>ML682067.1:464015-603065 GCA_007922195.1 Podocnemis expansa
TATGGATACAAGTTCAAGAGTGGAACTACCATCAGCCACCTCCTCTACATGGATGACATCAAGCTGTATGCTAAGAATGAACAAGACATCGACTCGCTAATCCACCTGACACGGATCTACAGTGAGGCTATTGGGATGTCATTTGGACTGGAGAAGTGTGGCCGGATGGTAGTAAAGAGAGGCAAGGTAGTCAAGACTGATGGGGTGGAACTACCAGTAGGCCACATAGCAGACATACAGACCAGCTACAAGTACCTTGGCATCCCACAGTCACATGGGACCCATGATGAGGAGGCAAGGAAGACAGCAACATCCAAGTACCACCAAAGGATAAGACAGGTCCTGAAGAGCCAGCTCAATGGGAAGAACAAGATCCACGCCATCAACAGGTACGCCCTGCCAGTCATCAAACACCCTGCTGGTATAGTGACCTGGCCAAAGGAGGACATGGAGGCTGCCGATGTGAAGACCCGGAAGCTCCTCACAACGTACGGAGGTTTCCACCCCAAGTCTAACACCCAGAGACTGTACGCCAGCCGGAAAGAAGGCGGGCGGGGTTTGGTGAGTGTCAAAGCCACTGTCCTGGATGAAACCCAGAGCATCCAGGAGTACATCAGTAAGATGGCACCCAAAGAGGAGCTGCTGAGAGAATGCCTGAGGCAGCAGCAGACATGGGAGGAAGATCAAGCAGAAGAAGTGCCATGGCAAGACAAGACCCTGCATGGGATGTACCATCGACAGATAGCTGAGGTGGCTGACATTGGGAAACCCTACCAGTGGCTGGAAAAGGCTGAACTAAAAGACAGCACTGAGGCAGTGATCATAGCAGCACAAGAACAGGCACTGAGGACCAGATCCATTGAAGCAGGGGTCTACCACACTAGACGGGACCCAAGGTGCAGACTGTGCAGAGAGGCCTCAGAGACAGTCCAACACATAGTGGCAGCATGTAAGATGCAGGCAGGAACAGCATACACTGAATGGCACAACCATGTAGCTGGCATTGTGTACAGGAATATCTGCACAGCGTATGGGCTAGACCCTCCCAAGACCAGATGGGAGATCCCACAGAAGGTCGTAGAGAATAACAGGGCTAAGATTCTGTGGGACTTCCAGATCCAGACAGACAGGCAGGTACTGGCCAATCAACCAGACATTGTGGTAATAGACAAGGACCAGAAGACAGCGGTGGTGATAGATGTAGCAGTGCCAAGTGAGAGCAACATCAGGAAGAAGGAGTATGAGAAGCTGGAGAAGTACCAGGGCCTGAAAGAGGAACTAGAGCGGACGTGGAAAGTGAAGGCCAAAGTGGTCCCAGTGGTGGTAGGAGCACTCGGGGCTGTGACTCCTAAGCTGGGAGAGTGGATCCAACAGATCCCAGGAACAACAACAGAGCTCTCTGTCCAGAAGAGTGCAGTGCTAGGAACAGCTAAGATACTGCGCAGAACCCTCAAACTCCCAGGCCTCTGGTAGAGGACCTGAGGTTGAGGAAAGACACATACCACCCATAGGGGTGAGAGGGGAAATTTTATATACATATTTTATATATATCAGCCACCACCACCATCCAACACCAGTACTCTTAACCCAACAACTGAAATGAGACCAAATTTTATAGCCCACATGAGACCAGACTATTGTGTGCCACAAACAGAGAACAGCAGGGACTGAGCGCCTCCACAATGGAAGGGAATCATTAAGTTAGATAAACCCACAGTTAACCCTGGCAAGTGACCCACATTCCATGCAGCAGAGGAAAGCAACACCCTGCACCTCCATGGTCATGGCCAATTTGACCTGTGCAGGAAAATGACTTCCCAATCCCACTTATGACAATCATTTAGACCCTATGCATGTGAGCCAGAACCAGACAGCCAAGCACTTGACAGAGAAAATGTGTGGTGCCCATCTCAGAGCCACCTGCCCTGACCCTGATTCAGCAAAGTACTTCGCATATGCTTAATTTCCTTACTGGGCTGGGAACAGATACAGCTCAATTCTGGAGGGTACTGACCATACAGAAGAGGAGACAATGAACTTAATTTTTTCATGTGGCTCAAAGCATCCCTTTTCCTTCATTCCTCTCAGCTCTACACTGTCTCCATCATCTCAGAAAGGGGAATATTCTTAATACCAAAACCTATTCTTAACTTGATAACAGCTGCAGGAAGTGAGTCCTACTCTGATGATATCAGGGGCAAAACACTTGGGTAGTTGGTATGAATTAGACAAGGCAAAGAATGTGAAGCAAGATTAAAAGGCAGTGGGGAAGGAACTGCTTAAAGACTTTAAATATCCATTTTCCAGTCACAAAGGTTTAAGTTTTTAAGAAATGTAGGTGCACATATATAAATAAAAGTAATTTTTGGTGTATTAGCAGGACTCAGTTGAAACAGTTTCAACTTGAACCATTTTTAAGAAATTTCAATTTCAGTGTTAAAATATTTATAGTGTCAGCTATAAAGACATAGAAGCTTCCTCCCCATCATACACCCGTGAAAGTATTTTAAAAAAAATAAGAGAGCCCTAAAATGACACTAAAAGCTGCCCTTCTTTTAGACAGATTCAGACAACAAGAAATCCTATGACTTATTTCCGCTTTGCTTCAGATAAACTTTATCTATGTACCTCCATTTATGTTAGGATCATGATACAGTTTCCATCCTTCAAGAGTTGCAGCTCTCCAGGCCTGACCACATCGTTTGCACAGGCGCTGTGCCTGTAAAATAAAGGATATTCTGAACAGTTTTCAAGGCAGCAAAAGCATGTGTATTCTCCTTTAGTGGTGCGTGCAGTAATGTACTTTACTTGGAGTGTGGTACTTTACTCCAGTACCAATGAACCAAGTACCACACTCCAAGTGCATTAGTTCAATGGTGCTTGGACCGTTAGAACATGGTTAATCAGACAGAAGTGTTTCTTTGCACAAACTAACATGCTTATGTTTTGGCAAATCTACATTCAAACTAAAGGAGTCTTAAAATAAAAACTCCACGCTTTATTTTTCCACTGAATATATGCAAAGCTTTCCAGTAGGTATTTTCAACAGTGCAAGAGAAGTATTATTATCTGTCTTCTTCATCTAGACCTTTTACTGGTTTGATGAACTACAGTACATCCTGCACTTCTAATTCAATGTTTCAAATGAAATCTCCTATAGTTTATGAAAACATGACCCTTGAGGCAAAGGCCTAAATTTTATTTTTTGGGGTGAGATATTGTAAAGTGATTGAGGGAATTAAGTACCCAACTCTTTCAGGTGTTTTGGAAAAATTATATCAGGCTATATACTGTCATAACTAATCTTACTCAAGAAATCTACTTCTCTCAAAATCAATTCTGGGTGCTTACTCTAGCTGTATATTATAAAGCAGAAGCAAAGGTGATAGGGAGAAAAAATATGGCTGTGTGGACTGGAAGCACACACTGTTGAAGATTACCCATCTGACACCCAATTAGCTAGTTATCTAATAAAGGGATCAGTTCCATGATTAACATAGAACTGACAGAATAGCCAGGCAGACTGCATTAAATGGCTTTCTTTAGTCAGATTCTACTCTTTTCAAGCTACAATATATGCAGTAACTTGTCACTTCTGAGAATGATTTGAAGGGAACTGAAAAAAAATATAGCTAGGTGGCACAGTGGGAAAATACTTGCATCTCCAGCAAATGAACTAATTCCTGTGTTCCTAAGATTTTTGGAAGAAAAACCATTTCCCCTCATCATGCATGCATACAGTGGCTAGCGTTCTGGCAGCCCCAAGTATTTCCAGGCCTCAGTGGTGGGCTACCATAACAAAAATATTTAATTATTAGGCATGAAAGTCACTGGCACAATGGGGAACCTCTATGCTGGAGAGACCCAGGACTGGCACTGCAAAGGTGCTGCTGTGTGAGAGCACATCACATACCCATGGTGGGTGTGCCTCAGAGTGACTGTTGTAATCCCCCCAAATTTGTGGGCAATAAATTCACACCACACATTCTGTAAGGTATAAAGAGAAGCTGAACTACATTCAGCCAAAGGATTCATGGAAGAGAAAAGTAACCTCTTTTGAGCTGGTCAAAAGCACAAATCCCCAATATTCTGTTCATGCCTATCCATGAGTTCCTCAAAGAGATTTTACTTCTGAATTCCTCGTGAAGTCATAAATGCAACAGAAAAGGGAGAAAACAGAAAATGAAGCAGTCATTTTCCTCCTCATAAATATGACATCTGGGTGCTATTTTCACCACCATTTCAAATCAGTCAACATTAAGAAAGAAAGCCATTCTTAACGTCTACTTTAGCCACATAAAACCACCAAAGTTATATCAAAGAAAAAAGTTTCCTTGCAATTCAATAGATCAAAACTCAAGAAGAATCAATTATGCTGTTTTCCAAATCTGTACAGCTCTAATACACAAAAATCGAGGTGCACATGACAATTCGACAGTTATGAAAGGCCCAGTTTACAAGCTCTTTCAGATGTTTTAAGTGTGTATTATATAGCTCTGAACAGTCCGTACTAAATCACTTTAGTACCAAGTAGTGCTCTCCACCCTAATGTCTGCTCTTAACATGAAGTTGCACTGATTTAACTAAATGTGTGATTTAAATTTGATTTAAATCACATAAGAATGGCCATATTGGAGAAGCCCAATGGTCCATCTAGCCCAGCTGTCATTTTGCTGCCCACTCAGTGGGAGATCTCTTTGTAACCCTTCATAGTCTACTTGGGATTTAACTATCTTGAATACTGTTGTACCATCTGCAAATTTTGCCACTTCTCTGTTTATCCCTTTTTTCCAGATCATTTATGAACATTTTGAACGGTACTGGTCCACACAGTGCAACATAGACACTCCTATCAATTTAAACCTAGTTTAGCTTAATTGTGCCTCATCAGCAAGCTACCAGCAATCAGCATCTGCAATTGGATGAGTCAAAGGGGCAGCTGTGTTAGCCTAGTTCAGTAAAAATAAACAAGGAGTCCTGCAGCACTTAAAGACTAACAAATTTATTTATTGCATAAGAGATTTTGTGGGAGAAAGCTCATGCAATTTATTAGTCTCTAAGTGCCACAAGACTCCTTGTTTGTGACACAAGAGAGTGTCTGTCTGTACTGGCTAAACTAAATCAGTTTTTAGAATGCTTAAACAAGTCCTAAGGAAAGAGAAAGACACCAGAGATTTTGGTTACTTACCTCATCTGTCATCCCAGCTCTGATAAGAGTGAAAAGATATTTGAGTAACCGTGCATCATCTTCTCGATCCAAATCATCAAGTGGCATTTTCTGTCTTATGGGGGCATCTGGGTCCTATAAGAAGACCAAAAATGAATTCTTCATCCCATCCTCTGCAGGTATTTCCGTCTGTAGGCATGTCTCAACAGACAAATGGTTATGAATGATAGTAAATCCACTGGTAATCACTTTCCCATGTTGACACAACCGTCTGAGTAGTCTTCATAAAACCTGGCATGACATTCCTGGTCTCTCCTCTTTGCCTACCAGTCTCTTACTCTGAAAGGGTACTGTTTGTCAGTTCAATCCTGTCACCTTCCCAAAAGTTCTCTCCTCTTGCTCACTCACAGACTTTTTCCCCTCCATCCTTGTAACTTGTCTCTTCAGCTACCAGACCATTATTCCACCTCCCTTTACCACTCTTTGAGAAGGACATTTACAGATGTTACACTGACTTCTTCTCTTCTTACTCTGTTGTAGATTCATTCCAAGCCAACTTATTCAATACAATGAAACTTCTCAATGATACCACTAACCATCTCCCCCTGACCAAGTCTCAGGGCCTACACTCAACCTTCTTTACTTTCCTCTGCCTTTGACACAGCTGATTTCCCCCTCTTCCAAGACAGTCCTCTCTTGATTTTCGATAACAATAGGAGGAAACCAGAAGAGGAGGGTAGTATCCAGAGGCTCCACATGGAACTGGAATTTCATTGTGCCATGTCCTGTACAAAACATGTCCTAGACAGCTTACAAATAGTGCTGCACATCAAGTACAAACAATTTTTGTCTTTACTTTTAGGTCCTTACACCAGACAGCCCAAATCTAAATCTGACATGATCTCCTTTCACGTTTCCCACTGTTTCTCTCCACTCTTTCAATGCCATCATCTCCTTAATAACCATGTAATCGCCTTGTTCCAGAAGTATGTGCACCTTATATTTGACATGCTCTCCCCAAATCAAGCCAATCTCTTTGTCACACATTACCCCTGTAAAGTTTTGGGAAGTGAGGTTTTAAGTGAGGGGGCAAAGGAAACAAATTAAAAAGGGAATTTTAAATAGGGAATAAGAAAGGCACTTCACAACATGATGCTTTGAATAATCATGTGATTTTATTACTACTTGTCCTTAATCCACCCTGCTTTTTTACCTTTATTGATTTATGACCTTCACATTAATGTCAATTGAAAGCAAAATTATTTGTCTTCTGGGAAGGGACAGTGTTCTGAAATGTTAACATTTGGGTTAATGTTGGGGTATTTAACAGAAGTACCCATAAAGCCACTCACCTCACTAAGTAGCTAAGGAATACTTCTGCCCAAAAAGGATGGGGGGTGGGGGAATAGGAGGAGAAGGTGGACAGAAAAACAAAATCCATGTATCCCAATCTTTGTGGATGGACTAAAGTCAGATGTCCAGAACAATAAAGTCAGTGTACCTAACTTCCCCAGCCATTCAAGTCTGCTGTTAAAAAGATAAAGAAAATCCTCAACAGGAGTTTTTTTCATTTTTAAAAGATGAAACACTTGAACTTTTGGGGAAGTTGTATTAGGTAAGAAAAAAATATTAAATTACTCAAAAAAAACAAATACTAATTTATGTCTATTATGAAGCAAAACATTTTAAATTACACTTACTAGTTCAGTTACCAGGGGACACGTAACTCCAATGTATGTGTTTAACTGTCGCTTCTTCAACATATGTAGAGTGTTCTCCCTAAAAGCAATGAGAAATATTTTTTTCTAAATGGCACATCAAAACAAAGTAATGGATACTTTGATTTTTCAGCAGATAGGCTTAAGTAAACTGTAGAAATTTATACACTGAAAACCAATCAGCTATAAATACTGTTGTGCAAATACAATTCAGCTAAAAAATATGCAGGTAAACCACCAACTGACACATGATCATATTCACCTAAATTTGTTTCATTTATCCAAATAAGGGAATCATTTCAATGTGGTAAATTAGAACAAATATTAAAACTCTAAAAACAAACAAGGAGTCCTGTGGCACTTAAAGACTAACAAATATATTTATTGCATTAGCTTTGATGGGAGAAAATCCCACTTCGTCAGTCAGTGAAAATTCACTTCAGAATTCCAGAACTTCTCATCCTTGGCTTTTCAAGCTTGATTGAAAAATCCAAGATTAAACATGATATTTTCTGACCTGAACTCACTGCTGACAATAAATATGACAAGAACTAGATGCCAAGGTGTTACAGATACAGTAACAGTGAGAAGGACTTCAGCAAAGAAACAAGGTGCAAATGAGGAGGCAGACTGCAGTATTCACATACACATTTAAGATGGATGCAATAGGTCATAACAATAAAATGACTATCAAATGGTTATCTATTATCATTTCTATTGTAGCGTTACCTAATGACTTCAAACAGAGATTAAGGTCCTATTGTGCTAAGCACTGCATAAACTATGAGTCTGCTGGCAGAGAAAAATTACATGCTAGGTTGACACTGAGCCAGAGAGGGTTATGCAACAAATAGGCTAAATAACTTAAATAAAAACAAAAAAATCTCAAACACCGTAGTTGAGAAGTACTGAAATGGCAAACAGGGCCTTTTCTTGTAGACAGTTACCAAAACCATGTAAATAGACTAAATTCTTTGAAATGCAAGCCTGTATTGTTAAGAGAATAAGAACACTAATTGTATTTATCTGTGTTTACCTAAATTTTGCATCTTGCCAAGTTCTAAAGGGGCAGCCATGTTAGCCTAGTTCAGTAAAATAAGCAAGGAGTCCAGTGGCACTTAAAGACTAACAAATTTATTTATTGCATGAGCTTTCATAGGAGAAAGTCCCACTTTGTCAGATGCTTCAATGATGGGGGAAACTTACAGAATGGAAAGAAATAAATACAGGGCAGTGTCAGTCATGGGATCAGGTCAGACTGTAACAACAAATCAAAACAGTTGTAAAGATTCAAACTTTGGGGAACAGCATATAGAGAAGAGGAGGTCAAATCACCTGTTGTAGTGAGAGAAAAATCCAACAGCCCAATTAAAGTCCTGAAACAATGCAACTGAATTACAAATAAATTTGATCTCAACAGCTTCTCTTTGAAGCCTTGATCTAGTATTCATCTGTCTGAGCACCACAATTAGCAAATCATTAATGAAGTGATCACCAAGACTGAAATGCTGAACCACTGGTTTTAGAATGTCGTGATTTCTGATGTGAGATTTGTTCCCATTTATTCTTTTGCACAGAGACTCTCCTGTTTGTCCAATATGTAAGGCAGAGGGGCGTTTCTGGCATATGATGTTACTATATTCTATTCATGCAGAAATCAAAAGGGAATGTTCACATTTAGATTAAACGTGGAGTGTAATACCCTCTTTATTTCTCTTTGAAGTTTGTAGCAAACTGCCTCTGAACTGCTTCACTGGTTAATTATCTTATGCTAATAAATGCAGTAGTGACCACCATGCACTTAGGAAATAGAGATTTCCATACTTCAAAGCAACAATTTATTCTTCATCCACGGAATGCCTGCTGTATTTTCTGTATAAAAGAACTTTACGGCCTGATCTTTACCATCTCCGAGATGCTTGAACTTTGTCAGGGGAAGTTTAAGTCACAAGACTGAGGTCCAAGGTCTACCTGAATTACCTGTCATTTCTCATGCAATAATCTGAGCAAACCCTGTACATGGACTAACTATTGAATTGATTCTGAAAGGACTTATGCAAATCAATAGCTCAACATCTCTGCTATAAAACTAACCTATGAATTTTATTCCTTTCTGGACATATAATGATTTTCAACCACAGTAACCTTTACCCATTATAATAAATGTTAGATTAGCTGATAAGAATTGGCTATAAGCGTTTTTTGGGTAAGATCAGAAACATACACTGACCTGGTGGGTAATATGTCCAATCTCTTAGGGTTGGTAGAACTTTATATATAGTGAATAAGATTTCTTATGACTAGACCTGGCTGCCTGGGTGGGAGCCAGAAGCTGCACTGCTTACAGCAAACTGTATTTTAGCTTCATGGCCAGTAAGATATTACAGAAGCTGTTTTGTTACTAGCTCAATGAACCTAATTAAAATAAACCACCAGTTATGGGCATCATCTGCCCCATTCTTTACCATTTCCACTGATTTAACATTCTCATAATGACCAGTTACACCAGGATTCTGACAACTGAATAAACAGATGAATAGGGTGGAACAAGGCAGCAACAGAGACACGCATGTTACATAAATTAGCAATCACAGCAGTGTCAGTAACCTAGCCACTCAAACAAATAAATTCTTGTCTTTTATTTATTTTTATGAACAACAGGTATAAGTGTGACATTACTGACTTGCCTCTAGATTACCATATATTATTGCGTATAAGCCGAGAATTTTGTGCCTGAAAATTGGCTTCAAAACAGGCTCTTTGTTTATACTCGAGAGAACACAATAGACAGCCCCAGCCAGCAGTTTCCCAGACCATGCGGCAGGCTGGAGCCCCAGTGTTGCCGGCAGCCATCTTGGGCAGTCGGTGGGGGCTAGGGCTGGAGTAAGGAAGGGACCCCGGTGTCTGGAGCGGCCAAGTAAGGGGGTCCGGGGGGGGGGAGCCTGGACATTAAGGGGGGGATTCAGGGAGGCCAGGGAAGCGGTGGCAGGGACCGGAGGTTGGGGAAGGGGTCAGGGAGTTGGGAAAAGTGATAGGATTGCTGGGAGGGTTTGGGGGAATGTTCAGGGAGCCCAGGGAAGCAGCAACATGGACTGGGGATTGGGGGGGAGGGGCTGGCAGGCTGGGAAGAGCGGCAGCAGGGGTTGGAGTGTGATGGGGAAAGGGGTGGAAAGGGTGTTGGGGAACAGGGGAGCAACAGCAGGGAACTGAGAAGGGAGTGGGGGGGCAGCAAGAGGAGCAGGGGGCAGCAGTGGGGAAGGGGCAGAGCAAGGGGCAGCAGCAGGTAGCAGTGAGGGAAGAGTGGAGTAGGGGGTGGCAGTGAGGAGGGGGCAGTAGGAGGAGCAGAGAGCAGCAGTGAGAAAGGGGCAGAGCAGGGGGCAGCAGCAGGAAACTGAGAAGTGAACAGGGCGGTAGCAGTGAGGAAAGGGCAGAGCAGGGGGCAGCAGGGTTGATGGCAGTGAGGAAAGGGCAGAGCAGATGGGAGCAAGGGGGCAACAGTGAGGAAAGGGCAGAGCAAGGGGCAACAGTGAGGTAAATGAGAAGTGAGCAGGGGGCAGCAGGGGTGACAGCAGTGAGGAAAGGGCAGAGCAGGTGGGAGCAGAGGGGCAGCAGTGAAGAAAGGGCGGCACAGGGGACAGCAGCAAGAAACTGAGAAGTGAGCAGGGGGTAGCAGCGAGGAAAGGGCAGAGCAGGGGGCAGCAGGGGTGAGGAAGTGAGGAAAAGGGCAGAGCAGGAGAGCAGGAGTGAGGAATGGACAGCAGGGGGGGCAAGGAAAAAGCAGCAGCAGAAATTTTGGGGTAGGGAAGCTGTCAGAAACTCCAGAGGAAGCCAGCAGCAATGGGTAGGGGGTTAGGGGCCAAGGCCAAAAGGGAACCTCAGCTTATACCTGGGTCACCAATTTTAGCTTCTTTTTTTGGGCTCAGAATTGGGGGGTCGGCTTGTGCCCGGATCAGCTTATACCCGAGTATATACGGTAAATTAAAACCACTCATGTTAAACTACATTGTTTTCCCTACAGAAATGCACTAAATTCTTTTTTTTTTTTTTTTTGGAAATCATCATGTTAATGGATGACCAAAACGCATCCTTTAGTTTTTAAAAACCTTTAAGAATTAAAAAATAGAATGGAAGAAGTGACAAGCTTTTTAAAAACTAACAGCAAATTATTAAAACAGTTGTTCTATCAATCAGTTTGCTTTAAAACTTGTAGGAAGCATGTAGTGTACAGAATTAAAAAAAATCCGTTCAACTCTTGGTAATGATTCAATAACTCACCAATACACAGATTTTGCGTAGAACTCTATGTTGTCAGAAAAATCTCCAATTTCATCTTTGGCAATGCTCTCTAACCAATCTACCACCAGCTGGAATATAAAATTAAGTTCTTTATATAATGAGCATGTTACAAATACCAGCCTCCCAGCCCCCTACTAGTGTTTTCATTACCTATGTATCTTAAGATGTATCTACATCAGCAGATCACTCCACCCTCATTCCGTAAGTATCCAAGCATGACTAGTTGGGTGTTCAATCCCCACTTTCGTTAGTCATTGCTGTTACAACAACCCTACTTAGCGTACTTAAGAAGCACATAAGGGGAGAACAAAAGAGGAGTCTTGTGGCACTTACAAGACTAACACATTTATTTTTCACATGTGCTTTCATGGGCAAAAACCCACTCTGTCAGAGGCCAAAGTGGAGAAAAACAGTTATCTATTGTAACTGATGGTTCTTCAAGATATGTGGTCTCTATCTGGATTCCACATGCACGTCATGTGCCAGAGCCAGAATTGTTGAAAGCGGCATCCACTGACCCCCATGGATTTGTCACACTGTCCATGTTATGTCTGAGGTCCTATGTGACTGTGGGTCAAGGCCCACCCAGTCTCCTCTTATTACTAAGCACTGAGCCTATACAGGGAGATGGGACCACACATATAGATTATCCATCAGTTACAGTAAGTAAGCATCCTTCTTCTTCAAGAGATGATTTCTATGTGGATTCCACCATGGGATGCACAGCGAGCAGTAATCAGAATGGAGGTGGAGCTAGGGCTCTGTAGACTTTAGAGTTTGCAGGATTGCAGTGCCCGCTGGTGTCTTAGTAAAGGCAATGGTTCTGATGGACACTATGACGATGCCACCTCATAGTGCATATGCAAATACACAGTTTCTTCTATTAGGAATTTTCAAAGCCTAAATTGTCTTGCCTCTCAGGTTCGCAATGGAAAGGAGCAACAGATCGAGCACCATCAGACTATAAGGGATTCTCCCAAACAGTACAGGCAGTACTGATGTTTGTCACTCACCAAGAAGGACTAAGAGAACAAAGGCAGTTTTTAAAACATACTTGTTTCAGCATACTCCCCAGACAAATGGAGTGAGAGAAAAAACTTGGAGCCTTAATTGTAACTTTTAACTAACGTTTAGTTTATTTAAAAAAAAAAAAAAAAAAAGTAAGCTAGACTCACTACTAACGAGTCTTGCTAAAGAAAAAATGTTCCTTGTCAAGCAGAATCTAACAAGGAGAAGATGTTCTGACTCTAATCACGTGGTGATGAAAGGAAACTGAGGGGCTTTGACCCACAGTCACAGACGACTTTGGACATACCATTTGGACAATGTGAGGCAAGCTCGCTGTGGGGGCACAGACAGATAATGAATTACATTTACCTTTAAAGTATACGTCAGTTAATGTTGTGTATATGTCCTTCAGTGTCATAAGTAAAATAACTCTGTAACCCTGTGTAATAGACATTATGTCCAATGTAATAAACCAATGTCCAACGAGACTCCATATTGTCAATTTGGAACTCCTGCTTAAACATTGTACTCCATGTTGTATACTTGATGAAACCTGGTTTAGGCGTATGTTCATTTATGTGTGTGAACAAGGTGGGTGGGGAGGAGGAGGAGGGAGAGGGAGACAGAGACGGAGATGGAGACAGAGACAGTCTCAAATGCCAGCCTGTCCTGATGAACCATAAGTACCATCTAACTGGCTGAACAATGCAGACATCTCTGATTAAAGCAAACAGAAGGAGCCATCCCAGAACAAAATACAATCAAGTCTGCAAGTGACTGCTGACCAATGATCTCACAGGAACCCTGAAGCTACATGACACAGCAAATCCCATAGACTTACATGAGGGCCAGCAAGTATAAAAGATGGGCAAAAACATGAAAGCTTTGGGTCTCATTCTGCAACTGTCATCTTGGAGCATCAGATCACGACCGACAGAGGCCTGGCTCCCTTCTTGTGCCCAACCTAGTTGGCCACTAGGCTGGCTGAAGCAACCCATGAAAGGACTGGTAATAATATCATACCAGGTTGCAGAACTTACGTACGTACATACGTACGTGTGTGTGTCTGTGTGCGTGTGTCTGTGTGTGTTCCTACCCTTACTTCTTTATAATAAATGTGGCATATTGCCGTAACCCCCTGAATAAGATCCTGCAGGTCTTTTTTTATTGAGGCGTGCTCTCCTGGATGCCCTTTTTGGTATAACAACACAGGTAAATAGATACTGTTTGCTGGCTTCCCTCAGTACCAAAAGACTTTCACCTTCACAAACAGAACTGCACATTCAACCCTCCCAGAGCAATGTTCCCTCTAACTACTCGCAGACTGTGTGCGCAAACAATTTCTTTGTGTGCGCAAAAACATTTCTTTGTGAGCACCAATATTAGCACTATTGAATTTTTTTGCGCACACTATTTTGTTGTGTGTGCAGGTTTCATGACCTGTGTGCGTGCACACACGCGCACAGCTTAGAGGGAACAGTGTCCCAGAGATTACTTGGTCATATAAACTCATTTTAGAGAAATATAAAGTGCTATAAGCAGTTTACTACTGTACATCTCATTTGTTACGCTTTATAACTAAGTATAACACTTCACCTTGTTAGGCTTATCTATTCCCATATCTATCTCTATCTTTAAATCATACCTGGCTTTGTCGAACCAACGAATCTTTCTGAAACAAGATGCCTACAGCCGTCTTTTCACTGGCATTTAGAACCTATTTAAAAAAGTGCTGTTATTTTTTAACAAACAAACAATATCAGAATGTAAATGGCAAAAGATTCATGGAAGACAGCATCTATTTTATACTGGCAGCTTAAAAATAGATATTTATTATATCTGTTCCATCTTGAATCATTCCATATGTGGTAAAATAAAATTATGTATAAACATGAGATTGCAGAATCAGTCCACAGTGACATGTTACAGATTAGATGATGGTAGCATATACTGGTATAGTTACGATCCTAGTTCAAGCATTTATTTTAGATTTACACAAAAATAAAAACCAAAGGACTCACTCAAGATTGCAGGTGTTCTTGGTATATAGATTATTAAATGCACACATGGATCAGTTAGCACAAAACAGCACTCCCCACCCACAGCCACAGAGATCCAACCCCCATTTTACCTTCACTAAAAATAGGAAAAAGATGCTTTTTCCAAAATAAATCTTTTGCATGTTTTAGTGACATAGGGATAGAACAGGGATAAGAGGATTGATTTTTGGTAGAGTTTAATATTGACAGGCCTCTCCCCAACTAAAGCATAACTGGTTTGTCTTTGTCATAAAAGTCTCCACCTGCACTTACGAATTTTACAAGTGAACAGTCGTTTTCCTTAACCTTTAATCCTCCTAAACAGGAGCGTCGCTGCCCCAGGGCAAGACCCAGGACACAGACCTTAGCCCCGTCCTCTGCAGCCCTGATTCTCCGCCTGGGCCCAATCCGACCTTGGGCTCCTGCCACCACCAGCCTGGCCCCGGATTCCTGGCCCTGAGGTGGGTGCTGCTGCAGGCAGCCCAGCCTGAATTCCCAGCCGGGGACCAGGCTAGGAGCAGCAGGCACCACCATGGCCAGAAGAGGCAAGTGCCGCTGCTGGCAGCTAGGCCTCGGATCCCTGGTTGGGAATGGTGACAGGAGAGACAGAGATGCCCCAGACATTTGGGGCACTGGCGATGGGACTCAGGGCACGTGCCCCATGTGCCAGGTGACAGCGAGGCCCCTGCTCCTAAATGCACTCTACCGGCACAGGTTGCAAATATACATCCAGGGTCTCCAATTACTTGAAGAAAAAAGAAAACTCTGAATTCTTGACTATCCCATAAGAACACCACTGTCTGTGCTGATGGACCTTATAAGAAATGAACAGATAGCTACTCAGAACAAAGACTTTCCAATTATCTATCGAGTGGTTATAAAGAAGCAATTCAGCTATATTTTAAATCAATTTCCAAGTAAACAAACACTTGATCTGATTCACTTTTCATAATCTGTGCAATCAGAATTCTTATTCACCTAATCTTAGACAATGGAAGTCAAACCAATTTGGTTTTTCTTTATATTCAGTTTTATTTTCAAGTTCTGAGTGGTACAATATTTGGGTTACAAATCAAGAGGACAAATGTATTTTGATTTTAAAGTTCAGAAGGGGTAGCCATGTCAGTCTAGCTTAGCAAAATAAACAAGGAGTCTTGTGGCACTTTTAAAAACTAACATTTATTTATCATATGACCTTTCATGAGATATAAAAGCTGTTCCTTAAACAAAATAAAAGGGTTAACTATAGCATTAAGCTTACCGCAATTTCAAATGTTTCATCTTCCAGGACAGACTGTATTCTATCTCTAGAAACAAAAAGTACAAACACTTATTAATGGTTAATATAAAATAAATTTATTCATCTACTTGAATTGTGCCTAGATCTGTTATTTCTAAAGTAAACGTAACCAATGTGATTAACACTATACTTACAAAAATGCTCAAGTTTTTAAAAATCATACACAAATTACAACTGCAATCAAACCGGCTCTTCATCTACAGATTTGAATACATATACAGTTTCTTTCCATAGTTAGATATTAAATATTCAGATAAGGAGGGAGTGATGCATAATATGAACTAGTCCCAGAGGGGTAGCCATGATAATGAAGTTCAGCAAAAAACAAACAAGGAGTCCTGTGGCATTTTTAAAGACTAACGAACTTATTATTTATGCATTAAATTTATGCAACACATTTATGCATTAATAAATGTGTTAAGTCTTTAGAAGTGCCACAGAACTAACATTTCCTGTAAGCTGTGCAGGTGGATGGTCACGCAGCAGTTGACACTCACCTGCACAGGCAACACTGACGGCCGTGCATGGCCAACAGCCGTGGCCCCTACCCGGCCAGAAGACATATTCTTCCGGCCAGCAGGCTCAGATGCATGCTCAGGGCAGGAGAGCAACCCATAGCCACCAGGCAGCAGCCGTGGGTCAGGGTTGGGGAGCCGGGAGGCACCTTCCTGCAGTTTTACTGCCCTCCCTCCACCTTTAATCCTGATGGGCAGTGATTTGGGGCAGAAGAGCAATAAATTGCTTCTACTGCAAGCAAACAAAAAAGGCCACACATGACCAGGGAGGAAGGGGAGAAAGAGAAAACGTGGGCTGGGCCAGATGAGACTAGAGCAGCCACACAAGGGAGGGAAGGGCTGGCTGGAGGAGTGAAGGGCAATTGCTCTTATTGTACGCATGGAGATCCCAACTGAGGACAGGGGGAGGGAGGACAGGAAAACACCCTCCTCCCCCGCCCACCCACACCCCCAGCAGCACAGCAGCTGCCCCAGCAAATCTGGCTCCCGAGTCTTGGCTTCCCCTTGCTCCATGGTCCGACTGCTCACAGGAAATTCACCTGATGCCTGTCCCTCCTCCTCCTCCATCAGCTCCTTTCACTTTTTTTTTTGGCCATACACTTCCAAAGAGCATCCCTCTCCCTCCTGTCCAGCAAGCATACATGTTTCTTCTCCAAAAGGAGCATCACCAAGACCTACCCACTACCCTCTGCCAGTTCTTCCCTTGCTTGGCTGGGATGGTCAGAAAGTGCCCTCAGAGTTTCTAATTCAGGGCTCCTCTGAGTTAGAAACCTTGCTCAGCCACTGCTGACACTGGGCTCTGGAGCTGCACAGTGCTGAACACAGCTGGAGGGAACTGTGGGCACCCTCCCCATTAAAACCCTTCATCACAACTTGGGTAGAATTTAAAAAGAGTTTCAGAATTTTTCAAAAAAAATTATGGTTGATAGGGATGTTAAAACAGCCAGGCTTCAAGGTTGTTCTTGAGCAGAGTAAATGCAAATGGCTAGTCCTGGGCCTTGGAATTCACTCCTTCAGAGGCCTAGAACTGCTCCTTTGGGGGCAAAATCCAGATACCTCTTTATTCACAAGTTCCAGAAGGGTAGTGTGTTAAGTTTGTTTCAGCAAAACCAAGGAGGAGCCCTGTCGCACCTTACACTCTCCTCAAACAATGTTAGTCTCTTCCTGGCAGCAGCAATGTTTCCCTTTATCAAAATGTACCTGTCCAGTCCAAAGTTAATAGGATCCAATATTAAAAGACTAGATGTCACCAAATATATCACAATGAAAGCTGTGCCAACTGGCTGTCCCTGTATACATCCTTCAGCCCAGAAGAAGTCTGGAGAACAGACAAGTCTGAAGGTCAACAACTTGAGGATTTGAAAATAAACAAAACAGGGCAAGCAACTACCCAACACTAGAGACAACACTAACTGCAATCCTTCACTGTCTTGCATTTTGTGTAGCTATTTATCCCCATACAGAGTGGATGGCAAATGGTATGGTAGCGTTTTAAATTCACTATGCACATGGCTACATGATAGTACAAGGTATAGGATAGAATCCCTACAAATAAACCAGGGATGTCTTAGCTCAACAATTTAGCTAATTCCAGCTGCTGAGGTATCCCCACATACGGGTACTAATTTATCCAGGACTCAATACAGTTAAAGGTTTAAACATGGAGCCATGAGTTTGACAGCATGCACCAACTAGACAGACATAAATGCTTAAAATTGCAACAGACAACAAACCAGAAATTAGGACTATCACAGGGAGCAAAGCACCAGTTTATTCCTTAGAAAGAAACATGTCCTAAGGCCTTGTCAAGGAAAAAGGTGCTTTGTTTTCCCCTAGTTCAGGTATCTCAACAGGACTGCTGTTAACTCAACTGAGAAACCTATTTAATACCAATTGAGCTAAACTAGTTATAACTAATCTAATTTCAAAACAAACAAAAAACACCCACCCACCCACCCCTTTTCTTAACCCAGACAGGTTCTAAATGGATGGCACATGTTCAAGAATACTAGGAAGGAGAAAATCCAAGCCAACATGCTTTTCAAAAAAATTACCTGTAAAGTGAAGACACCAGTCGCCAAGTTACCATCTCTTGCTTGAGAAGCCACAGAACACTAGCAGTTTTTGAAAACTTCTGCTGTCCAGGAGTTGCTCGGTAAACTATTTTTCCCAGTATATTGACCTGATGTAAATAAAAATTTTATAAAGTATTTCATTTTGTTTCACGTCATTAAGGCACTATTTGCTTTATCTGAGTGCTCTGTTACCCAAGACAGATCTTAAAACAAGCAGTTTTCACTTCTTTGGCTGGAAGCATATATACTAAAGCAGTAACTATCTATTTTTCAATGTTACTGTAATCCTTTCAGGAATCTGATTTGTCTTGTGCACCCCCACATTTCACTTCACTTAAAAAGAGCTTGCTTATAAAATCTGAGAAAAAAGATACAAGCGCCACAGCACTCTATTACAGACAAATCCTTGCTTCTCTTACTTCCCCATTTTTACCAAATAATTAGGATGCAGCTGCAGTGCTGCTAGTGAAGATGCTATAAGCGAACAGGTGAGAGCTCTCCCATCAACTTACTTTCCCCAGCCCCTGTGAGCAGCAATAGATATGACAGCTCTCTCGCCACTGATGACATAATACTGCCCACACTGGCATTTAGGTTGGTGTAATTTACATCAGTGTGTGTGTGTGCATGTGCAGCTTATTTACATACCGGAGAAAATTTACACAATCTAAAAACCACCTAACAACTGTCTGAACAATTGCAAATTGTCAGTTCTAAGCATTGTGACTCATTAACTGAATGATGCAAGGAGTTCTGTGGCACTAAAAGACTAACACATTTATTTATCACATGAGCTTTCGTGGGAGAAAAATCGCACTTTGTCAGACACTTTGAAGATGTGGGAACTACAGAACAGAAGGAAAATAAATGCAAGGGAGTGTAAGATACGGGATCAGGTCATACATGGATTTTCCCCCATGAAAGATCATACAATAAATGTTAGTCTTTAAGCACCACAGGACTCCTTGCTTCTTTTGCTGAACTAGACTAGCACGGCTGCCCCTTCAGAAACTAACTGAATGGTAACTTAGAGTTCTAGTTATGTGTGAGATCTTGTCATGAAGTTAAAGCCATGTTCAGACTCGTGTGTTAATGTCACACAAGGGATGTGTGAATGTCTTTCATTTAAGATAGTTGTTAAAAACACTTATGAGCCCATATCTCAAACAAGGCTAAGAGAACTTGCCCAGAAACTGGCCCAGGTGACTTCCACTGTGTATTACAAGCAGGTGAACACATGCACATGAACAAAAGAGAACACACAAAAAATGAAAAACAGAACACAGAGGCAGAGGCCGCCCCCCCCCAAAAGCCAGGAAGCCAAGTGGTAATCCATGAGCACAGTGTGACTAAGAAAAGGTAGTGTGTGCTTTTGGGTCTGTGCTGGTTAAAAAGGCTTGGGATTGTAAGTTACAAACTGCTTCTTTTGGTTTTGGTTCTTCTTGCATTTGGAGTAAGATGAATTTGTGCATTACTTGTAAATAAACAAAACTGTATCACGGAGAGTATCAGATTCCATCAATGTCCGTCTCCATCTGGATCAACTCCAGGGCCTGAAATTTGACTATCAGTACCTGCTTGGTTAGAAAAGGGACAACACTGGTGTCAGTTGTAGGATCCAGTTTCCAAAGAGATTGTGAGCTGGTCTTCCAGTTAAATCAAGATGAAGCAAATGATGGCAATGCTTGTAGAAGATGGATAAAAAGATAAACGTGACCTGGGGGAAAGTCCAGCTGCAAAGCTCTCAAGCTGGAATGGCATGACAGATCAGAGAGGTGACTAGCAACCTGACTGCTGCAGATCAGAAGTCCTTCCATGAAATCATGGACACCAGGGAAGGACTAACAGAGTTGAAAATTCAGCTCCAGAAGGAAACCAAAAAGAGCCACAAACCACAGTAGAAGGTAGCTGTCCAGATGAGAAATATAAGCCAACTAGAAGACTCGGTTAAGACTAGACATTTACAATCATCTCCTATCCTGTTTGCAACCTACAGAGGCCCAGAGAGGAGAAGTTAAGTTCTCCCAGCTCCAACAATGCAAGAACCTCCTGTCTTTGAGGAAAAGACTCCCTGGGATGCTTATCTGGCTCAATTCAACATTATAGCTCAAAAGAATAGCCCTGGGAAGAGGGGAAAAAAAGGAGAATTACTAGCAGACATCTTGATTGTCCATCTCTGATTGTCCAGAACCTAATTCCAGATAACAGACCGAGTTATCTAGAACTGGTACAAGCCCCTGACATGAGGTTTGGAGCTAGCCATCAAGCTAAACTGGCCAGGGTACAGTTAAGAAGAGAAGGAAAGAAGAAATCCCATGTGAACTAGAAGAGCAGCAGCAAAACTTGTTTTCTTGGCATACCCAAGTATCAAAGAGGCCTTCTAGGATAAGTTTGCAATGTATCAGTTTGTAGATACCCAGCTGGACTTTGACTTGCAGATCAAATGAAATTTGCCACAGAACTTCAGTGTTTCTCTGCAGCAGTGCACAATAAGAGGAAACACCCACTAGTGAGGAACACAGAAGATAATTGCTAGGAGTCTTCTAAGCATGGCTGTAAACAGTCCCGTTAGCAGAGGGGATTCTAATCTGGTTCAAGATCTTAGCAAATGATTAGAAACACTGATAAATTTAGTTTGTAAAAGAGAAACCGGCAGTGGTGCAAAAACTAAAGAAAACAGTTCAGTTAAATGCCAGTACTGTGTCAAAATTGGCCACACAAAGCAGGATTGCTATAAATTAAACACAGGCCAAGAAAGACCATTAGAAATGTCTAGTGGAAGTCTCTTGCCATTCAGAAAGCAGGGGAATACAAGATGTAGGCAGTGATAAAGCTCTGTGGAGGTTAAAGGATCAGCCTCATAGTTTGTTAAATCCAAGTAGTTAAACAATAGGCAGTGCCTGTCTAGCGTTCGTAATAGGATCTGTAAATCAAGCACAGAGGTGACTCAGATGTAAGTTATTAAACCCAACATGCTAAGACAGCCTATGAAAATGGTGATCTAAAACTAAGTCACCTAATTGGTCTTAAATGGAGACAGTGGCTGGGGCAAGAGCATGCATCCTAAAACTCGACTTTTGAATCTGAGCAAGATGTCTAGGTGATTGAAGCAATGGATGAACAGATAATTGGTTTGGATTTCATTAAAGCTAATAACTTTATACTCAATGCAGGAGAGGTGGTCTTATGAATTCTCTTACAAGAAATGGCCCAGTTCGGACAAATGGTTTGTAGCATTTGATTAGGAGTGAATGAACTGTCTTGCCCCTAGGAATAGAAATCATTACAGTTGTAACATCTGTATCAGTGGTTCCCAAATCTGGGTTGTGACTACATCAGCAGACGAGATCCAGTGGGTCAGATTCAGCATGAGATGATACTGTCTGCCCTGAATACACCTGGACCTGCTTCACAAATGCCATGCCGAGAGGACTGCTTGCAGCATGACCTCACACATATGGTACATGTAAAGACACTCAGTGTAGAGGCTGCCATTTGGTAAAATGGTGGCCTCCCAGGAAGCATTTGTGGAGTAAGTCCAGACACATTTGTTGTGCATGAGGCAGCTGTACGGATGCATCATCCAGCTGTACTGTCATCCAGAAGATCTTTATCTCAGACTGCAGCCTTATCAACGGAATATCCTCTGGGCTTGACCTAGTAGTAGAAACCTGCACTAGCTCTTTCTGAGATGGGAATATGCAGTGACTTGTAAGCTCCTTAAGGAAGGGGCCATATCTTCTTTTATGCCACCCTAAGTACCCAGGGGACACTAATTGTAAAACAGTCTGTGTGGCAAGTTTTTAGCTGACAATGACATTATTCCCCCTTCCACACAAGTGATGGCTGAATATTTCAGTCGGCAGAGGAACTGTTTGGATCCTTCCCCCCCCAGTGTGGACACGAGAAAGCAGACTAGGGGAGTACTTCCCAACAAACATGCCATGGTGCACAGATGTACTGTCAGGGCCAAGCAGGTGTGCTGTGGAATTTTTTGAAAAACTACTTCATGAGTTCTGGATTACATTCATTTGGAGACTAAACAGTGGTGTGCAGCAGAATAATTAAAGGTATCAAGGTGTGCCACAGCAGAGAAAAGGGTGGGAACCACTAGGGTCTGAAACTCCTCTCAGTGCAAGCTTGATGCCATTGATTTGCCAGCAGCTCAATCAAACAGCTCATTAAATTTTCTGTGATTGCTTCTTGTGAGGAGCATACGGTCAGACTCTGTCTCCCAGAGTTCTGGTTCACAGTCAAGATTTAATATCCTACTCTCTTAACATGTGCCTCGAAACGGATGGTGCCATTCACAAGCCCGTACTTGGGGGTACCTGGATTCAGCACACTTGTGTCCATCAAGTATCAGTATCACTGATGTCACAGAAATTAGATGCGCAACTTCTATCACACCTCCAGACTTTGAGAAGCTTTGCCACAACACCAATCTCATGTGTCACATTAGAAACCTTTAAACAACACACCTAGCATATGTCTTCAAAAGTACTAGACATCTATGCGCTGGCTTGTTCCAGCGAACTTGGGCTCATGGGCTCAAGGTGATAGGGCTCTTTCATTGCTGTATATATTTCCGGCCTTGGGATGAAGTCTACCTCTAGGTGGGAGGCTCCAGAGCTCAGGCTGAGACAGCAACAAAATAGCCCCACAGCCCAAGTCAGATGGCATGTACCAGCCATGAATTTCTATTTCTATATAGACATACCCTTAATATATAAATTCTCTGGACTTCTCAGTCACTGTGTTGCTGAGGTTACAGGAAACAGTAAGTCTCCAAAGATGGTCATACAGCTAAAATGTTTGGGAATCCCTGAGTTACATGATTTAATTGCTTCCCAGTAAGGCAAAGATGGGTAGTGCTGAAATCTCTTTTAAGACCCAGGATTTCAGGGAAATCTTAACCAATAAAGTTCTTGTGGATCTGAAACAGGAACTGATCCCTGCCAATTTGCAGAATGTTTCAGACAAGCAGCAACAGTAAATGAGAGAGACCATTTCAGCAGTCAGCAGGCTGTGATTTAGTATTTTCAGAGCTAAATAAGGCTCTCAGAAGGACTTCTTTTTTGCCCTATCCACATTGCAAAACCCCTTTTACATTGGACATGGCTTTCACAAGAGCTAACTAAAATGGGTCCTTCTCTGGTGGCTGAAAGGAAAGTCAAGAAGAGAAAAGCCCCTAAGAGATTTGGGTGAGAATAAAACTCTAATGTTGATGTGAAACTATCCTCACAAAGAGATACGGTATATATGTAAACAGTTAACTTGCATAATTTTTTATCTAATAAATCATTTCTTTTCATTGTTTGGGATAGAATATTCCATAACACCATTGTGGCTCCATTGGGATGATGAGCGAAGCTGACATGTGGGGTGTTATGAGTAGGGTGACTCCACACTGATATGGCCCACAGTACTGTGTCCTGTTCTGGATGCCATATTTCAATAAGGATGAGGACAAACAAGAGAAAATCCAGAGGAGAGATGCAAACATGATTAAAGATCTAGAAAACATGACCTATGATGAGGAAAGATCAGAAGATCAAAAACAAATTATGTTTAAGTCTGGAGAAGACGATGACAGATGAGGGACATAACAGTTTCCGAATGCATAAAAGCTGTTACAAGGATGAGGGAGAAAAATTGCTCTTGTTATCTTTAAGAATAGGACAAAAAGCAATGGGCTTAAATTGCAGCAAAAGAGGCCTACCTTAGACATTAGGAAAAACTTTCGGTCAAGGTAATTAAGCACTGTACGAAATTGCATAGGGAGACTGTGGAATCTCCATCATTGGAGGTTTTTAAGAGCAGATCAGACAAACACCTGTCAGGAATGGTCTAGATAATATTTAGTCCTGCCTTGATATTCCTCTTCTGGTTTTATGACCCTATGACTATGACCCTGGGAAGGGCTAAAAGAGTTCTATTGGGTCTGGGGTTGGTTAAAAAAGGCCTGGGGATGTCAGTTAAGAAACTGTTACTTTTGTTTTAAGTTCTCTTGTGGTCAGAGGAGCAGGACTTTTGTCTATTCCAGGGGTCTCAAACTCAAATCACCATGAGGGCCGCATGAGGACTAATAGAGGGCTACATGAGGACTAATACATTAGCCCGAGGGCCACGCCACTGAAACCTTTTCATACAACGATATTGCAAATATTGGTAACGACTGTTGTCACGGGCGGCAGGAAATAGCTTTAGGGGCCGCATGTGGCCCACGGGCCATGCATTGGAGACCCCTGGTCTATTCTATGTAAACAAGCAAAACTATGTCATGCAAAATACCAAGCTGCTTAATTACTACTTCTGACTGGAACTTCCAATGAGACACAAAATTTAAACAGCTGCTTTAGTCAGAAAGGAAGGTTACTCACCCTGTGCAGTAACCAGAGTTCATTGAGATGGGTATTCCTATGGGTGCTCCACATTAGGTGTGTGCATGTCTGTGCACACACTGGATCAGAGGCTCTCCAGTTGTCATTGCTGTGCCACCCGCCTGGCAGAGGCAGCTCGCGAAGAGGTTTCCACGCCTCTAGCCAGCGCTTGTGCCCATAGCCTTCAGCTCCCTTTCTAAACAGAGACTGATTCCGAAGTAGAAGGGGAGGAGGGAGGGTTGTGGGGCACCCATAGGGACACCCTGCTCAATGAATTCCACTTACTGTCCAGGATGAGTAACCTTCCTTTCCTCATCAAGGGTGTCCCTATACGTGCCCCACATTAGGTGATTATAAGCAGTACCCTCAATGACTAGGAGGGTCTTTGGAATCAGCATTGGTTAAGGTGGAAAGTATGGAATGACTGATCACAGTACCTCTTTTTGTGGTTTGGTTGATTGACCATGTTGCACCCCTGCATATTTCTGTTATTGAAACATTCTTAAGAAAGGCCATTGTGGTCAACATGGCTCTGATGGAATGCACCAGTATATGCTAAGGAGGTGAAATATTAAATAGTCTGTAGAATTTGTATATGCAATTGGAAATCCATTTCGACAGTCTTTGATTTGAGATGGTCTGTCCTTTGCATCTGTCTGCAATTGACACGAAAAGTCTATTAGTACATCTAAAAGGTTTTGTTCTATCTAGATAAAATAGAAGAGCACATCGAACATTCAATGTATGAAGGATCGCTTCTTGCTGCGTGGCATGAGGTTTTGGCAACAATAGAGGTATGTTCATTGGCTTGTTTACCTGAAAGGGTGAATTAACCTTTGGAATGAACTTGGGATAAGGCCATAATACAATTTTATCTTTATGGAAAACTGTAAAGGGTAGATCGGCCATTAAGGCTCCCAGTTCACTCACACGTCTGGTGGATGTTATTGCCACAAGGAAAGATACCTTCATAGAAAGGTATAGCAGGGAACATGTGGCAAGGGGCTCAAAAGAGACCCTTATAATCGACTTTAAGAGCAAGACTAAATCCTATGGCGGGGTCAGCTGTTGTATCTCTGGATTTAGGTTATGAAAGCCCAGAAGAAAATGCTTTATTACAGGATTAGTAAGAATACAGAAGTAGAGTATGTCTACATGGTAACTGTTATTTCGAAATAACCCATTTCGAAATAAAATCCTTATTTTGAAATAAGTTAATTCGAATTAACAGTTTGTTAACTCGAATTAAGGGAAAGCCTGCTTTCAAAATGGCTGTTATTTCGAAATAAGGCCTTTCAGACATGTTGTTTCAAAACAATGTGTCCGAAAGCCATTGTTTCGAAACAGCTGTTTTGAAACAACAGCTATTTCGATTTCCTGCTAGGTTTAACGGTTTCAAAACAATGGCCGTTATTTAAAAACAACAGGTCCTGTTGTTTTGAAATAAAACTCACATCTGAACACAACCATATCGTCAAAACCCTCATAGAAAGCATTAATTGCTCCAAGATGAATTTTTAGAGATGATGATAATATCCCCACTTCTTTTAGATTAAGAAGATAGTCAAGAAGGTTGCGAAGAGGAGTGATGTAGGTATAATGTTTGCATTTGCACACCAGTGGACAAATCTATGCCATTTTTATAGGTAAGTGTTCCTTGTAGATGGTTTTCTGCTACTGAGGAAGATGTGCTTTATACTGTCAGAGCACTGCAGCTCCTCTTTTCTGAGCCATCAAGAAACCACGTTGTCAGGTGAAGTTTGTTCAAGCTGGGATGGAGGGTTCTACCATTGTTCTGATGGATGAGACTGGGGTGAAGAGGAAGAGTTATTGGTGTCTTTTTGAACATGCTGTTGAGAAGCATGAAGCATGGCTGTCTGAGCCATCCTGGTGCTACCGTAATTACTGTTGCATTCTCTTTGCAGATTTTTAGAAGCATTTTCATTATTAAAGGGAACGATGGAAAGGCATAAAGCAGTGGCCTGTTCCACAGAAAAGCGTCTCCCACGGAGCGTTTCCCTTTGCTGGCTCGTGAGCAGAAGAAGGTGCATTTCCAATTCTGGGGGGCTGCAAAGAGATCTATTGTTGGAAACCCCCATTGGTGGAATATATTGTTTATGATGTCGGAGCAAATTTCCCATTCGTGATGAGGGAAGAAGGTTCTGCTAAGCCAGTCTGCTGTTGTGTTTCAAGTACTGGGTAGGTATGTGGCAGAGATTTAAATATTGTTCTTTATGCACCAGTGCCAAAGTTTCATGGTTTCTATGCAGAGGGAGTTGGATCTTACCCTGCCTTGTTTGATTATATAAAAAATACAACCTATGTTGTCTGTTAATCTTCACAGGATGGTGGATAAGGTGTTGCTTGAAGTGGTGACAAGCTTTGTGCACTGCACAGATTTACATGTGAAGTGCTCCCGTGCTAAGACCAACAACCTTGAGCGGACAATCCTTGTAGATGGACTTCCCACCCCATGAGGGAGGCATCTGTTGACATTATCAGGGAAGGATCTTTCTGTGCAAATGGGATGCCCTGTAAAGGTTTGTCTGTTTCGCTCACCATTTGAGTATCTCCTTGACTGCTTCGGCTACGGTCACAACTTTATTTATAAATGCTTGTGTGGCCTGTATACTCTTGCCAGCCATAGCTGGAGGAAGCATGTGAACAATCTCGTATTTTTTACGACTTGTGTTGTGGCTGCCATGTGGCCCAAGAGTTGGATACACTGTACAGCGTGAGTCATGGGTGATTTGTAGATAGTTTCCACCATCTGTTGTATTGTGTCGAATCTGTGTGCTGGCAGAAAAGCTCTGGCTTGAAGAGCGTCCAGTTGAGCTCTGATGAATTCTATTACTTGAGTGAGATGTGTGGTGGACTTCTTTAAACTTATAAGGAGTCCAAGGTCCTGGAATAAGTTTATTGTGAAAGATAGGTCTGAGGCAGCCTGATTCTTGGAACAATACTTTATCAGGCAATTATCTAAGTATGGGAATATGGTGATTCCATGCCTGTGCAAGTGCACTGTAACAACAGTGAGGACTTTAGAGAAGACTCTTGGAACAGCTGACAGGCCGAATGGCAGGATTGCATACTCAAAATGTTCTTGGGCAACTACGAATCGGAGAAATTGTCTGTGCGATGGGTGTATGGAAATGTGGAAATATACATTTTAGAGGCTGAGAGCTGTAAACCAGTCGCTGGACTCCAGAGCAAGAATGATGAATGATAGGGTAACCACGCAGAACTTTTGTGGTCTTATAAACTTGTTCAACTTCCTGAGGTCCAGTATGGATCTCCACCCTCTTAACTTCTTTTGGGTCAGAAAGTAGGGTGAGTAAAAACCTTTTCCTTTGTGTTGTTCAGGGACCCTTCTTATGGCTCCGATATTGAAATGTGTTACCTCTTGTTCATGACTTGTGTTCCTGAAAAGGGATGGGGAAGGGTGATTTGGAGGTTTTGTAGTAAACGGGGTAGGGTACCCTGTGCTTATTAGTGATAGAACCCAATTTTCTGTTATTCTGGCCCAGGAGTGGTAAAAGGCCTGTAGCCTCTTTCCATAAATTGGAAGCTGCACATGCTCTGGAGACCTGGTGAGGTTTGGCAGGCTTCCAACCAACTTTTCAAAATTGTGACTTAGATAATGGTGCAGGTTGCATAGCAGGTTGATAGTTTGAATTTCTGCAGCGATTTTGCTGTTGTCTACCCCCTTGTTGGTCCTGGTGTCTGTTCTGCTGCCTGTAGGAGCACCGATATTGATACCGAGAGCTGGAGGGTTGATATCTGTATGGTCTCTTTCAGGAGGTTTGGGGGTAGATTCCGAATGTTCTTAAAGTAACTCCATCATCCTTTGAGGTATGCATCATTTCATCAGTTTTCTCTCAGAATAATTTCTTTGTCAAAAGGTAAGTCCTAACTGATGGTTTGTAATGTTTTAGGGAGATCAGCAGAGTGCAGCCAAGAGGAGCATCGCATGACGATACTAGTGGCCAGCATGCATGCCACACCATTGGCAACGTCAAGTGCTACCTGCAGTGCTGCACAAGAGATGAGCTGACCCTCTCTAATGGCAGCATTGAGCTGCTGCTTTTTAGATTCAGAGATGTAATCTATATATTCTGCGAATGTTACACAATATGAATAATCATAGTTGGCTAGCAGAGCACTATAGTTAGCCACTCTAAGCTGTAGGGAGGGCAATGCGTAGACCTTTCGTCCCAGGAGCAACATTCCCTCTAATTTTTCATAGGCTGTGCGCCTAAGAAAAAAATTCTTTTGTGCAAATTTTCAGAACTAGTGTCCAAATTTGTACATGCTCCAGTTAGTATGGTCAGTCTTGTGAGTGCAATAAAACAAGTGTGTTATGATGCAAATAATACTTAAATTTTATTTTGATATTGTGATAGAGATTTTATAAATTACAGAACCTTATTTGAAACATGCTACCCGAAACTACCTTCTTAAAGTAGTATAAAAATATTAGCAGCGTTGAATTTTTTTTGTGCACGCTTTATTTGGTTGTGTGCGTAAGTTTCATGACCTGTGTGCACGTGCACAGGAGCACAGCTTAGTGAGAATATAGCCCAGGAGGCCCATTTTCTTATCATCTTTATTGTGTGGGGTGAATCTGTTAAAATGCTGTCTGGACCTGTGGTTGGCAGCTTCAACAACGAGAGAATTTGGAGGAGGATGAGTAAAGAGGAACTCTGAGTCAGTAAGTGAAATGAAATATTTTCTATCAGCCTTTTTACAAGTGGGCTGAATGGAAGCCAGTGTTTGCCAGATGTTGTTTGCCAGCTCTAGTAGTGCATTGTTCATGGGAAGCACCACCCAATTAGGTAGGGAAGTCTGTAAAATTTTTAGTAGCTTATGCTCTGAGTGCGGTGCATCTAGTAGTTCAAGAGAGTCAGCTACCCTTTTAAAAACCTCATGGAAGTGTTTAAAATCATGTATTGTTGAAGGTGTAGGAGCTATTATTTCATCTGTAAAAGATGAGGGATCATGTGGAGGAGGACACAGAATTGATTCTCTCTTCTTCATCAATAACATCTTGTTTAGTGGTTGTACGCTGCGAAGTTTTAGTTTAAGCTACTGGTTTATTTATTTCTTTGTGGCCCTTCAAAGTGTAAGGTCTATAGTGATGATGTGAACATGGAGACCGAGGTTCATGTCTGCACCAGTGGTAGCGATAGTAGTCTGATGGAGACAACTAATACGGGGACCCTCTCTAGTGGCAATGTGAAAGATCTCAATAATAATAATAATAGTCTTGACATCTGGATCGACTTGACCATGGTTGAGGCGAAAGGGCAACAGGCTGGTTGTTCACATCATCATCTGATGAGAAAAGTATAGAAGAAATCGAGTCTTCTCTCATAAACAGGGAAGGTCTTTCAGTGCCAGAGTAATATGATGTAGGTGGAGGCATAGTACTGTTGTCATTAGACAAGTGCCTTGTTTTATGAGTATGCTTTCGTGGTGGCATAAGAGTTGGTTCTACGAGTAGCATAGAGCAGATTTGTTCAGACTGTGATTGTACTGGTGGTGCAGTCTGAATTGTGGTTTCCTGTGCCAATGTAGTTGGCTGCTGTGACATGGTATGTGATTTTGTAAGCTGCCCTGCAGAGGCGGCAATGCCCGAAGTAGAGGGCAGCTGAAAATCAAGCAGCTGCTCTGATAATAGCAGTGATGCTTCATGTGCTGAGCTAGCTGCCGGTTCAGATATAATTTTATCTGGCTTTCTGGGTTTTGGTCTGTGTCACTGCTGAATGGCAGTAGATGGATGTTTGACAGGTCGGTGTGAGCCATTACCTGAGGAACCATAAGCCTCATGGCTACATGATAGAGTCAGCATAGAGGCAGGAGATCTTCTCTTTTTCCCCATATTCTTAGAAAGGGTTAATTGCCTTTTACGACACTGTGTACCAGACTTTCCCTGGCCTGACTCAGATAGCGGCCTGAGGGATTTCTCAATTAGAAACAGCTTTCTGCTCAATTCTCTTTCATGCCTTGCTGCCACAGATAAACTCCTGCAGTAAGAGCACTTGTCAGATATGTCCTCTTCCCAGAGGCATTTAAGGCAAATGGCGTGACTGTCAAATGCAGGCATTGAGTCACAGCAGGACTCACAAAGTTTAAAGCCTGTAGAGGCAGACACGTCCGGTATGAATTTTTTTTGGGGGGCGAACAAAATAGGAGCAATGAAGAAAACACTGAATAAACTGAAAACACAGTATGGAAAGCTGTGAGGAAAGTCCTCTGCATGAGTTGAGGGAGAGAGAGAGAAACACTCCATCTGTTGCCACGAGCATTTGAAAGGGAACTGAGGGCTACAGCCCTGTGCGCCAGCTAGAGGTACAAAACCCCATCACAAGCCACCTCTGCTGGGCGCACAGCACAGCGATGACAGCTAGAAAGTCTCCGATCCAGCATGCGTGTGGATGCACACACACCTAATGTGGGACACCCATAGGGACTCCCTCGATGAGGAAAGAGAAAATATCCTTAGATTCAACAACAGAGCCTCTTACGAAAGAAAATATAAATCTAAAGAATTTTTAACAATTTACCTGATTATTACAAATATTCTCATACTCTTCTATAAGTTCAAAAACTGTAGTTGAAGTGTGCTTCAAATACGAATGCAGGAAACCCGAGTACATACTCATAGTAGCTAGGACACATTAAAAGGAATAGAGCTGTGACAAAATGCCATACTTCATGAAAAACTCAAATCACTAAAAATTCTGATAATTTTAAATCCAATATTTTCAAGGACTAATGAAAGCACTATTTTTAAGTAACATCCGAACTGCTGATCTTCTTTGACAGTCATAATAAAAATAAAACAAATATTAACTATTTGTGCCTTGAAAAATGTCATGCAAATTTACCACCACAACTAAGAAAGTGGTCTACATGAAGAGTAAATTCTTAGTATTATGGAACTTAAGTCACACAGCACTTATACCACATCTTTTACTACAGGCCTGGTTGTAAGAGAAAGCTCTAAAGATATACCACAAAAGCCTAGCTCCATAAGATACAGCTATTTTACACCCTGTATCTCTAGAATTGGTAGACTGCTTGTGACTCCATGTTCTACAGAACTCCTTTTTTTTCATTAGTAATGATTAACATGTTTCCTGAAGGCAACTCCAGTCACTAGCAAGTTCACAAAGTATCTTTTTCTGACAGCAAGTAGAATAAGTGGGGGGAAAGGTGGGGTCAGGGAACCAGGCAAGGCTATTATGGAAAACATCATAAGGATGTGGAACATATATCTAGAACTGCACAAAATGATTGTTTTGTTTTATTTTATTTTGTGAAAGCTCAAAAAAAGTAATCTTACCAGCTTCTCCAGGATCATCCTCACGCAACAGAACAGCACTCATGGTAACATCCTCTGTCACATTAGACAAGTCTACGTTTGTGAACATTCCTGTATGAGAAGGTGTGATTGCAGCTGTCCAATTGCTGTCATCCAACTAAACACAATCCAGACAAACAAAGTGAAAATAATAGCAATTTTAGACTGTCAGATGCTTTTATTCTATGATTATTTCTTTTGGATACATGTACAGTAACTCTACAAATTAAAAATGGCTCAGCTTTTAGATACGAGATATTTACCTTTGAAAAATTACAACCCTGTATGTACCATGAATGTCTTAGCATAATTTTCTAATCTAATGCAAGATGCAAATTTTCACACATTTTTAACACACATTTTCCTCTCCCCTCCTCCAATTCTTTGTGTTAAATCCCAACATCGTCTGAAGTTTTAAGTTGGGTGAAAGGTGGCAGAAACATTTTAAGTCACAAGCAAGATAGCTGTTGGAAAACAAACAAAAAACTGCACAGAACAGAACCAAAAAGTGACAAACTGAGTTTGTCTGAATAAGATTGCTAATTAGGAGTTTTTAAGGCTTTTGGTGAAGTTAAGATTAAGGGACTGTTTTTGGAACAGACCACAAAATGAGAAGTATACAAATATGGATTATGGAAAATACTTAAGTTTGATGGGACATGGTTGTCACTCCTTTTGGATATTTCAGGGGGAATGTTTAGTATCTTTCCCAGATGAGTGCAGCATCAAGCTAGCAAAGAGCAACAGACTGTAGCTACTAACGCCTTGTCACAGAAAGCATCCTAATAATCATCACCAACACTACAGACTAGCTCCCCCCATGATTTGCCAACACCTCCTCTTTCTGACCCAGAAGGATATTCTGATTGAACAGATGAGGACAGGGAATCAAAGATCATTATCATCATGGCACTGCATTAAGCAACTCCTAATACATGAACGTAGGTCCTCGCTATCTTCAACCTTTTTTTCCAAATTTTACACCCACCTCATTCCTTCTGCTTCTCCTTTAGCTTTGCCTTTTGGCCTTCTAGTCAACTTGGACAATCAACTTTGCCGCATGTTGTTGGGATCAACATAGGAAGTTAAAAACAGTGTCTGAGCAACTCAATTACAGTAAGAACTTGATAGGTACCGAACTGACGAAGTTGTCAGAGGATCGCTCTGCTTCTTCAATAGCTACAATGCTCAGCCACACATCAGAGGTCTTCTTTAAAAAAAAACAAAAAAAAACAAACCCAAACCTTACTTTTATTCCTCTTTTCCCTCCTTTGTACGCCTTTATCCAGTTTTGTACTGGACCGGTAACAAACTTGAGCACTAAGACCTACCATCTAAAAATTGATACCTCCTGCAACAATTACTGATATGACAGTGACACCTAAAGGCCCACAAATCAGGGTCCAATAGGAATTGTATAAATGCAGATTAAGGCATTTTGCCTTCAAAAAATACAAATCAAACCACACTTATTGCCTAAACCAGTGGTTTTCAACCAGTGTGCTGTATTATAAATTTATATCTCCATCCATCCTGGAAACTTACTCTCCATCTTTTGGAAAACACTGATTTGCCCACTAATACTAGCCCCTTCTTCAGGATCATTCTGGGCACTTCAGGACAATGGCCTTGCTCTGTGTTCTTATATGTGTACAGACAGAAATCCATTAATTTCTCTACTACCTCCTTCCCTTTCCAAACAAACAAAATACCATAATGCAATAGGTGACAGGAAAGTTACACAAGCAGAAATCTTGAATTGTTGTTGGGTTTTTTTGGGGGGTGGTCAGGGTGTAGAAGAAATGTGCAAACAGAAAAAAAGCACTGATGTCAAGGCAGGACACTGGGAGAAGAAGGGACAACACTCTTGAGTGCAGCTCCTGGTGGTTATTTCAACACCCGTGAACTGGAGGGGAGAAAAACTGCAGTGGCTACAAAGACCCTATTTGGGAATCTTTTCAAGAAATTCTTGTACTCCTTGGCACATGTTCCTTTTTTATCCAATGCAAACTTCGCAATAAAGAGACACAAGGCTGGCTGTCAGAATGAAACATTATGAAAAATGCTGCTAGAATGATGATGATGTGGACAGGCCCGAACAATCTGTATCAAACTGGTTAATAAACTTATTTTGCATCATTCCTGTAGACTGCTTAGCTTCTCTTGCTACACTAATAAATGATAACACTGACAGAAATTTGTATTTTGAGTAGATTACCTAGGAATGTCAAAATATTTGTGATATTAGCTATATTTTGATGATAGCTTGTGGCTGGAGTATTTATTAAATTATATTTTTACTATTAATGCTGGGCTTCTGAAATGACTTTCCTGTTCAATAAAATTAAACATCAGATGTGAAGGTTTCCTGTTTAATAAATAAAATTTTATTATGCACTTATGAATTTTCACTTTTTTCCATGCTGTTTGTATGTTGCTAGAAATAAGGGTTTAAACAGATTTAGACCATTATTTTTCCCTGTAAACTGTATTATCTAAAAACCAGCTGCAATAGACAGAATCTTTCATTTATAATTTCTTTTTGAAGTGGTGCATAAGTAATACTAACGGAGTGAATTTTTTGTTAAACCATTTTGTTTCCGGGTAGACGTGTGGTTACAAATGTCTAACACAGGGATCAGCAACCCCTGGCACACGGCACCTCTCAGGCTACCCGCTGATTCCGCCCAAAGCCTGGCTTAGGGCCACAAGAGCCCCGTTCTGCAGCCCCAGACTCCTGCTGGAGAGTGAGGCCAGCAAGGAAAAGGAAGCTGCAGTGTGGGGCTCCTGGCCCCCGCTGACCCCGTTCCCTGCTGGGCATGGCCACTGAAGGAGAGTGGGGTGGGTTGGTCTGCCCAGAGCCACTGCTGGCCGGCTGGGAACTGGATGCCGTCCACTGGCAGGAGCGGGAGTTGGCCCCAGCCCCAGCCCCGCTTGGGAACTGGAGGCTGACTGCCAGGAGGAACTGGCCCCCATCCCAGTCCAGGCCCCAGCCAGGCACCCGAGGCCTGGCTCCGCCCCTTTTGGCCCTGCCTCCAACACCTGCTGAGGGTGCAGTGGGCAGCACAGGCACTGGGGCCAGCAAAGGTTGCCACCCCCTGATCTAACATCTGAGATGGTATCAGAGCGTCTGCAGGTACCATCAGCAGAGCTGCATCTAAACATCCATCTAACAGTAAACTACCTGTACCGAAAAAACTACTCTTCTACATTCAGTAAAATCAGAAGAATTTGTAATAAGGACTAGAAAATTCCTGCAAAACTCCACTGATGGAAAAAATTGCTTTATTCACATATGCCACAAATTCCTCCTTTAGTCTTATTCTCAACAAACATTTCATTGACAACCATGCTACACTCCACCTGCAGAGCAGGCTTAGCTTGCAGGTTTCTCTATACAGTATACGAGAAGGAAACTGAAAAATGTGCAAAAGACTAACATGAAGTTCATTAATCCAAGTCTTGATGGAGGGACTGAAGTACACAGTGATCCAGTAATACAGGCTTGTGAGACAACAGAAGATGAGGTTGTCTATTTTAGTGTTTCCCAACCAGTCTGCCACGGCACACAGGTGTGCCCTCAGGCCTGAGCAGGTGTGCCATGGAATTTTTTAAAAGCTACTCAAAGAGTTCTGGATTAGCTCATGAATATTCATGAGTCCATTCAGAGACTATATGGTGGTGTGCCTCAAAATAATTAGAGGTACTAAGGTGTGCCATGGCAGAGACTAGGTTGGGAACCAAGAGACTCTATTTTACAGAAACTAATGATAAGATTAGGAAATCCCCATACAGCAGAATACTTAAAAGGAGCAGTAAAAGCTACAAAAAACTGAACACAAATCCAAGGGTCACACACACAGCTTTGTAACAGACAATTCTGCACTTGTAGCAAAGATGAGAAGATGTCTAGAAAATAACAAAGAAAACTCAACACACGAGTGCAGTCCTCATTTGATGCATCTTTTGGTGCAAGACGCTGGCAATAAAGGAAGTGTTGATGAAACTGCAAAATATCACTACCAAAAACACTTTGCTTTAGCATCACTGAATACAGTGGGAGTCAAACAAATTATCCCTCAAGATGTATGATGGACGTGATGTCTGACTGCTTTGAGCTATTTATTAAGAACTGACCTGTTCTTATGACAACTTGTGAAGAAAGCTGAGACTAAACAGGTGAAACCATCATAGAGTAATAAATATTGGCCCAAAGAGAATGTATAGAAGAGACGTTGAATATACTGAAATCAATTTCCATAGCCTTGGGCAAACTGCAGAAAGATTGCTGATGTGTTGAAATCTGGGAAGAACTTCCAACAGCCACTGAAGAAAAATATCCAGCTAAAGACACAGACGGATCTAGCAATTACTCCACTTCGCTGCTGCTGCTATGACACGGGCACCTAACAATCACCCATCAATCATAACAACATAATACATTTCAGGGCTGATGTGAACCATTCAAGCTGTACATGTTTTCTGATGATGTTTTAAAAAAAGCATCAACACTGAACTGGTGAATTCACTAGGTAAGCACTCAAAACTAGAGTTTGTTGATGTGCTAAACCAGCTTTGGACAGCACTATCCTCTTCCAGAAGCAGAAAAAGAATATTTTTTTCATTTGGACTAGTTCTTTCAAAGTTGAGAAATCGACTGGGAGTTAGACAGGTTTTCCCACTTATACTTCTCTTTGAGGAAGGAGGGATGAGATCTACTGCTTTTATGTTTGAAAGACAGCCTAAATAATTTAGGAGTCTGTTGTCTCATTTTCAGGAGACATGAGTGAGTGCAAACTTACATTTTTGTCACTTTCAGTTGTGCACATCAGGTTGACCTGATACAGTCAGTTTAATTCACTGACTACTATTAATCCCCCCATTCCTTTAATTAGTTTAGTTGTAAATATGAAACATTTTGACACAAAGTTTACATACCCAAAACATGTTCAGCTTAAAAAAAATAAATTTGATAGTGTTGTGTTAAATTCTAGTTACCATCCGAATTGAGCTTGATACAAATTATGAGCAAAAAGTGATCTAGTAAATAAACAATACACCATTTTCTAACATTTAAAATGTATAATTAATAGGAATCTCAAAACAGTAAACAGTATTATTGCTTAATAATGCATAACTATTCTGCAATAAGTATAATGCAGATAAGTAACTAGCAAAGTAGCACCAACTCTCGTGTAAAGATCCTACTTAGTTACAGATCAACATGTTTTAATGCTCATGTCACCCAATAAGAATGCATCTTTCATTACAAAATAACTAAAGTGCAAATGGAAGAGATTGGAATTGATTATATAAATGGAGGCTTTTCATTTGGTGATTTAAATAGCACTGTTTAAACCAATCCACCCCTGCTTATTTCAAAACGTGGTGTGAACACAGTAAGCACTTCTACCTTTTCATAAGGTTCACATGCGTGAAGGGAGAACAACATATCCTATAATCTTCATACCATAGATAGATTGCCAAAGAATCCAGGAGTATGTGTAAATTGAGGAGACTTCCCTCCTGTTCCAAAGATGGTAGACATATCTAGCTGCTTTGTGGAACCTCGTGCTTGTGGAGTATCTGAAAAGCAAAATAGTGTTTTTCTAAAAAGAAAGAAGGCTATGGTGCTCCATTCCTAAAATCATTAACAGACTGCAAAATGTATTTACAAATCCCTACATTCAGTTAACTGAGGAAACACCTAAACTGTTTCTCTCTCAAAATTCAGGTTACATTATCCATATTATTACTATCTGGGCTCTGACACCATGCCTGCTGCTACAAAGAATAATACACTGCTTCAGCCCAAGCAAACTTTAAAACAATTACAGAATAATCTTTGAGATGAAACAGAACAATGAGAAACAAAAATACAGAAAACCAAACACTGAGTGTTTGCATAATTACAAACTGCCACTAGCTATACACAGAAGTGGACAAAGAAAAAAAGAAACTCTTACAGGATTGGCGAAGCAATGATCCAGGAGTTCGGGGAACCGTGTGGCCTCTTGGTGTTGCATTACCAAGACTGTCATCCAAAGACGCAAGAACTGGTAGACCCATTAAGAAAAAGTGCTTAAATTTAACTGGAGGTCCACTACACAACTCCTGTGAGTGGTTCAGAATATAAACATCAATTCGTAGCAGAAGCCTCTTTAGAAATCCTTAAGATAGCATAAGGAATGTACATCTACTCCCCCAAATTTAACAAAACAAATAGATATTTCGAGCTTATCTAACAGGGACTATTTACCAAATAATTACAGCTAGTCCTCACTTAGTGACCTACTCGTTTAGTGACCCCTCAGAGTTATGACCGGCTCTCTGATGAGTTGGTATTATGGCGATGTACGAGAACTCGCATCAACTCTCTCAGATTACCTATATTTACAGTACACTATGCAAACTAAGTTCAGTACATTAGAGCTTAAAACATTTAAAATATATATGAAAAATGTTATAAATGATGCAAAGGTGACATTAAAACTATCTACCGATAGTTGAAAAACCCACTACCAGTAAAGTACATTATGCCTGAAATACCGGTAAGGGCTGCTCCTCGTTTAGTGACCAATTCGTTTATCAACCGGGTTTCAGGAACGGAACCCGGTCACTAAGTGAGGACTACCTGTAATAGCTACAGTTTCAGTTAACAATATGCTGCTGACTTGTAACAAACAGTAATAGCTTTTGCAAGAGACAGCAGGTCATAAAGTTAATTTCTAGCTAACATTCAGCATCTAAGGGAGTTGAAAATATCCCTAACAGTGGCAGACTCTCTATACTCCTTTTAATCTACTACACTTGTAATCTATGTAATACATGAGTGTTATACGATTAGTAATCTGACACAATGATATAAAAGAGAAAGGGCAAACATTCTAATTTAGGTGAGGGAAACAATGTTTCTTCTTTCAATTTCTACAAGCAGTTCATGAGTTAATGGGAAAACGAAGATGATCAAAGCTCATCCAGGTAACAATTAAGTATCCACCACTAGTTTAATGCATGTTATGAAAAACAGCATTGCATCCTTTCTTCTATTAATAAAATAATTAACTAATCATAATTAATGCCCATCTTATTGAATTTGTCTGAATGATAGACGAATCCACTAGGAACTCACGTTTAATTCAGTGAAGAATGTCTAAACAGCGATCAAAAGAACTTTTTGCTTCACATATTGAATTGAAAATATCTCCAGGATTCCCTAAACGGCAGCATTGAAGCCTGTAAATTTTAAGGGCCTTTTAAAAGCCTTAGTGCACGTGAACCCAGCGGGAAATCTCTAAGAGGGAATAGCACAGAATAGTGAATGAAATCCAATTAGTTTTAACATGCTCAGAATTCCACTAAGCTTGTTCGGGACAAATATTTTTTGCTGGAACATCAAAGGACTTATATTTACAAACCTGTATATCTCAAACTGCAAAGCTGGGCACTTTAAAACTCTCATGAATGGTTCTGCTGTGATGAGTAATCACAGAACAAACTACTTGTCTCCTCTGTAGCAGATTTTGCCACATTTTCCAAAAGATTTGTCTTTCCCACCCACCAGATTTTTCTCTTATCGTAGAATATTAAGACTGGAGCCTAGTCCAACCCCAACTAAATGTGCCAGCCAGGGCCCTGTCTTGTAGCAAAGCTTGGTAGTGGATGTCTTTCTTTACAACAGATACATCACTTTGGTATCCCTAGCAGTATAAGGACATGTTTTCAATGTTTTATAGCATACTGATCACATGCTGGAGTAAATCAGGGCAACTAAAAGACCATCCCAGGAATAAAAGGGCACATAGAGGATGGGTTCTAAATATTCCCAGGGACAGAAAAGCTTCCATAGGAAAAATGGGGCCTCTGTATAAGGAAAGAAGCCAAAGCTAACGGGGGGGGGGGGGGAGGCCTGTGCAGTGATCAGCTCTGCAGACCTTGGTTCCATGCCCAATTTGCACTGACTGCTGCACACCTCCAGCATATCCACACCTATGCGACGCACAAAGACCCCAGGACATAACTAAAGAATCCAATGTTTATTGACAGGAAACATTGCCCAAACAGCTCCACGTTGGCAGGCCATCACCGGGGGGTTCTCGCAGAAGGGCTGGTTCATCTGGGAGAAGCAGAGGCTGTCAACGTCTTGAACAGGAGAAGGGGGATGAAATCAGGAGCTCCCTAACTGCTCCTACTCTTCCTCCTCTGCTTTCACGTGAGTTCTTCGCCTCCTTTTGCCAGATCACTTCCTTCTCCTCTTCCTATATCAACCCCCAAGGCCTCCCCACCTTCCTCTTCTGCAACGACTCTGGCTCCTGCTTCTGTGTCTACATCTCACCATTCCCGGAAGGCTTCCAACCTCCCAGCTCTCAGCAGCAGGGGGCAGCTCTCGCCTGCTTCGGTGGGATGTCCTGAGCTTCTGAACTGAACTAGTACCTTCAGCCTTTATAGACAAACTGGCCAGCAGGTCACAAAGGCTGCGTCACTCACTCACTGTGATGGACCAGAATGGGCCAGTCCCAGTATGGCCAGAACTTACCCTGTGGAGCTGCGCTCCCATATAAGGGAATATCCTACAAGCTTTGACCCTCTCTGGCCATCAAGCCCCACTGCTGGCTGCCCACCGACCCAGACAGTATGATCCTATGTGGCCATAAAGCAGCAGGGACTCTGTTGAAATGACACAGCAGGAAGCTACTGAGGTGCTGAAAATTTATGGGATACACTCAGTGAGGATCCATGAAACTGAATGGATACATAGAGTGCTAGTTTGTGCCAGGTTACCAGAGGCAAGGTTTTTGAGGCAGCATGACATAAAACAAGGGTTCTGACCCAAATTAGCAGAGCTGTTTGATCCTTGGACATGTCCATATTTGGTGTAATTCTGGTAGTTCCAAACATCCCTGGGTCCCAAATCAGAAGGAAAAGTTGGAATTTGTTGCTCTACTGAATTTCTGTGGAAAGGTTCTATGGCAGCCAAGACAAACTTATTGAAAGGCATGTTTGAAAAGGTGGAATCGCTTTGTACAGATGATCTTTCTCACTTATATATTTCAGACAAATGAAGTCAAAAGGAAGCACTGAATCAAATGTTTTAGTAACTTTTTTCTATAAATTTAGACAAAACTGAGACTCTTCCATGTCACCAGAGCACCAGTGTCTGCCGTTTTACTGTTGTGCCAGAAAAGTTTCAACCGCTACTACTATTTAATCACTCATTTTTCATTATAAACTTGTGAGCAGAATCGGCAGAGGTAACACAAGGGCTGACTGAAAATTTTCCATCAGCCAACACTCTGGCTGCAAAATGGGCTCTTAAGAATGAAAGTATTGGTAGAAAGTATCCACTTTCCTTGACCCCAACCCCACCCCAATAAGCTTTTTATTGGAAAACCAAAACCCCAACATTCTCAGCAGCAACACTTAGGGTTCTTAGGCTGTAATTCTTCTTTTTTTTTTTTTTAATTTGCACTTTTCACACAAAAAAATTCAGGTTTGGATTGTGATGTTTCAATGAAAAATTGAAATCATCTACTCCAGCGGTTCCCAACCTGTGGTCTGGGGACCACCAAGGGTCCACAGACATGTTACAGGGGGTCTGTGGAGCCTCTCCCTACCGGGGCTGGAATCTTGCTACAGCCCTGATGCTCCTATTAGGGCTGCCTTTCCCCACAGCAGCTCCCCAGTAAGGGCGAGGGCACGGGGCCATAGCTACTGCGGCTCAGCTCAGCTCTGTTCCCCAGAGGTGCAGGCAATGGTGGTGGCAGTGCTGCTCGTCAGCTGTCCCAGTAGTGCCACCAGAGTGGTGGCAGGCCAGAGTCTGCCCTCATGGGCCAGATTACATAATAAGGTGGCGGGGGGGGGGGGGGAGTTGAGCTGAGTTGAGTTGAGTTGAGTTGAGTTGGACTGGGCTGGCATGGTTTGGTTTGTTAAAAAGGGGTCCCCAGCCTGAAAAAGGCTAGGAACCACTGAACTACAGCAATGATTCCCAGTCCGTGGCCTTGCTATATATAGCTCATATAACTTCCATCAACTGCTGCTGAATTTGCCAGTAAGTATAGACCAGGCCTCACAAAAAGGACTAGGAGAAACATTCCGGTCAGCATTCTAGACCCACAGCTGCTGAGGTCAAGGAAGGTGTTAGTACATCATATCAGTCCTTGGGCAGAATGTAACTGCTTGATCTGAAGTTTCACTCCTCACTGAACGGGGTAAGAGCTTTCTTTATCTGCTCTCTAGCCACTTAAACTCGTCCAGGTTCTCTGCTCAGTGTCCCCTTTGAATTCCCTCCATTTGACCCATTACCTCTCACACCCATTCCTATTTTTTCATCATTAGTCCCCCATATCCAGTTGATTTTCAGGTCCAGAGACTCCTCCCTTTATGCTGGGGCAACAGTGGGTGGGTGCACCTCCCAGAAATCAAGTAGTAGCCACTTAAACTTGCTAATTGCTTTGGAGAACAGAGGAGAATTCTTTGCTCCTCTACCTTTTCCTCAGTTTGTTTTGTGGTTCATCCTATCTAGCTCCTCTGTGTGACCGAGTATAGATTTGCCAAGCAGCATGAAACTGATATGATTACTGTCAGTTTCACTGCTGGTTTCAGGATTCTGAAGAGCAGTAGGGAAAAGGGCCAGTAACTTTTTAGTTTTAATCTGGAGTTGCTTGGGAGAGCTACAGCAACAACAAACATGCTGGACTCCTTTGCTAGCAGTTTCAGAAAAACAGAACTACTTTCATTCACATACGAAAAACTATTCTCTCAACTACAGAAACTATTTTTGAAAGTAAACTGTTACATTCTTCAGAAAGTGATCTCTTATATCCACATACACACACACGCTTCTCACCTGCCATGGAAAAGTGGATTATTCAATACCTGATCTAAGTACCTTATGAAAATAACCTAGAACACATTCTGAAGTTTAAAATAAAGCACAAGAGGAACTATACAAGACAAAACGCTGCAAAGTGTTCTCCAATAATATACAACTGTCTTTCAGTTTAGCCCTTAATGCATCACCTAGAAAAGTTCTGCTAAACAGGCAATATGGGCTAATATGCCATTGAATACAAAATAATATCCATTTTCCAAGTCAAACTAACTTGGATTTTCTAGCCTCGCTAAAAGTTCTTAAGGGAAGACCAAACTGAGAAACAGGTCAAATAAAAAAATACCCAAACCATAGCATTAAGATGTTCCAAGAGCTTTGCATATCCTAAGCCTATTTCTGTGTTTCTACAAAGACATTTTTATTGTTTTTCAAACTATCCTCCTACCCACTTTCCTGTGTGAAAAAATCTTACAAAACAGGAAAAACTGAAAGACTGTACAAGAGAAACAGTGAAACACACATTGCTGTTGAATGCCTCAGCAAATTAAAGTAAAAAAAGTCTTTCCTGACCTCTTAGTTACAGACAGAAGTTACTTGTAAGCAGTAGGTATAAAGTTCTCCAGCAAGATTTTAAATCTTCACTTCAGTGTTTCTTGCGACTTCAGATGGATCTAAAAATTAAGAAACATGTTTCACAGTACTCTTCATGGAGAATTTAATTTTTGGAATGCCTTCATTTGCAATACTCGAAAGCAAGCAAAGAAACTGTTACATGCAGCAATCATAATTTATACATGTTTTAAAAACAGAAAGAGTTTGACAGAAAAAGGATACTAGAAACTCTTTTTTTAGAGCTTTGTTTCCGAACAGGCCTGGTCACCTCTACATCTTGTGGGGATGAAATCTCTCCAAAGTCATTCCTACAAAACAGAAATATAGTTGCTACAAGTAAACACAAAGATCTGAGCAAAGCTATAACAAACCTAGGAAAACATCCAAGAAGTGAGATCACTTCTACTGCCTTCTGGTTATTTGATTTTACAGTTATTCCTCATTCAGATTACACTTCCCAAAGGATGAGAAGTGTAGCCATTAACTTTACTGCACTAATTTAAAACCTCAATTAAAAAGGAAAACTAACAACTGGAACCCACAAATACTGATATTGATCCAGCAACAGCCCTTTTTTAAAAAAGTCACTCGGAGCACTTGATTCGCATAACTTTGTTGAGGCTACAGTTCTTAAGCCATTATTCAGAGTACTTTGAAAGAGCTGTTCAAAAGCCTAAACAAAGTACATTTATGCAAAAAAAAATCAAATCTATTTCTGATGCAAATATGTTCTATACCAGGGTTTCAAACATGCAGCCCGTGGGCTGCATGCAGCCCCTAAAGATATTTCCTGTGGCCCACAATGACACTATTGTTACTGAGATTTGCGATATTGTTGTATGAAAAGGTTTCAGTGGTGTGGCCCTCGGGCTAACGTACTAGTCCTCATGCGGCCCTCGAGGTGGTTTGAGTTTGAGATGCCTGTTCTATACAATATTTAGGAGAAGCTACAGATGGACTATTAAGCAACTCATTTTTTTTAAAACTGTTTTCTCTTCAAATGAAAATATGTTTTGAGAAATTGAAACTAAGCCCTGATTTATGCTACTAAATTACTTCAATATAGCTACATCACACAGAAGCCTGAATAATCCAGACCACGAAAGGACTTAGTCACAGTGACCTAAGCCATCAGCATAGCTACCACCTCTTGAAGAGGTGGAGTTATGGAGCAGATGGGAGAGCTCTTTCCCCTACCAACTAAGAGCATCTTCAGTGAAAGCATGGCAGCTGTGGCGCTGCAAATTTGTGTAGGCCTGCCCTAAGATGCACTGAACCTTCTCTCTAATACTACTATAGGCAAATGCTGGTGCCTTCCATAGCCAGTCTAATTTTGACTATCCCCAGCAAAATTGAACAAATTTGCCTGAAATTCCAAATCTTGCTGATTTTACAATATGGTAGATTTTTTTTTCTGGAATGGTTTGACCAAATCAGTTGTGTTTAAGATCTATAAATTTTAAAATAAGAAAAAAAGTGTTCTCACTTCTTGGATGTCTTCCTAGATATTTTGGTTTATCGTACACCCAGGAAGTTGAGCAGAGTTTTGGAGCAACGGATGATTTAGTTTCCATGCTTAACTTTACATAGGCCCAAATACTTCACGTACATGGGCTTCTTAATCTATCTGGAAAACTGCCAAGGCTACAAAGCCCCAGAAGTCAAGTTACATGCACACAGTAGTATAGAGCTACCCTTAAATTAATATATTTTAAGGCCAGAGGGGTCCCCCAGCTAGTTTAACATCCTGCGTAACACAGGCCAAAGAGCCTTGTCCAACATACACCCAGCCTCATACAGAAATTGTTTTTTTTTAAAGAAAAACATCCATTTTGATTTAAAAAGACTCCAGGTGACAGAGAACCCAGCATGTCCATGGACAAGTTGTTCTATAGGTTAGACAGATTGAAAGTCCATCTAATCTCAGATGTTTCTTCCCTATATATGTATCTGTGGACCATGATCAAGTCACCTCAATATGTTCTCCTAGAATAGATAGACTCAACTGCTAGCATCTCACTGTAAGGGAGATTTTCCAGACCCCAAATTATTCCTGTAGCTCTTTGCAGAATCCTTTCCAATTTGTCAACATCATTTCTGAACCACAGAAACTAGAACTAGAACAACATTCCATAAATATTACCTCTGGATATGGCATTAGCGAGCCTATCCCCTCCCTGCACGCTTGGTATCCCCCTACAAGAGTTGCATTTGTTCTTTTAAGCTGGAAGCATATGATTAACCAGTGGAATGTGTTGCCTAGGGTAGCTGTGGACTCTGCATCCTATAACCTGCTCTTAAAAATTTTCAAGCACCTGTTATGGATGTTTTAGGGTACTTGATTCTGCCATGAGTACTGGGTCCTGGCCCTGATGACCTCTCATGGTCTCCTCCAGTTCTATGATTCTGTGTTTAACCAAATTATCTGTTATATCTGGAGTCCTTTCAAAGTTCCTGATTTCAACATCACAGGCCCCCATTTTATAACTGTGACCTACATGCTTTACTCCTAAATGTATGAGCTTGCATTTAGCTGCACAAGAATATGCACAATGCTGTAGCTTTAAACCGAAAATAGATTGACAAACTAGAGCTACTGTAGACATTTTTTTGCAATGGGGACAAGTGACCATTAGAACCATCTATCAAGGCTTTTGAAGTGGTGGCTGCAGCACTTGGAAGTTTTAAAAATCAGGAGTGGATACTCTTCTAAGAGCATAATAGAAAAGCCATCTATCAGTCTTTTAAAGTGCCACAAGACTCCTTGCTTGTTTTGCTGAATTACACTAACAAGGGCTGCCTCTTTGGAACTCCTCTGAGACTTTCTCTGCTTCAACCTCAACAACCTGAAGCAGGAGGAATGACTCCGGGGGCACCCCCCCAGCCCGGGTTACCCGATCACACCACGGGAGTACAGCAGTGGGGCTCCCACCGACCTGCCCCCACCAGTGTGACGTCACTCAGCACGTTGCGTCACGAGGGGGGAGAGAGGAGACATCGCCCTAGAGGCCTCGCGGCCTCTTTCAGCGCCGGAGGCGGGCACGCAAGCGCGAGCGCCTCAGGGCCGGGAGAAGCGCGCGCCAGGCCGGATCCCACCCTCCCCAATTCGGGTTTGGCGCCCCACGGGCCGAATCTGCCCTAATCCCGGGCCCCGCCAGGCTGCTGCGCTCACCGCTCCATGGCCGCGGCCCAGCCGCCGCCGCCGCCGCCTGGGCCTCCGGGCTGCTGCCCGCTTCCCGGCAGCGCGTGGGTTCGGGAGCCGGAAGCTGAGTGAGCTCGGAATTGCCGCGACAGGGCCGTTTTCCGCAATGCGCATGCGCACAGCGGCCGTTCAGGGGTATTCTTCCGGTAGCGCGAACAAGGAAGGCGGAGCGGTGTTTCCCGCGCCTGCGCGCTGAGAGGCAGCGGCTGCCCGGCGGCCGCGCGCGCCCTGCTGGGGCGGGGCTGCGAAGGCCCCGCCCTGTTCTGCGCGCATGCGCGCCAGCTGGTGGCTAGCGCGTTCGCCGCCGGGCTCTGCACCGTCGCGCTTCCCTCCCCGAGAAGCGCGGGGCGAGCCGTGAGCCCCCCCCCCGCGCACCAGGCTGGCCGGGAAATACCTTGCTCATTTCACCCGCCAGCTGCTTCCGGGCGCGTGGAGTCGGCAGTAGGGCATCACCCCTCTGTAGGGTCCCCGCTACCAAAGCATGGAAAGGAGAACAGAGAAAGGGAGGGCCTTGGAAGACAGATTGAGAAAGTGTAGTATGAATGTAATTGTTTTCTGTTTTTAGGGGCCCTGGAACACTTCCCCCTAAAAATAGGGCATGCCAGCCTACTTTAACCCCTATAAGTAAAAAGGCAGACACAATCATGTATTTCTAAAATGCCTGCGGGATGGAGCACATGAAGGTAAAAAGGAGGACATGTCCTCCTCTTGCCTGATGTGTAACCCTACCCCTGTGCTGCCCACATGGGTGGTCCTTCCAGCTTTAAAGCTGTGCAGCCCAGTCTAATAGCTAGCAGCATTTCCCAAAGTCAGCATTTACCCCAGAGCTGGCTGGGAACACAGCCCAGGGCAGTAACTAGACTTTTTGTCACCTGGGGCAAGCAGCCCCAAAGGCCTGGGCCCAGTTCAGCCTAGGACCTGATCCAACACTACACTGCTGGCAGATGGTGCAGAGCTGGCATCCAGCCCCAGTCACCACCATCCATCCGCACAGACCCTGATCTGTCCCCTGCTGCCTTTGGGGGCCTCCTCACCAGTGCACTTCCCCAACTGCTGGGCCTCTGGCCCCCAGCCCCACCAGTGGGCCCGTCCTGGGGTGGCAGCAAAGGAATGGAGCATACCCAGTGGTTAAAGTATAATTTGACTGGTCCCAGAGCCCACCTAATCTCTGGGCCACCTTCCTGGATGTCCAGGCTGCCTTTACGCCTGTGTGTGCCTCAGCATGGGTAGGCTTTTGCAACTGCTTCTTGGTCCCATATGCATTGATTATTGCTCCATAAAAATATTTGTAATTTTATATCGCATTTATGACTACATTGATCATTGTCACAAACGAGCAAATACTGCATAACACAATAAGTATTGTGCTTAACAATATGATAAATAAAATGTGATATAGAATTGAACACAATGCAACAGAGTGATATGTGATAGGTAAGTGAACAGAATGCATAAGCAGAAACAATTGAGACAAAAAACACAAAACTGCATTTATTGCTTGCAGTAAAACACAGATATGCAAACGCTCAAACTTTAGAGAAACAGAGTCCTGTGGCATTTTTAAAGATTTATTTATTGCATGAACTTTTTGGGGAGAAGAATCGCATTTTGTCAGACATTTCATTTTCAGTGTGTCTGACAAAGTAGGATTTTCTCCCACAAAAGCTCATGTGATAAATAAATCTGTTAGTCTTTAAAAGTGTTACGGGACTCTGTTTCTTAACCAGGAGCATCGCTGCCCCGGGGAAGGACCCAGGGCATTGGCCCAGGCCACACCCCTGGCGGGGGATGGGTTTGCAGGCGGGTGGGCCCCCCGATCCCCAGCCAGAGGCGGGGCCAGGAGTGGCCACGGGTGGCTGGGCCCAGGATTTCTGGCCGGGGATGGGGCCAGGAGCAGCCGTGGGCAGCTGAATCCCAGGCCACTGGCGGTGGAATTCAGGGCACGGGCCCCATCTATCCGGTGCCAGTGATGCCCCTGTTCTCAGCAACAGACTAAGACAGCTACCCCTTTTGATCTCAAACTTTAGTAGTTCAGTCTCCACAATCTATTCATCCAGTGCTCTCTCTGCTCTTAATTTATGTTCCAGTGCTGTAAAGTCTGTCCATCAGGAAATGGATTAAGACTAACAATTCTTTTCACGTACCACCACCACTCAGCACTTTCATAATCTTCAATCATTATTAATCTGAGCTAGATTTGAACTAGTCACAAGTGAAAGGTTCAGCAACTCATTACTCCTCTCCACAGCCAATCAGTTCCCCTAAAATAGGACAGCTACAGTAATGTGTATGTTAAGCAGTCTTATCAACAGGGCTGGCTCTACTGTGAGGTAAGAGACAGACATGGGTTCAGGTGACAATTCTTAGGGGCGCTGTTCCCTCTAAGCTGTGCAGTGTGCACACACAGGTCATGACAACAAAATAAAGTGCACACAAAAAAAATCAATAGTGCTAATATTGGTGCTCACAAGGAAATATTTTTGCACACACAAAGAAATTGTTTGCGCACACAGTCTATGAGTAATTAGAGGGAACATTGCTTAGGGGTGCCTAGCCCCCCCAAAGATCAGGCTGGCTCCTGCCTCTTCAACTCTTTCCTAGCAGCTCAGGCACTGTTAGTCAACCTGCAGCTTAAGTCAGGTAGGCAGAGTGCACTTCAAATCCCTCTGCAGGCAGACTCTAGAGATTTATGCACTTTGGAAAACCGTTTTCAACCTCCATGAATGAGATGGGGAAGAGCCAAATCAAAATTTGGCTTGGGGCGCCACAACCCCTTGAACTGGCCCTGCTTATCAAGAAAGCTTTTAAAGCATCCTGCCTCACCGCTGCAGGAGACTAGCTGCAGACTCATCTAACAAAGCACTTTTTTATTCTTACGTGAAACATAACATAGCAGAGAAAAGACCTGATATAAAACTACCAAGTTTTGTTAACACATCAGCTTCCTACCTGCATGCACATACACAAGGGTCTTGGTGTCTAAGGAAAGTGTGTAGTGGCTCAGAAGGAAGGATTCTACAAAATGCGATTTCTCCCACAAAAGCCAATGCAAAAAATAAATTTGTTAGTCTTTAAGTGCCACAGGACTCCTTGCTTGTTTGTTTTACTGAACTAGACTAACACGGCTACCCCTTTGGTTTATAGCAGGCTGTGAGCATTAGGTGCCAGGGCCTGTTCGTAGCAAGAACAGAAGGATCTGACCTATTAGCTATCAATGGCAGGATGTGTCCCCATTTCTCAAATCCATAGGCCAGCCACAGGAAGAAGCAGCAATCATCTTCTTTGGTTTCAGAGAGCTCTTTCTTTTCTGGAACTAGCACCATGCAATCAGTTTACTGGTTAACTGCCAATCAGTCACATATGCGAAAACTTTGTTACAAAATACTCCACAGCAGGGAGAGAACATCTTGCTGTCCACTCCTGGTTCAGCTTCTCCCAGTCAGTCACACACACAGCGCATGAACTCTTCTCACTGCAACTCCCTGTAACAGCCACTGCTCATGCTGCTGTTCTCATGGCATCTGATCACAGCAGCAGTAGAAATCTTGTGGAGCATGCTCAATGCAACCACCCACTTAATTTCCAGAAGGTTCTGGATCTGAGCAGATGAATCTGCCCAGCAAAATAACCCAGCATCAACAGATCCCTAGAAGATATAGCTACTTTCATTAAGCACAGGGGTTACACAATGAATCCTTTAAATCTACTTCTTTATGTCCTTAAACAAGTGAAGTCATTGCTGATTATCAGCATCAGTTGAACAATTTGAAACCATTCAACCTTAATTCCAGTTTTGATTCAAGTAAGATTTAGTTGCTTTTACCCCAAGGCCATTCCTCCCTATTTCTTCCCCTCTTTCCTACCAACCTATGGTTTTTCTCTTTCTGCCTAGCTCCAGATAGAACCAATTTTTGACACAACACTGATATGTTAGGTGGGAACTGGAAAGGGCCATGTTGGGGCCTTCTAAGGTACTCTATTTAAAACCATCTACAGTTGACCCATCAGAGGCCACCTTCTTAGGAACTTCCCATTATTCCCTTATTTTCTGAATCAGACATTCTCCCTACTTCATTTCTTGTAGTCTTATGACTCATTACTTTTAAGGTCTTCCGTTTTGCTGGTTGGGGCTTTTCTTTACAAACATGTCCTTAACCCAGTGTAGACTAATTTTTTAATTTCATATTTATTCTTTACCTAGATTTCAGGTGTTTTGTTGCACCATACAGCACTTAATTTCTGTACTCTTATTCCATAAGTGAGGGCTAGGAGAAAGACTTGCCAGTGTATTTACAGAACTCTACTCATTACTATTTCATGAACGTTACTGGGTGCTCTTATATTCTCCTACCTTTTCTGAATTCAGGGACAGTCTTCTTTCTCATATTTTGCTTACAAGAGGCATTAAGGTAACTGTAGAAAATACCTTATGTTTCGCTTTAATTACTCTGATTGACTCCCTTAAGACAATTCCTCATTGGAAAACATGCCTGATAAATAGGTTGAGCTTCTTGATTCTATTATCGTCAAGAAAAGGATTGGGGTTACAATCACAGTCTATAAGTACCAATACAGGAGACAAATATTTGATAATAGGGTCTATCTAGCAAAAAAAAAGATAAAGTCCAGTGTCTGGAAATCATGTTAAACAAAATAAAGCATAAAAATTGGGACAGTTTACCAAGGGTTGTGCTGGATTCTCCATCACTGATAATTTATAAATAAAGAATGGAGATACTCTCTAGTGCAAACAGGAATTATTCTGGAAAGTTCTATGGCCTCTTATGCAGGAGGTCAGATGAGATCATCACAGTGGACCCTTCTGCTTTTATATCGATTAATCCAATTTACATGTAGAGCACCGTCAGTGGTAGTACTCATATTATCTTCATCCCCATTTCCCTCTCCTTTCCCCCCCCCCCCAACAGCTCCGTCAGTGTATATTAACATCTCAAAGTAGTTAAGTAGACCAACAGTCAGGCATATTCAGCCCTAGCCTTTTTGAGCAGACTGCTGTAGAGGCACATTTCCATTAAGAATCTAAATGAAACTACCCACCCTTTGCTTTTTTATTTAGTTGGAAAGATACTAATGTAAAAGTTATAATTGTTGGCTTTAAAAGCTGTTTAAGGACCATTAAGTGTAAGAGACTTTGGATTTTTGCATTATTTAGATACAAGTGTCTGAGACAGGGCTGTAACTATGGTAGGGCCAATGGGACTTTGCCCCGGGCGCGCCGGAGCAGCTCAACAGAGCTGCTCATTTAAAAGGCACATTTTATGGCACTGGCCCCAAGCGCCGCTAATGGCAAGAGGCGCGTTCCAATACGTTATGGCTCTGGCCTGAGATACTCTGCTAGGAAAAGCTAGCCCAGCAGTTTTAATCTCATTAGAGCAATTTTCAATCTTTTAAGACCATGCACACTTAATCAGAAGTCTTTAGTTACTAGAGATGTTAGAGATGCCACAGCATATTTAGTAAACTCTAGCAAATGAAAGCTATAACTAATGGATTAAAAACATGCATTAGGACAGAGCTGTGTAGATCCTTCTTCCAGCAGGTAAATATAAAAGGGTTTGTTAAATTTAAGCATTTACAAAAAAACTAAAGTACTTTTAATGCATCATGTAAAACTGATTCTAAAGGAGCAGCTGTATGTGACTGGAGCCTCATGCAACCGCAAAATTACCACTTCCATGACAGTAGAGGGCACAGAGAGTCTTTTCAAGAATCTCCCTGGTCCCCCATTACAACTGTAACCCTTCTGCCAGACCGAGTTGGCAGCAGCAAGGGCCGGGTTCTATAGCTAGGGGTTTCCAAACAATGTTACAACACCAACCAGCTCAAGCCCCCACCCAGTCTCCTGGGAAATCATATACTATTCCCTGGGCTCGCTATAGGGGCAGTTCTTCCCTGTTTGCAAGCATGAGTCCGAGTGTAGTACTTAGAACTTTTAATGGTAGCACAAAAGAACATATAGAGGCAACAACAAAACCAACACTTGTTTGGCAAATCAGTGCAGGACAGTTTTCCCACAAAACCCAATACAGTACTAACTCTACCCCCACGTATGTAGCAAATGTCCCTCACTTCTCCATTACCCTCATACTGACCATCATAGTGGCCATCTTAGTTTTAGCATCCACCTCAAAAAGCAGGTGGGGCCCCAACCCTCCCCATTCCAGTTGTCTTCTACCTCTGATGGCTGCTCACACTGTCTACTGGCTGCTGGTGCTACCTGCTGATGACTCACACCCTCCACTGGGCACTCACACCACCCGCTGCTGCTGGTACCACCAGCTGGTCACTCTTCAGGGATTTCAACTCTGAAAGAGGACTTCAACCTTCAGTGATTTCAGCTCCAGACTTCAGGATACCAGAGACTAATCCTCTGACCAAAATAACACAGGAGAGTGCACAAAGAGTCATCAAGTCTATCTTTTAACAATGGGCAGGGGATAAGGCATTGCTTTAAGCATTGCTCCTTAGGAGTTGCTTACTCTTCCAAGTTCTGTGTTGCTGATGGTGACTTTTCCATCAAATAGACTAAACAGTGTACATACAATCAAAGGGTAGCGTATCAGGAAAAGACAATATTTCATTTCCCTCTTCAGTTGAAATACAGGTATTGAAAGATTTTTGATTAAATCAGCCCATATATAATTTGCCATCATGCCTTGCACCTACATAGTGAGATTATGCTAATACCTAATTGTACTGATGCAAATACAAAGCCCATGCAGATCTTTTGGCCCCCTTTTAGCTGTTAAGCACAAGAAGTGCCCAACCCCTCGACTTGCCTTACACAGCAGTGTCTGAGCATCTCACAGTCTTTAATGTATACTTACAACATCCCCATTTTATTAACGGTTACCTTGGCCTGAGTCAATCTGAGTCAAGCTCTCAGTCCCTATAAAAAAATGCTCCAAATGGTCAGTATTGCACAACTTCCAACAACTAATCTTCTGCCACTTGCTTTCTCATGCCAAAAGTGTTCTAAACAAAAAGTAGGGGTATGATACTTATAGCAGGGGTCCTGCTTTGAAAACCAGGCTGTTTAGGGCCTACAGGAGCATTAGGAGTGGGAGACAAGTCACCAAGGAGAAGGAAAAACTCTGAATAACTCTTCTCAAGATTGGAGAAAAAAAAAATTAAGTGTACTGAGCAGCAGCAACAGTACTGTTATGGTGCTTTGAAAAGACAAGTTGAACTGCAGCTCAAGAACTGGGTCTAGGCTGGAAGTTCTACTACACACATGGTTGTGAAAGGAGAAATGGTGCAGGAATGTAGTTCAAACAAATAAACTGTAAAACTGTTCAGGAAACCATCAGGGTGCATGACCATTTAATGACTATCTGAATAGAAGCAAAAGAGCACAGGTTATTTATGGTGCTAGTATATGTCCCACAGCAACATTATTTAAGGAAGACACTAGGCAGGGCCTACAGGACCTAAAAGATGTGGCCAGATCAGAGAACTTGTATGGGCTCAAATCAATCAATCAAAGACCAGATACTGGAATGCACTTGGATTCCACATGACATTGCACTGCTTGACATGTGAATCAGTAGGCAGATGGTAACACTTGGTTCAAGAGAAGAGAAAGTTGCCTTTTCACATACTTAAACAGAGCAATAAGAATGCAAAGAGATTTCTTGCTAACCGGAATGAGCCAGAGAAGGTTAAGGACTATGCTTGTCCTGAGTGAAGTGGCCATATATCAACACAAGTAATAGTTGCAACTGACAAACGGGCCTGACATAAGTTTTATGTACATCTCATTGGCATCAGGATATGGAGACTGTATAAGGGTCAGCAGATAACTTTAGAGAAACAGCTAAACGGTATGAATCAAAAGGTACACAAACTGGAACAGCAGAAGAGGAGTGGTATATCTTTAAGAACATTTTGATCTAGAAAGCTGAGATGCTAGTAAACATTTTAAACTGGGTAGGCCATAGGCTCATGAAGAATGGTAGTTTAACAAGGAGAGGCAGATAGAAATAAGAGCTCAGTTAGAAAGGTGATGCAAAAGAACTCTTTGGAAGAAGAGGTTGCCACCATTAGAGCTTTCAAACTAGCAGCAAAGCAAACAAAGGCAAGAAACCTAACTTTAGCTAAGCTGTATGCAATGAACAACTGTTCTCAACTCACTAAAAAGAAAATATGTGATCATGTGGACAAGAAACAAAAGGAAAATAGAGTGAATGCACTGTTCATAAAGGATACAGGGCAGACTGCTTGTGATGGATCTTTCAAAGGCAGATATCAAGGCTGCACTGCTGAAGATGATACCTGGGAAAGTAGCAGAACTGGACAGAGTTATGGCAGAAATAAAAGCCTTTAGAGAGACTGGTGTATGCTGGATCCCATGAGTCCTGAATGCAGTTTGGAGAGGGAAGAAAATTCCAAAAGGGTGGAGAAAGCCAAGCCCTAAGATATAACCACATTTGCTCTGATCCCTCAGACAGACACAGACACCTTCAGGATCTCTATCAAGCATTCTTCATACTACAGTACCCAGCTGAAGAAGTGAAGAAATAGATTGACAGAGCCAGGCAGGTACCCCAAAGTCAACTAGTACAGGAGAAGCCCATGAAAGAAAACAACAGAACTCCTCTAGTCATCACCTACAACCCTCACATCAGACACCTGCAGCATATCATCAGGGATCTACAGCCTATTCTACAAGACAATCCCTCACTCTCTCAAGCCTTGGGAGACAAACCTCTCCTTGCTTACAGACAGCCACCCAACCCTAAATAGATACTTACCATCAACTACAGACCTAACAGAAGAACCATTAAGGCAGGCACATATCCCTACAACAAACCACGCTGCTAACTTTGCCCACACATCTGCACAAGACATTGTTGCAGAACCTAATAAAACCAGTTACTCCATCAAAGGCTTATTCACCTGTTCATCCACCAATGTGATTTATGTCATCATGTGCAAGAAATACCCATCTGCCTTATATATTGGACAAACAGGACAGTCTCTGCGCAAAAGAATAAATAGGCACAAATCTGACATCAGAAATCACATTTTAAAACCAGAGGGTCAACATTTTAATCTTCTTGATCATTCCGTTCATGATTTGCTAATTGCTGTGCTCAGACAGATGAATACTAGTTCAAGCAGGGCTTAAAGTAAGGGGGAATGCCCCAGAACAGTGTTCCAGGCCCCCCCTAAAAATAGATGAATGTACTGCAGCATTCCTTCCAGGGCCAGCTGAGGGATGGTGCTGTGGGCTGGGGTAAACCCGGCTACCCTCCCCCACTTTCCCAGCACCTGAGCCAGCCCCCCCCCCTTCCTCCTGGGCCCAGGTGGCACATGTGACTTGGACCCAATCGCTGGCCCTTCCCCTCTTGCCAGCTCCACAGCCTTCCTGCCCCAGCCCAGCTCCTTGGCCACATTGGCGATGTGGGTAAGGGGGCTGGGGCAGGCATTGAGGACAGGCCGGCAGCCAGTGAGGAAAGCGTGGGGGGATGAGAAGGGGTCAGGATAGTGGGCTGGGGAGGTGTGGAGGGGATTAGGGAGCTGAATGGGGTGGAGTGAAGATCTGGGGGCTGGGGGGTTAGGAAGGCTGGAGTCGGGACATAGGGGCAGGGAGCTTAGGGAATGGGGATTGGGGCTGAGGAGAATATGGGGAAGGAGGGGTCTGATGGTTGGCAGGCATTTTCAGATCAGTAGCTGGGGGGGCAATAGCTGAGGGCAGGCATTTGGGGTCAGTAGCTAGGGTGGGGGAAGGCATTTGTGGAGCAATAGCTGGAGTGGGGACAGTATCTGGGTTGGGGGGCAGGCATTTGGGGCACAGTAGCTGCAGTTTGTGAAGGGGGCTTGCACATGTGTGAAGGGGGCCCATATCTGCGGGAAGAGGGCCCAGAAATTTAGGAGGGTTCCGGAGCCCACCAAATTATTCTTTAACCCTTGAGATCAAGGCTTCAAAAAAAAGCTGCTAAAATTGAATTTATTTGCTATTTGAGTTGCATTGCTTCAGGACTTAATAGGGACATTGGATTTTTCTCTCTTTACAACAGGTCATTTGACTTCATCTCCCTCTGTATGCTGTTCCCTGGTGTTTGAATCTTTATAACTGTTTTGATTTGCTCTTACAATGTGACCTGTTCCCATGACTTACACTTCCCTGTATTTATTTCCTCCCATTCTGTAAGTTCCCCCATCTAAGCATGTGACAAAGTGAGATTTTTCTCCCACAAAAGTTCATGCAATAAATATATTTGTTAGTCTTTAAGTGCCACAGGACTCCTTGTTTGTAATACTGATACTGCTAGACAAATGCTAAAGGTGACTCAATGTTCCCTTTAATTTTTCATAGGCTGTGTGCGCAAAAAATTTCTTTGCGTGCGCTAATATTAGCACTGTTGAATTTTTTTGTGTGCTTTTTCTTTCTTGTGTGCATGCGTTTCACAACCTTTGTGCATGCATGCAGCTTAGAGTGAACAGTGGTTACTATTTAGACTACCTAGGTATTATGTTGCTGTCTCACTGCATGAAACTGTCCCAGAGAATCAATATAGTCACATTTGCTGAACAGTGGAGCCAATGTTGGGAAAAGAACAGTTTGGTTTTAGAAAAGGAGAAGAGTTGAAACATGAGACCAATTCTTCAGTATGTAGCGGAGACAGGGGAGGGAGTCCAAACTCAAAAGCATTCAAAGTGAGATGTTTGAGAGCAGTGAACAGATGTCTTTTTTGGACCACATATGGAACAATGACATCAGGAGAAGTGAGACTGAGGTCTATAGCAGTGGTTCCCAACCAGTGTGCCGGGGCACACTAGTGTGCTGGGGAACACCCAAAGTGCACCGCGAGCATGCCCGAGAGCCAGAGTTAAAGTTCCCTCCTTGCTCAGCCCAGCCACTTGGGCTGTGCAGGGCTGGGAAAAGGCAGGGGTTAAAGTAAGGGGGAAGGCACCGGAATACAGTTCTGGGGCCCCTTATTTTTAGGCAGGCAGCCTTCTGGCCCCCTACAAATAGAGGAAGGCACCAGAATGTGGAGTTCCAGGGGTCCCCCTAAAAATAGCAGGAGCAGCCCAAATGCACCATTCAGGTGGCTCCACCTTAAGCCCAGCCAGCAGAGAGCTGCAGGAGGCCAGGAGTGTGTGAATCTCCCCCTGCAGGCCAGAGCAGCTTGTGTCAAGCAGCCTGTAAACAGCCCAGGTAAGGGCTTTGGGGGGAGGGCTGCTGGAGGTTGTGTGGGGCAGGTGTGTGTATGTGTGTGTAGCAGAGGTGGGTGGGAGTGGCTGTGTAGCAGAGGGCAGGTAGCTGGGATTGTGGGGTGGCTATTTGGTTGGGGGGTGTAGCTGGGGGCTGGAGGCCTAGTTTTGGCCCCTGCAGTGATGGGAGGGTCCATCACCGGCAGCAGGGGGCTGGGGGAGGGGAAGACAGGACCCAGTGGGGTGAGGATTTGCCCTGGGTGGCAGGGAGCCACTGTGGAGAAGGGGGAAGTGGGTGCTGCCCCATGCTCCCCTGCCCTACCTTCCCACCCCACAAAGCCACTCTTGTTCTCCCTTCCTCTCTTGCCACCCTTGTGCTGTTCCCCACATGGCTGTCCTTGTCCTCTTTTGCCAGCCCTGCCCTGCCCTGCCCTGCCCTGCTTTCCAGACTTGCTCCTGCCACTGCACATGACTCCTGACCTCCCCTGTTTTGCCAGCCCTGGTCTGCTACCCCTACAACTCTATATAGCAGCATTTCTGAAAAAAAATGTGCCATGGTTTATGAATATTCATAAACAATTTAAGTTAATTTGAATATGCATGAGTTTTTAATGATGGTGTGCCTTGAAAAATCTGAAGGTGTCAAGGTGTGCTGTGGCAGAGAAAAGGTTGGGAATCACAGGTCTATAGTATCAGAAAGAAGTTGAAAGAGAGAATGTTAAGGCAATCTGGACATATAGGAAGGAAATCCTGTTAGGGAGGCATCTGAGGTCCCAGTTTGCAGGCAAAGAATAAGAGGATGCTCAAGAACATGGAGGATGCTGTGTATGAGATGACAGAGTGCACAGTGAGTATTAGATTGGCAGGCATGGGGGGAAAAAAAAAAGAGATCTAGTGACCCAATCTCAGCTAGCTCAGAAAAGGGGAAGAAAAAGAACAAAGGGATTCAAATACAGCATTTAAGGCCCAAATCCTCAGAGGTATTTTGGTTCTTAATTCCCATTGACTAAATACCTTTGAGGATTTGGGCTTAAGTGACTTGGCCAGGATCACACTAGAAGCCTGTGATGGAACAGGGAATTGAAACAATGAAGAATGTTGAAGTTTCAGGCTGAAACCTAACCACTGTAACATCCTTTCTCTTGGGAAAGGAGGTAGAGAATAAGCAGAAAGAAATCAAGGTAGCAGGTGAGAAACAGAACAAAGGAAAGAGAAGCACAGCACATGGAATGTTATGGTTGGACAGAAACTGGAAAGGCAGGTGCAGGACAAACTAGCTCTAAAGCAATGATTTTCAAACTATGGGTCAGGATCCAGTACTGGGTTGCAGACCCTCAGCTACTGGGTCCGGGTGCCCCCTTTGCCACTGCCGAAAGAGTAGAGTGCATTGTTTAAAGATGTAATTTTTAGTTCATACATAATTTTGGTACATAAATAATTTTTTTCAACTGGGTCCTGAGGAAAAAAGTTCGAAAACCACTGCCCTAGAGAATAATATAGAAAAAAGTACTTTATGACCTCAGAAGAACTAGCCGTAGGACATAACTAAATCACAGCTCCTAGACCTGTGCACGCATGTGGCCTTGTTCACTATGACTCACATATGAGAAGGCATGCAAGTGTCCCCCCCCCCCCCCCGTGGGTCTAAGATTCTCCATATGCTCACTAAACACAAGAAAAGAGAAGAAGATGGCACCCGAACAAGAAGAGCTAGTGAAGGAGCAAAGGAAAAAAATATCTTAGAAAACAATTCTTACGCAGTTCCAGAACTTCCAGGGCCCACAAGGGGAAACCTCAGATCTACCTACTCAGTCTCACATACCATTTCTCACTGGCCTGATACGTTACGTACTGGTGATTCAAAGGGGCTTTCACAGTGATGCACACTGGGGGCCCTGTGTTCCAGATAATCTGAATTTATTGATTTTAAACCCAGAATAAGCTTCACATACTATCATCTATCTTAATTCCAACTGTAGTTGTTTTATCAGTTAAAAATCCAAGTAGGGTTGGATACATAGTACTTGCATGGAAGACTTCTAAGGAGAACACACGTAGGCATGAGTAGTGTTGGTGGTGCAGTAGGGTACGGTGTATGTATTAGCAGGGAGGTTAAATGAGATCAGTCTATCACTAACTTCTGTGGATTCTGAAGCACAGAACTACATGCTTCTAAAATACCTGTCTATCCACAAAGCAGATTATGTAAGTGCACCCTGTTGGTTTTACAGCAAAACCCAGAGATTTGGAGTGTGTAACAGAATATGCCCTAGTTCTGCCTTCTTGTACTACAAAAACTGTTCCAACTTCATTAGTTAAGTATCCACTCTGTGCAGTTTATTTAAGTTCCCTCCACCAATGCCTTTGAGTTCGTTGGGGAAGTGCTATTTACTTCATTCCTTATCTTATCAGCCCTCTTCCCCAGGGTTTGAGAAGAGAAGGCGGCTCCCTTTCTTGAATGCTCTGTAAATCTGAGCTCTGCTAGATCATCTCTTTATCCTCAGCACTTCCTTCCTGTGCCTTTTTATCAGTCTTCAACTGATTAATCCTCTAGCAATCCCCACCCCACCTGGTTAGATAATTACATCCCAATTAATCAGACCCCCTTGGGAACCTAATTAGATCCAGAATGATCAGAGTGCTGGGAGCTAGCAGGTGAGCCAGCACTGCCATGAAGTACAAAGCTCAGATTTACCTTTACCTAGTAGTGCATGTTTGAATAAATGAAGTTTTATAGCAGTCCAACAGGAAAATCAAATACAATAGCAGTTAGCTGTAAGGGTATCACTAAAATAGAAAAATCACACCAGCTGTCACAAAATTGCACAATTCATACCTTCTGTTACGAGTTACTATTGAAAGCAAAAAGTGCTTGATCCAAGTACACACTTTAAAACTGACAGAAACAAGAACAGGTTTACTTGAGCTTTTTGAAGCATAAGTACAAAGAAAAAGCATACACATTCACTATTCCAGGTGAGGAAGGACAGAAAGAACTCCTGATCTTATGTTTTCTCTTGATTCAAACTATTGAAAGTCAGGCTGACATTGTTCACCTCCTTACTTGAGGTCCAGATGCATAATAGAATTGACTCAACAAAATGAAGAGAAGTCTTGCTGTAAGATCAGTGCAAACTGAACATTGGTTCAGCTATTTCTACTCCTCAGAGTTACAGAACTCTGTGGAGTAAGTAAGCTTTTAGTTCTTTGTAATTGACAGATGGTGACAGTCACAGTCTTTAATGCTACTAAATCTAAACCATGCAATTATCATGTTTATCATATTAGGGCCTTGGAGGCCAAATAAGAATAGGCTCCATTGTCCAGTCACTGTACATACATGGGGCTGTACCCTATGCCAGTGAGCTTCAGATCAAAGCTTTGGAGGCTCAAATTGCACTTTAATATGTCTCTTGTGGGTCTTTGCAGCACACGATTTTAAAACACTGCAATTTAACTATTAACCAGCCTAAGTTATTATCCAATAAGAATGCTTTTACTACATTATTAACCAATTGTAGAATACTTGATCAGTCATTTTTGCTGTGAGAATATATATAAAAGTGGTCCCAGTGGTGGTAGGAGTACTAGGGGCTGTGACTCCTAAGCTGGGAGAGTGGCTCCAACAGATCCCAGGAACAACATCAGAGCTCTCTGTCCAGAAGAGTGCAGTGCTCAGAACAGCTAAGCTACTGCGCAGAACCCTCAAACTCCCAGGCCTCTGGTAGAGGACCCGAGGTTGAGGATGACACATACCACCCATAGGGGTGAGAGGGGAATTTTTATATATAAGAGAGAAATATCTATCTATAGATAGCTAACTAGATAGGTAGAATTTACACTACTGTGGCTCATTTGGGCAATGTTGACCACTAATTTGGCTCCTGAATCACTGAGGTCTGAGTATCATTTAATTATGCAATACCTGACAAAGGAGGAAATACAATTTTACTTCAAAGGAGAGACTGAGATCTTACGACAGCCAGGAATAGACTTCACGTTTGAAAGAAATATGGTAAAATCTCCCCATATTGTAGTCCTGCCACAGTCCTGAAAGAAAAAGTTAGTAGCAGTTAGTAGAGCTTTCTAGAAAAAACATTAAAGCTGCAATTCTATACTTGGAAGCACTCATAACATTGCAGTTAAGATTTCTTGAGAATATAGCTAATTGGTTAACTTTAAGTAATGATTGGATCTTTTCCTGTACTGTGACCATCACAACAGACAAATTTTGCAATGCCATCCCATTCACATCTAGCCAGAAGAGGAAAAGGTGGAGCTACCCCAGTAAACCGTGACCCTCATTTTGAAAGTGCATTACTTGAAAAGATGTTTATATTTAAAAACAATTAAAAACTTTCATATCACTCAACACAAAAAAGAAAAGTCTTCATAATTTTAAGGAATATTTCAGTGAAAGCAATTATTTTAAAATAAAATGAACATTTACCCCTATTGTTTGAAACACAAAGCATTTCAACATAGACTATAAAAGCAGGAGAACAAATGAAGTTGATTAATTGATTTCTTATGTCCAATGTGACAGAGATACAAAAAGTGAGGCAGAGACAAATCAGTTGGATTTTCACATTTTCACTTTTAATCGATTATTGAAGATGTAGATAAAAGGAAGGCTTATTTAAACATAATTTGCAAATCATGTTAAAAACCTTTCCTATTTTATCAATATCTTATGAAACTAACTGGCTATTTAACTCTGGTGCCTTTCTGCAAGATATGACACACCTGAGAGAAGCATAATAATTTGCATTTAGTTTTCAGTTGGGGATTTGAAAGCATTTTACAAATAAAGCCTCCAACATCCCTATGAGATAAACAAACAAACATTCATTTTACAGAGTAGTAAGTTGGGAAAGAGGTTAGGTGACTTGCGCAAGATAAAAGTATCTCAGTAAAGGAACTCTAAATGGCAGGCAGGATTCCTGACATCCACACCCCATTCTTCTTATGTGGAAAATATTTAAACTCAGGGAATAAATATTACCATCAGAAGACATTTTATTAAGACAAATTTAATGCCAGTAGATCAGGGGTGTAGCCATCCCCTGATTTCTGGCCAGGCCCCTGGAAGTGGAGAGTGGGCCCAGCCACATGTCCAGAAACTGCTGCCCCCGCCTCCTCCGGAGGGAGTGGCATCACACCCACGAGCAGTGCGAACTTTACTGTCATTGCTGCAGGGCTGGCCAATAGCCACTGGCTGCAAGCAGGGCAGAAGCACCAGCATTGGAGTCTCTGCTCCACTTGCAGCTGCCGGCCATGGTGATGGTGAGTAGAGCAGAGGTGTTGGCGCTGCGATCTGTGCTCTGCTTATGTCCACGGCTGCTGGGCCCTGCAGCTACAGTGGAAAAATTAGTGCCACCAGCAGGAGCTCAGTGTAGGCCTCATGCCAAAGTTGGAGGCCCCTGGCCCACCCATGGCTACATCCCTGCCGTAAATGTGCCAATTCCAGATTAAGGTAGAAATCAAATAGTTGTAACTTACACCTGCTAGTTTGTTTCTAAAGAGTAAAATAACTTTACAAGGAGCAGGAGATGGGCAAGAATGCCACATTTCTGTACAAATTCTCAGAGAAGGTCAAATGTTTCAGTGGGGGAGGTCTCACTAAGCCCTTTCACTGGGGGGTTGAAGCACTATAATGGCCTAGCTAGGGCAATGGTGAAACTCCATCCTTGGACGTTTTTAAGGCATGGCTTGACAAAGCCCTGGCTGGGATGGTTTAGATGTGCTTAGTCCTACTTTGAGCAGGGATTTGGACTATATGACCTCCTGAGGTCCCTTCCAATCCTTCTCTTCTATGATTCTATGAAATGTGGGAGTTGCTGGGAAAAATACTGCATCAGTTTCTTGGTAGTTTTATACTGTTATTTCAATTTAAGCATTTCTTACATTTACTTGCCAAAACTTATTTAAAAACATGGATGCTTCTGTGGCTTTGGGGAGCCAGCACAAACTTAGTTTAGTTTGAGTTTGATTGCTTCTCTCAGGGACATCTAGAGTAAGAAGAAAACAGATGGGACCATCTACGTTCCTATATTGTGCTGCCTGTTGTACTAAAGTGTTTCTTTCACCTAAGTAGTAGTAGTATCACTATGGATTTTTGTTTTCAAAGTGGCCCACAGAAGTATTTGTCTTCAAACTTTGTTTTCTGATTTGAAATTCATATGTAAAGATGATTCTTAATCTTGAGCCTTTAGTTTAGTCTGGTTACTATTTAAATGTTTCTTGTAGAAAAACAGCACCAATTGCCATGAGAAACGAGCTGGTCACCCTTTCACGAAAGGAGCAGGTTTTCATGCTGTAATTAATTAACAAAAGAAACTGTAATCCCCCCCCCCCACAAAAGTTCAGTAACATTCCAGCCACAAAAGTTGACAATATTTTTCCTTTCCCAGCCCCCAACTGATAATATTTCTCTCATTTTTATCCAATGACTCCTCCCTTCTTTCCTTCATGGCCCTTTGTTAGGTGTGTTTCCTGTAACAGCTGAATGCAGTTTCTTTCTACAGTCTGCCAATCAATAACCTGAAGAAGCTCCTTTGTAGGAGGCATGTATTGTCCCCACCTTCCTAGGCCAGGGCCTAAACCCATGACTTGGCAACACATTGCTACCTGTCTGCCCAGCTAATATCATTTTACCCATGTTTATTAGCAATAAAATCAGTCACAAAGAGGGATGATATCAAAGTTATTTTATAATAAATCAGATGTTCATATCTTAACTGTTACAACTATTCCTCTTTTACTTTTTGTGGGCCTTCCATGCCTTTTTTGAAGACTCTCGTCATCTCCTAGCCTATCCTCTCTAGCTATAGCAGGGAAAAGCAGTTTGTCCATATTAAAGATCTCTAACATTTTCTTTGACAGTAAAGAAATAAATAAAATTACCATCTCCATGCTTTGGAGCAAAAGATTGAAATTGGACAGGGTGTGGCTATGTAGTCTGGGATATGGCTTTTGCCATCACCATTATGAATCCCCAAGAGTGTTGCTAAGCTGTATACACCCTAGAAAAATTGTAGTTCATAGATGCTTATTAGAGATATTAGCATATACAAATCTGTGAAGATTCTGCCCTTCCTGAGCATGCCTGAGTCTCTCATCACTTATTCTGCTTGTTGGAGTGTGCACATACTGGCCTCACAAAACAAATGGAGCAAGTTTTATCACCCTACAGCCCCTACATGTGATCAGATTGTGTATATACAATCTCTGAGCAATGGCGAATACTCCACTCCAGGGCTTCAATTGGAAATCTCATGGAAGGACATGAGGGTGAGGTAGTGGATGGGGTGAGCATGAGTGCACACAGGTGTTTTTTAGGTAGTCTCAGAGGCAGATTGCCTCAATATTATGCAACTGGTTCAAATGATGTGATGGGGGGCAGCTGGGAAGGCCTGCAGAGCAGGGGCTCAATGGTGAGTTCCAGTGAGTCAGAGAGGAGCATCCTCCCGAAGGAGGCAAGTGAGAGAAGGGGGTAGCAAAGCTGCCCTCAACTCCTGGAGCACATGATAGGATTCATGCAAGCTGGGCAGCTCAATGCAGTGGTAGAATGCTGGGGCATGTCTACTCATTCCCTCTTATCATAGTCCAGAAGTTCCCTCTGTCTTGTGATACCAGCCAGGACCACCATCATCAAGCACATCAAGGACGACTCCATCAAGGAAGGAGCTGGAGGTTGCACAGCCAGGGCTCTGTGAGGAGGCCCTTCCCTTTTGTGGTCACTGTAGACCCACTCCAGGTTCTGGGAGCATCCTGGTAAAAGACCTACAGCTCAGAGAGGTCTTGGGGAAACCTCTTAGGTGGAGATATTAGAGCTACTAGCCATATTGGAGCCTTCAGAAGTGGCAGAGAAGGTGTACAGCACACTCTGTGCCAAACTACTGTACATACAGGGTAAAGGAATCTGCAGGATCAGAAGGTAGAAGCATGGGCTTTTCTGTGTTTGTAGCCCAAGCCCATCTGCCCTCCCACAAAGGGAGACATGGGACATGCATTTCAGCCCTCACCACAAAATTGCCAAGATCCTCTGCTGTCTAGACAGAGCTACTGGGGTGGGCTCCAAGTGTGTAACTGGCACCAGTAATTCCCCAGCTGGGGGGGATCGGTGGCAGAAAGAAAGATATATGCCCAGGTAGAGCTAATGGACCTGCACTCCACTGGATGACCTGGAACATGACCCAAGCATCAGGCCAGAGCTCTTAACCCAGTTGACCCTGGTGGCAGATACCACCAAATAGATAATTAGCAAGACTCCACCCAAGCAAGGTCTCCGGGTCCTCAGGCCTGAGCATGTTATCAACATATGCTGACAGGACCACCCGGACATCTGGCTCCCAAAGCACCATCCTCACCGCTGGAGAATGGGCACCCAGCTGTACCCATCAACCAAAGGTTCAGTCAAGGCCCAGCTGAACTTGATCTACAAAGCCTTCAGTATTTCAGAAATGCCTTGAAGTAGGGCTGGAAGCTGAATGCCCACAAAGTACTTCATCAAACGCTTTTTCCTAGTCCAAGGCCAGGTGCGTGTGAGAGACCTTCTCTACACTCTAGATAAAGTATATCTTGGCCTAGACTTATTATTAAGATGAACCCAGGTCACAATGGTATAGGTTTGGTCAGGGACATGACTTTCACTATGGCCTGAGGGCAAAATTGAGCGACAATTCCTGTGATCTCTTTTTAGGCAGCAAGTATACATCCTCCTCAACTCTGGATGGCTTTGGTAGCCAGCTCAGTACAAGTTTCATGCAGGAAGCAGATGACACGAGTGCATGCACCCTACAGCCTTTAGTGTTAACTGATGCAACAGTGGTGGGTCTCATTAGGAGGAATGAGGAGTTGAGGATCCTGACAGCCAGGAGCCATACAACTACCCATGATTAATACCAAAGGTTGACCAGGGAATTGTAGAAGCTGCAGGCCCACTAGTAGGCTCTGGGACCCTGTTTCCTTCTCCCCCCCCCGGAGAGCAAGCTCCCCCTCCTCTGGAGCCACACACACCTGCCAGGAACCAGTGCAGTATATCTCATGGTGTGTTGAGGGCCAAGGGCACTGTAAACTCAACTGAGCACACAGATTTGTGGTTGCCTTCCAGCTAGGCCCTGCGAGCAGCCCTCAAGAACTGGCTTTATGCCTTTCCCTCACCAGTATCAAAACAGTGCAGCACCACCTATATCACATTCTCCCTTTCAGTCCCCCAACACATGTGAGCAGCACACCGCAGCTTATGGTGAAACAAAGAGGGAATATTACCACCACCCTCCAAATAAAGCAATACAACACCCTCCGGGGCTGCAACGGTATGGGAGGTGAAGAGGTGAGGTCAGGAATGAGTCTGGGGTCCCCACAGCCTAAGCCACAGCACTGTAGCACCAGGCACAGAGACTGACTAGACAGGCCTGGGGACCTCTTCATGACAATGGGCTAGGGTGCCATGAGAGGCTTGGTATTCTCACCCTTGAAATCAGATTGGACAATGATTAACCTAGAGGAGAGGGATTGGGTGGGGAGAGTCAGCAGCAGGGCCTGTGCCACCTCAAAAAGTGGGAGTGCTGGACATCCCTCCTTCCAGACTGAGGGGACACAGTCCCTCTGGCTGCTTCCCAAAGCCCAGAAGTGGAAGCACCAGGCCTCTCCCACTCAATAATGGACCGGATACAGGACACGAGGAAGGACCCTTTCAAGATCCCTTTGTTATGAACTCAGACAGCTGACAGTGTTCAAGGCAAGTTTGTGTGTGGGGTGTTAGGGAAATTGGAGGCTATCCACTCCACCTCATAAGGCTACATGCAGTGGAGAGGGTGCAACAAAAAAACTGGAGGCATGGATTAACTAAAACAAGCAGGGCATGGGACACAGTGGGTGGTGTTATGGGAGTACCTGCTCCACCAGTTGCACTGGGCTAGCTAGTTTCAGGGGGTGGAGTGCGAAGAAATAAAATGCGTGATGGGGAATCAAAAGGACTAAGAAAGCACAAGTGGATGGGGCACATGGGGCTGGGGCAAGATGGAGAAAAAACAGCACAAGATGGGGACAAGGCTGGGAAGGTACTATGTAGCAGAGGTGAGGAGGCATTAGACAGCAAGAGGATAGCCCTGCACAGAGCAGGAGAAGCAGGTAACAAAAACAGTGAGGGGGAAGTCTTGGTTGGGGCAGAGGAATCAGGTAACAAGCAGCAAAGGGATGTCACAGGTGTGTGGGAAAAGTCTCATGCTTCAGTGCTGTCCTTGAACTCTGTGGCAGAGGCAGATGCGAGCATGCGCACATACCTTCACTAAGCTTTTCACAGATCTTGGAGGTCACTACTTGTGTATTCCTCATTTTCTGGGGGCCTAAATTGATACCCAAGGGTTCTGATTTGCAGACATGCTTAAACCATGCTGAAACTCACAACTATAACTGAAGTAAATTGGAGCAAGGCTTTGAACATGTGAAGTGCTTTTCAATGCTAAGTGCTTTGAAAAATAATGTCCTGATCATCCAAAATTAAGCTTTTGACCTAATCTCTGTACCTCAGCTCATTTTCCAAATAGTGGTGATACCACTCTCTCATCCCATATGAAGCACTTATATTAGAGTAATAAATATCATAGTAAAACCCATGAGAACATAATTCAGGCTTCATTTCAGGGTTTGAATAATTTGCAGTAAATATAGCAAGAGGCCACAAGTGGAACAATGAGGATAAAAGTATCAAAAAAAACATTCACTGAGAAAGCACCATCCATTCTGTGTACTGACTGAGGCAGGATCTTGAAAAAAGATGCAATTATGTTATATTAAACACTATCATAATGCAGATGCACACAAGGGGCTGAATTACAGTGGCACAAGCAACCTTTATTCTATCATTTCCTAAATGAGTGCTTGACTTTCCAACTCTTGCAATGTTTTAAGCAGTGTGTACATGTGCGTAAGAGCACTGCAGATACTTTCTCCAAGAGCAAAAAGAAATGTTTTAATACAGAAAGAAGCAGGTTAGTTCACTTCATCCAGACTTTTTGATAGCTATAACATGCTGACTTGAGTTAAAAGATCATCCTATAAAAAGTCAAATAATAGTTAAAAATCACATCCCAAGGTACTCCAAAATAGGCAATGAAAACCCTTTTTGTATGGATTGCTTCTCATTGTAAGTACTTTTTTCCACAGGGAAAGAAGAATTTCAGTGTGGTACCACTAGTGCTCTGAAAATAAAACATCTTTTTAGGTAACACTAGACAGGCAACATTTTCAGTCAGTCATCAACAGGTACATACCCACATTATGCTGGATGAATTCCTATGACCTATGTTATGTAGAAGGCCAGACTGTATAATCATAATGATCCTTCCCTTTCAGGTTTAAGATTTATGAAGCCACAATGCAAAATGCACATTGTTTAAACTTGTTAAACCCATACTTACTGGCACCGTTAAAACACTACACACAAAACATTCAAGTAGTAGATAATTGTAATGCAAGCCCTTGCATGGCAATCCAAATTTATTGAACTACTGATGCTAAGTCATACAAAATTGCACCACTTTTAATTAAGGCTTTTAGTTTACATTTGGCCACCTCAAAGCAGTTGTAACATTAGGTTGGTCAATTTAAATACTGTGGCTCCCTGTTGGATATACACACAATCTTTACACCCAAACGTTAATTCATACAAAGCAACAAGGCATTGTTAAATAAATCAGCAAAAGTTAATTACTGCAACTTAGGCCCTGTGACCAATTACACATGATTAAAATTACTTCCCACATTCACATCCACAGTACTCTTCCACCATTTAACATCTCAACCAAAACGTTACACATGTAAAACAATCACTAACAGGCAAAAGTACTAAAACCTGTATATTTGGTATTGCAAATACACTTATGCATGAGCAAGCAAGGGAATTAACAGTGAGAATCTACAGCTGCAGAAGCCTGAAAATGATTTACAAAATTGTTAAATCATTAAAAAATCATTTTAAAATATACACTTCTTGTTGTAGACCCCCACTGTACACACAACTATAAACATTGTTCCCTATGTAAACAAGGAAAAGGAAACATACAATAAAAGGTTGAAAAGTCTGGACATTTCCTTCCCAACAGATATTAAAGGCAATGTCTTTAGTCTGACATACTGAAAGGACTCATTTTAAAGACTAGATCACTGTCTCCACAGGTTTTCCTAAAATTAAAAAACTATATAGCCGTTGTGTTAATCAAAGCGGTTTTGTATAATATGATGATGATGATGATGATCCTGTATTTCTTTAAAAAAAGTTACAATAAGCTACAAATACCGATGAAGCAAAGTTATCTGGAGTAGTCTATATAGGAGCTCTTTGGACTTTCTTTTATTATGCTAAAATAGTGGTGCTTTCAGGATTTACATTATTGTACTCTCCAATAGAAAGTATGGGGATTATTGAAGTATACAGTACAGTTTTCATACATGTACAACATTGGTGGATGAATGTCTCTTATCAGTGATACTGGATGTAGGCTCTGGTTTTACCAGTTGCATACATTTAGAATATTTAGAAGTAAAAATCTCTTGCGACACTGGAAAGTGATTAGAATGTGCAAACTGATGTAGTAGCTTTCATCCACTTCTTAAAGGGTACCACCACAGGAAAGTCCATTTAAAATGTTGGTAGGTTTAATAAAGTTGGAATGCTGGCACTGTTGAATTGGGCAACAGTTCTTCAGACCTGTAACAATGAAACAAGAGATTAGTCCTAGAAAAACTTGTACTTTAAGACTGAATTGTTCTGTTTCTCAGTGCAACTAAGGTGAATTAGTAGTTTGAAGGTAGCCTTTAAGATAGTAACATCAGTTAAGGCATACGGACCCAATGACACCAACTTGAAATCTAATGAAAAAATTTAGATATAAAATGTTTGAGGTGCAACTTAATAGATAGATAAATACTAACATTTCCTATCCCAACATCAGATATCAAGTGTTCTGCATTTTGCCTATAACAACTCAGGCACATGCCTATGAAACACAGGACCCCCAACTTTCACAATGGAAAGTAAAAAGTAACAGCTGTTTGTATCAGCATATGAAGAGGCCACACTTCTGCCATTTTAGTTACAAAAGCACAACATCCCCCCCCCCCCCACCCACACAAGTAAAACCTATTTTTTGAAAATACACAGCTGAAGACCAACTTTATTAAAAGAGGACAGGATTTTGGTTATCCTAGGTTATATAACCTCCACTGTGCATGTGTAATTTTTTAAAAAAGTAAGTGTTCTTACCATTGCCCTTAAACCCTATAATACATAAGTGTGTTTCTTCAGATTTAAACAAGGGATAGCTGTGTTAATCTAGTCCAGTAAAAAAACCCAACAAAATAAATCTGTTAGTCTTAAAGTGCCACACAACTCCTTGTTGTTTTCTTCAGATTTAGTCTGTCAGCTAACAAACAGCTACCATATATTACCTCATCACACCTCACTAGACAAAAGTCTGAGCAAACAGATTTGTACTGTGCCATAAAAATCAGATTCTGGTTTAGCAGGACCAAAGAGAAAGAGTATACTGAAAATCAGCTGTAGATTTCAAAATCCAGAGTCAGACTAAGTGAGAGCATCTAGCTCATTCAAGTCCTCTTGCGAGGAAGAAAATAGTTTCTGCAGCTAGGATCCAAACTAAGGAGGGCCAGTACTGCTTAAGACTTTAAAACAGTGTATAGTATTTAGGAATCTTACTTGAACATTTGAGTGCGATTGTAATTGATTATTCAGACACATTTTAAGCCAGTTTATTTACCACTTCATTGCAGCCCATGTACCAATGTGAAAGCTGCCTATGTACAGCTTTGAAGATACTGTATTAACGATCTGAATCACACCCAACAACAAACAAGGTACCTGTACAGCCTTTGAGATATTGCAGCAATGTGCTCTGTGAGCTAACTGATATGGAAATTGGCTGCTACCTTTTGCAACAGCCAGAGCTGAGGGGAGCTTTAAGAGTAGCCCCATGTGGAACTCATTAAAGCAGCCCAGAGTTGAGGTCAAAGGCATGATTACTATTGCGTCAGAGAAGCTACACAGACAAGAAATTTTTGGCTACTGAAACACAGGAGTAACTGAGGATCAAGATCTATCAGTAAAACAAAATCACATTAAATAAAGGGTGTAAATATCATTCTTGTTATTCTCTCCAGATGCTTCTGGCAACCAAGCAACTCCAAATTTTATTTACATTCAGACACTTTACACATCCTAGACCAGGGGTCTCAAATACGCAGCCCATGGGCTGCATGCAGCTCTTAACACTATTTCCTGTGGCCCGCAATGACATGATTGTTACCGATTTTTGCAATATCATTGTATGCAAAGGTTTCAGTGGTGTGGCCCTCAGGCTACCATGCTAATCCTCACACGGCCCTTGTGGCGATTTGAGTTTGAGACCCCTGTCCTAGACAGTTTTTAGCCAGATATCTGGGAAAGAAAACACAAAGCACTGTATAGTCTTTGAGGCTAGCCTTCAAGCTTGTATATCAGACAATTGTTTATTCTTTTATTACTCTGATTGATTATATTCTGTGGTTGTACTGAATAAGTTATAGTTCACATTGTTACCTCATTATATTAATCGTAATGCAAGGAATCTACAGGTTGGAACCTTTGGCATAGATAAATGGCCTACACTATAGGTTACCCCTTTTTAACTTTGGGAAACTGAATCAAGAGCTGACTGTGTTTACTCAGATTCTGGAACATTCAGGTAACAAACAAATAATGTAAGTAGTAATAGTTCAGGCGAAAGGTAACTGTTTCAGTGGTGAAATAATCAATATTAATATGCAAGAGACTGAAGAGTTCATTCACCTGATGAAGTGGGTTGCAGCTCACAAAAGCTTATGACTGAAGAAATTTTTTAGTCTTTAAGGTGCCAAAGGACTTTTGTTGTTTTTGCCTTCTACAGACTAACACAGTTACCCCTTTGGAATGTAAGAGATTATTAGCCAATTGAGAATGTATACTCTAATTTATTAGGGTGAGGAAATAAGATTTGGGCATGGAAGATAGGCACTGACATGAATATTCAGGATAGTGTCAAAAACCTATTGAGGGCAACCCTCCATGTGGAAGTGGTCCTTTTCTTGCTCTCTCTGTTTGGAAACATACTGCAATTATTATGCACTTAACCCTGATCTTTACTAGCTTGGACCATTGAACCTATTCAAGTGTGCCAGAGAAAAGGTTGGCCCTTCATGGCTCTGGAGTCTAACTTCAATAACTGTCATTTATTTTAATTGAAGAGCTCTAAAGCTTGGCTTCGCCCTCAATGTGAAAATCCATGCCACATATCCTGAGGGTCTGCATGAAGTATTGAACTCAATATCCTGTAATTCTGTATCCTGATTTTGGGACAACAATCTAAAATTCTTCTGGTCAGATCACTGATGAGCCTATAATAAGAATCAGCCCTATAAAAGTCAGGTCTGAATTTTAAGATAGGTCTGCATGTTATCACCGTACTAATGATACCATAGCTCAGACAAAAAAAAACACCCTCCACCTACACAAGCCACAAATACACCGAGTGGGAGTGATGACACAAACCTGTACAAGAGCACTAAGAACAGAACCACTGAAATGCATCCTATCCATTTAAATAGCCTACTGAAGGCTGACAACAGACCTGAAAGAATCAACATGAACAGGTGACAGCTGTCCACAGAGAGGACAACAATGAGACTGTAGCACTGTCTCCAGATCCCAGCTGAAAACACAAGTGACCAGAGAAAAGGAAATCTGAGGACTCTGGATGCTGTTCGTGACTCACCACCCACTTCTCAAAAACCTGGCCAAACAAAGTGCAGGCTTGAATCTGTCCATAGCCACAAGGCACTAGCTAACCACCACACTAAAGTTTATCTAATAAACCAACAGTTCCTGGTAAAAAGCTTGAGAGTGATACGTATGAAACATGATTGTCCAAGGGCCGTCTTACAAATCTATACGTTGCCATGTATTTTATTTATTTATTTTTTTAAAGACTAACTCCTCTGTCAGGACAACGTATATATTATGTTTTAGGGAAACCTACACAACATTCCTACAGTCCAGAGCAAGTTTTTAAGAACTATAGTTAAACACATATTTTGTGAGCGTATGTACATATTTATAATTGAGCACAAAGAAAAAGATGACATTTTTGCTGTACAGTAGCATACTGCAGTTTTCCAGAACAATTATTTTATCAGTAAAATAAATCATTAATTCAGCCTTCATACAAGCTTGCCTAGTTTTGCTAGCTATACTTACTGCTGTTAGATACCTCAAAATTAGTCTGTCAAAAAATTTTGGCCCAGCAGTGAGAGGCATATCTTGTGCATGCCTTTGAAGTTGAATCTGCAATGGCAGAACCCAAACCAGTATTTCAAATACTTGAATAGCTAAACTGAACATTTGAAAACAGTGCATGGAAAGTCAATCCCCCAAAAAGCTGAGAAAAAAAAGTGAGTAAGCAGGCTTACCTGGCTCAGAGCTACAGTATATCTATGAATTAAAGTAGCTGACATGACGACTTTTTGCGTGCTTTTCCAGGCACTGGTGTTTTTCTGTTAATTTGCCGGACAAGGTCATAAAAGATCTGTGAATACAAGCAAGTTCCTCATTTAGGCAATTTAAGCTCTTCTCTGCCTTTTAGCCTTTAACTCTTTCACACATTTGTTTACTTAAAGCATGTTTAATGTTTGGATTTTGAGGCCTATTTAAACTGTGTTAATAGATACTTTTATTCTCTCTCATCTTGCCAACCCTCCCCCTCTTGGTTAAAGCTGTCAAGGTTTTTTCAGTTTCACTGGAAGTGAGGTATAACACTTCACTTAGCATCAAGAGCAAAGTTTCTTGTACTCACACATATTTGATCTGCATTTCATATTCCAACATGATTAATTACAAACAAAAAATAATGTATATAGTTAAGCATTCAAGTGAAAAGCAGCTGACAAAGTTGAACCATAAGCCTTCTATGTACTTCTTCTAGAATTACTCCTTCTAAAGAGATTATTCCTTTAAAAGGATTCTAGTCTATTCCTATTATATATTTTAGAATGTTACACGCTTTGTAAATCAATCACTCAGGTGTGTTACACATTTGATAAGATCTATGAATTCTCTTTAATTGTTTAAATTAGACCAACTTTTCATATGTTTAGTGACATAATATTAGAGCATGATCCTAGTTTTTAATCAAAAGTTTAATGCGTCAGCTTCCTCAGGTATAACGTGGCTATAATGGAAAAGTTCACAGCAAAGCTACATAAGCTAGGACAGGAAGTGTAGGAATGCTTACTTAATTGGAATTGCATAAGAACAATAAATTAGATGCAAGACAACCAGGTCTAAATACTGGAGAAAAAAAAAAAGCACGTGTTTCATGTTATAAATAAAACTCTTCTGTTCTTTACCCCTCCCATTGTATATTCTTTCAATCTCCAAATGTCCTGAAACAAGTCCACAGATTACTGCTGCATTAGTAGGGATTTCCTGGGTATTTTCCCCACTGGAATAGTCTATTCCTACCCATTCCTGCAAGTGTTTTGTAGTGCATGATGTTCTAATCCACTAAAATGTATTTATTACTTTTACAATTAACAAAATGGATTTATCTATTGGCTAACAGGTAGTCTTTAGAAAGTCTAACTAGGAAAATACACATGCTTGTTATGACATGTCAACAAAATTGGTCTAAAACCAACAAGATCACAAAAGGCCATCTATAGTAATACAATTGGTAACAACATTTGTGCAGGACATTTCCACTGGAAAGAGGCTCGGAAACTCCCTACTAGACACTGGTCTCCATGAAGCTATCCTGCAGCTCCACTCTATCACGAGTCAAAAACTAGAAACAAAGCAAGAATATGTTCTGTCCAATGTGTTTTCAATCAATAATTGAGCACAATAATTAAATGCTTCCATGATAGGTCAAAAAACTGCAGCAAGCAGAAATAAAAAAACAGTTGCAAGCCTAAAGCCATAAGTTTATAGATAGGAAGCTAGCTGTAAACAGCTAGGCAGGAAGGTATTGATTACACACATCTGACAATGTAAGTTTCTTGCTGTATTAGGGTAAAATTCTGCCCACTGCAATCTAAGGGGACAACTAACATGAAATTCAGAATTCTGTACTTAGACAGGAAGAAGCAGCAAACTGTTAGTGGAATAGCAGCTTATTTTTGCATTAGGTATTAAGCCTTACCTCATTAACATTTATTTTTGATTTTGCAGAAGACTCTAAGAATGCACAGTTATTCCATTGCCTTGCTAGATTCTGTCCTTGCTCCTTTCCCACAACTCTTTCGTCTTCCAAGTCACACTTGTTGCCAACCAGAATCATTGGCACCTAAACAGGACAGATATTTTAATCTGCATTAACTTGAAGCCAGAAGCTGAATCACTACAATTGTTGGGGAAAAAAGACAGTACAAGAGAAACCTGAAATCCTACATGAAGCAGATCTATTTACAATTTAACAGTTACATCAAGTCATTTTGATCTGAATATGAACGGCCCGCAGAACTGTAAACTGAGCTGTTGGTTATCCCATGATCTGGTCACACATGCAAAATATTTCAAGTGAGTTCATTTTTTTTAAAGTCAGCTTGAGCTATTCAATGAAAGACCTCTCCCAACTGAAAAGTGGCAGCTGTATTCAGCTAATGAAAAAAGATTACTTGACTAGTTTAATTGTAAGTTGAAACCACACAACTCCTGTTCAAGTCCCCCCACCCACTAATGAACTTGAACTCTGACTGCAGAAGGTCATGCAAAGAGGTGGAGGACAACAGTTGCATGTCATGTCATGTTCTGCTATATTGGATGTTACGATTTTTGTGCACATACACACAGTGGTTATATTTTTCATAAAAAAAAACAAACACGAAGAACATAATTCTTCCAAGCTCCACGAACCTTGTTTTCAGCCATGATATGGCAGAAAGATTGCTTCTGCACATTTAACCGTATAGAAACTCATGGTCCCAGTATTAAGTTTTGCTCTGCTCTGAGGCCCACATCAAGACAATTCACCCCCTCTGGTGCTGACCTTATGTAAGTTCTCTAAGTAGGCAAACCATTCTTCTCAGAGAAATCACATTGCAACAGGACTAAGAAGCATCCCTATATAGATGGAGTTTCAATAAGCAACTGTTCAAGGAAAGGGCCACCCAGAATTCTCAACCATGACAGGCCTTGAACAAGGTACTTATTTCCTCTCTTTTTTTAAATCAGTGAGTATAACTAACTTTTGGAACACAAGGATTGTGGTGAATTCTCCATTACTGACAATGCTTAAATCAAGATTGGAATTCTTCTAGAAGGTATGATTTATAGGTCAAAAGAGAAATTATTAAGGAGACTTTTTACAGTCCATGTTATAGGACAATTCTTTTCAAACCAGTGCTGGGTTGCAGATATTCAAGTACTGGGTCATGGGCATAAATGATTTTTTTCAATTGCATCCTAAAGAAGGAAGTTCTAAAACCACTGTTAAAGAAGTTAGGCTAAATTATTAGTGGTCCCTTCTGGCCTTGGAATCTATGAATCCTCTGGATCCTGCTGGAGCAGAGTTCTTCAGGAAGTATCTGTGTTGTCTTGTTCGTATCACTATGCAAGACTCCTTCACTGCACTTACCTGAATGGCTGTCAGAGCAGTGTGTAGTATTCATTATCACAAGAAATTTAACAGTGAATTATTCAACCCCCAAGTTTCACATTTACCAGAATGTTTACATGTACAGTATGAACACAACCAGCCACATTTTATCAGTTAACACATTCAATATCTCATTTAACCAAAGAAGTTTTTGAATACTGTATAGTTTCTTAAAAGCATTATTTAATGTTTTAAAAATGCCTTTAAAGGTCCAGTTGAACAGTGTTAAAGAGCCAAAAGATAAGGTCAAATGTATAGCCAAATAATTTGGTTCCAATATGGAATTTAAGTCAATTTTCCTCCTCTTCCCTAATTGCTCCCCCACCAATGCTCCCTCTCACCTGCATACATAGCCATTAATCCCTGTCAACTACTGCCAACTGTAATCACAGCAACATGCTTTACTAAGAAGTAGGCATAAGAACATACACTGCTATGTGGAATAGCCAAATTCAAAAGAAAAAAGACCAGAGAAATGAAAAGTGAGCACCTCAGAAGTACTTTCTCCCCATAGTATCTAAGCACTAAAGGGAACCTGTTGCACAGGGCGGGGGAATAAAGATAGTCATTATGCTTTTCAAAGCTCTCCTCAACATTCAGAAAGGCCCCTCCTCTCAAAGCAGCCAAGAGAAGCAGATTGGGTTAGGAGTGTATATAACAGGGGTGGCCAAATTTATGGAACTCAAGAGCCACACAAGCTGATTATTAAACCTTCGAGTGCTGTACTGAGGCATATAGACATATTTTACCTATTCCACAATTACTAAGTTTAAAATTCCTTGCACGCTTTAAATTCATCGTAAAAAAGAGGGCAAATATTGATCCTACTAATGTCAGGTTCTAATAATTACTTACGGTTACCATGAAAACTAGGCCTACCTATACAGTAAAAACTTAGCTTCCTTGCACCATTCCCGAGTCTCTGACCATGCCACCGCTTCCCCACTGTCTGACCATACCATGCTTCTCCACACCATCCCCGACCATACCATGCTTCTCCCTGCCATGCTCTTTTGCAAGCCACACCTTTTCTTTGAAGACCGAAGTCTGGCCATGCCTCATCTATAAACTCCGCACTATGAGCCAGATGTTGCCCCTTATGCATCAGTTTTCATGCATGTTTTTGGGACTTAGAGAGTCCTGTTCAGAGATTTCTTCTGTGTTCAAAAGCCAGGACTGTGCTTAAAAGGGTAGAGGGGAGAAGGAAAAAAAAAAAAAAATCTGAAGTATACCCATCTGCACCACTCTACTTTAAAGCGTCAAAATTTCCCACTTCAAACCTCCAAAAGTCAACTTTACACAGACCTGAACATCAGTTCATTTACCTCTCAGTATTTCAAGCAAGAAAGCTAGAAGTGATTTACACCCCTGATTCCAGCAGCTGCAGTATTTTTCAGGCAGCTCAGAGAATTTATTTTTTCTAGAGGAAAATTAGGAGTTGATTTATCTTATGAAGACATAAAACCTATTAGTCATCCAATTGCCAGCAAAGTTTACTGACTGAACAGGAACAAGAAAAAGGCAGAAAAACCCAAGGCCTATGGTATGTATTTCACACATTAACATGAGAAATGAGCAGAGGAGAGATTCGCTATTTTCACTGACACCTTATTTACATAAGTAGATGTTAATTGTAAGAAAGTACCCATAACAAGCTTTGTGATGTCACATGCACATTTTGTAATCAATTTTAACATGGTTTAGACATCAAGCTTCTGAAACCAGCCAATTAGAATATTTTGTCCAGTGCCCAAAACCAGAACATATAGGTGTTAGTTACTGTGCCAATACATGCCTTTGCTCTGTTCTACTAATAAGGTAGTAGCAAGAGCAATTAACATTCACACACACATTAGGATCATGCAGTTAAGAATCTGTGATGCATATTTTTGCTCATGTGTCCTGTGGCCTGCTATCTTGTGGAATTTACATTGGAGATGGAGCTGAAACCTTAATCTGCAGCATGGGTAGTCTGGGAGTAGGGTAAACAGGCAACGAGTAAGAGTAGTGCCCTTAGTCAGAACAGTGAACTGCACTTTTTTTTTTTTTTTTTTTGTACAGGCCTATTTGCCTCCCCCACAAAACACAACCTGGAATATAGTGGAAAATTAGGAGTGTCCTGGGAAAATATAGAAGGATTTCATATTATCACTTGCTAGCAAATATAAGGCTGTGGAATTCATAGCATTTTAAGGTTTTTTGTTTTTTTTTTTTTGTGTTTTCAAAACTGATTTGATTTCATGGTGAGAACCATTCTGAAAAAATTTACTCAAAGTTGTTTGCCAAATTCTTTTACCCTCACCCAAGAAAATTTGCTTCTGCACTGCCCTGTCTTCCTGCAAGTATCAATATCTTAATAGACTTTAATAATGCATTATGGGGCTAACGCGCAAGATTTTGTTATTCGAACATCTGAAGTGAAACCAAGCCTACGCTACATAGTTTCTGACCTTGGCTTAATTACAAATAGCTGAGTTACTTATCTGTAACCAGAGTTCCAGCGTGGTTAATGTCCACAATCCCTACTCTGCCTGTGCACATTGCTGCTGGATCCAGGAGCTGCTGTGAACTAAGTTCAGGGAAAATCTGATGCACACTGAGTGCCAGCCACCCCACACCTGTGCACAAACACACAGGGGACACGTGACATTCCTGCTTCAGATTCCATTATTTGTCATCTGTAAATAATCCAAAGTGGTTTGGAAATTCAAAGGACAGATAGGATTAGTTATCTGGAGAATTTCTATATGCTGCTACTTACAAATATAGCTTTTAATTCCACACCACACTGATGAAATTACAAGGCTAAGACTTAAAGGAAATAATCTGTCATCTGCTAAGTGTAGCAAGTTCCATGTTCCCATGACACATTTTAAAATTACATAGTTGGCATAGACTAGAAGCTGCTTTACCACTAGATATCCTGAGGTTCTCTCAAAGACATCTGAGGGCTTTTCCAAATACAGCCATTTATTTAAAATTTTTATGTAAAATGACCTCTTAAAAAAATCAAGATATTTGCTCCTGCTATTTAAAGTCAAACCTGGTTTCTGAAGTAAGCAGTTAATTTTACTACTCTAGTTCTGCAGGTAGTAGTTATGGAAGATCAAGCTGGATTCCATTCCTTCTTGTGCAGTGCTTTCACAGAGTTGTTTGCTTGACTCCATTACAGGCAAATTATCCTGTGAAAATCCACCAAATACATGGCGCTGTTTAGCTCACAGAAGATGATGCACAAGGAGGAGAGAAGCCAGCTGACATAGGTCTCTTATAATTGCTAGTGCTACTAACATCTGACCTGGATGGCACTGAAACAGACCCACAAAGCCAATTGAATTCATTTTGCCAGTCACTTTTTAAAGCAGAACTGCACTTCAAGGACAAATTCTGTTGAGTTTTCTTGTCCAAGTACAGACTGGAATTAAGGAATTTACCTGTACATAACCTGCCCTTTTCATAGATTCCAAGGCCACAAAGGCCATCACTGTGATTATCTACTCCAACAATGATTTTCAACCTGTGGCCCATGGACCCCTGGAGATCCACAGACTATGTCTATGATTTCCAAAGTAGTCTGCACCTCAATTTGAAATATTTTTAGTGGTCCACAAATGAAGAAAGGTTGGAAATGACTAATCTAGTCTGATCTCCTACATAATACTGGCCATGGAAGTTCCCCCATTCAATTCCTAGAACATACTTAAAAAAAAAAAAAAAATTGTCTTGATTTAAAAATTGTCAGTGATGGAGAATCCACTACAACTCTTGTTCCAATGCTTAGTTACTCTTTGTTAAGTATTCACACATAATTTCCAGTCTTGATTTAAAAAGAAAACTACAAAATGTGGAAGTTTTGTTTTTAGCCAAACTGACAACTTAGAATTCTCATCCCCTGAATCAGTACTCTTCTCTCTCCTCCAGCCATTTCCTCCTCTACACCACTCAGGCACTCTTTGGGTGTTTCCCATTTGCCCATAAAAGCCAAACAATTTAAGACAAGACAGTTTAAGTAGAATTTCCATGGGTTTTTGTTCCATTCCTTGCAATGTTCACTTGACACTATATAGAAAAACAACTGTTTCAGGCTTGGGTGCAAACATGGGATAGATAGTAAAACTAGAAATGAGGTTCTTCATCCATGCATGAAGGCTGGATAATACCACTTTTGCGGTTCCATAGGGGGAAGGCAATGAACTGAGGTGAAGACATGCACTGAATCATTGTGCATCTACTAGACCCCTACAATGAACATTCCTGAAACAACTGTTCAACGTTTCCTGCATCCATGTGGTAGTGCTAGCAGATGTACTTTTATCTATTAAGGGAGGTTAGTCATGATCCCCCATGAGCATTAAATAGATTAATTAAAAGCTGGAAGTAGCCCCCTTCTCCCCCCCTCCCCAACTTAACATTTACAACAGCAAACATGATATTCAAAAGCCAACAAAACAAAATGATTCTAAGAAATAGAACAGGCTGCAAATAGTTGGCAGCCACCCCCCTTTAAAACACTAAATACAGACATTTGTTTTGCAGCTTCTCACATTCTAGGTACCTCTCCCTTTTTCTTTATGCAATAGCTTCTTTTGCTCCACAACACAAATTTAATAGTAAAACTCTCAAACTTTTGAAAATCATCCCTCACTTAAGTGATAAATTATGTATTCTTATACTGTAATATAGTCCCAGTTAAGTGTTGAAAGACTCAGCCTTATTTTAACATTTTCAAGAACAGGCCTTAGCAACAGAGGGTTACAAATTAAGATTGTGTAAAAGTAACAAAATTTAACCCTACAAGTACACTCAAAAAGGCACCTTTAAAATACCCCATTTTGATTAATAATTGCAATACATCCAGGGCTGGCTTACAGGGCTGTGGCACCCTGAGCTTGGAGCATGCTTGCGGGGCCAGAGCAACAGTCACGTGGTGGAGGAGATGGGCCAGTGCCCTTACTGCTGACCATGCTTGGGTGGACAGGGTGGCAGGAGGGGTGGGGTGGGGCCAGGCCAGAGCCCCTAAGCTTCGCCACCCCAAGTCAGTGGCGCATTGGCTCATTCCATCCCTTAAGCTGACCCCGAGTACATCGTTCTGTAAGAAAGAAATTCAAAGATGGGGCCACAGCTAGACTACCCTTTTATAATACTACTGTTGGAAGCAAATATTTGGTTATACCTAACTGTGTGGTATAAACACTCACAGAACAATGAAGATTGAAACTAAGATCAAATTCAGCAGCTTTGATGACTGGGGTCTTTCTGCAGTATTTTTAAGTATATATAAGCTTATTTTGACTACAACACCAGAGTACTTAAAAGCACAAGATCAACAGACTATATGACAGATTTGCTACAGATACAATACCAAAATGCATGATTTTCCCCTTTGCCTGCTTGTTGCAGAAGTCTCATTTTCAGTAGACTGCACATAGCTGTCAATTTGCTTTTCAAATTAAAGCCTAATGAATTCAATGTTTCTGTTCAGAGTAAGTACAGCTTTAAAAAGCATTTATAAATTATAATGAGGACTTGAAAGATCAGTTGTTCTAGAGCATTTAAGGGGACTGCTCACATCATCAGTGTCTTTGACTCGAAGAATCTGTTCTCTTAGGTCTTGTAAGTCATTAAATGTGGATTGTGCTGTGATGGAATATACTAATGCAAAGCCTTGTCCATTTTTCATGTAGAGGTCTCTCATTGCTGTAAACTGTTCCTGTAATGAAAAAGACATACAACTGTTAATTTGAATTTCCCCACTGAGGCTCCCAGATCACATATGTCCACATAAAAACAGTTAAGGATCACAAACGGCAAAGTTTTTGGAACACAAATTGTGCTTTAAATGCTGATTCAGTACACTGCAACTTTAAGACTATTGAAGGGCTATAAGATAGAACTGACTTTTTGTGTTTTTATATCTACTGTTTGCGAGATTATCGTATTTAGAAACAGTTCTAGGATCTGTCAAGAAAACTAGTGACAGAAGAATGGCAAATCAAAGCTATTTTAATAATCTGAAAAAAAACACTCATTAAGATTTTATTAAACACACACACCCACACCTGGTGTTATTCATTTAATATATTAGTCCAAAAAGCAACATTGTCCAAAATGAAAACTAGCAGTTCTGAGATGAAAAACAAGAACACCAGCCAAGTTCAGTCTAACTAGCTAGACTAGGGGCGGCCAAACTTAGTGAACTCAAGAGCCACAGAAGTTGATTGTTAAACTTTCGTGAGCTGCGCTGAGGCATACAGCGATATGCTTTTACCTACTCCAAAATTACTAAGTTTAAAATTCACTGCACACTTTAATTTTATTGTAAAAAGAGAACAAATATTGATCCTACTAATGTCAGAGTCTAATAATTACTTAAGTTTAGCATGAAAACTAGGCCTACAATAAAAATGCTGCCGCCTCCCCAGTCTTCAACCATGCCACTGCTTCTCCTCATCATGCTCTTCTGCGAACTGCATTTTTCTTTCAAGAGCCACACGCAGCTCACGAGCTGTAATTTGGCCATGTCTGAACTAGACCTTTCCTGCCCCCCCCCATACAGATGTGCTTCTGTAGAACCTGTCCTTTCAAATGTTTCAGTAAAATCAGTTCAAGTGTGCTAAACATTTGATTAGTGCTGATCAGACTGGATGTTGTGGCAGCCCTTAAATTGACAAGATTTTGTATTTGACTACCTTCCATTCTGTGATTTTACCTTCCCTGATTAACTGAAATATGAAACACCTGAAAAACATGAACTTGGGGTAGAAATCTGGATTTTCCATTTTAAATACAAGTAAAAAAAAAATTCAAGACTACGTTCCATATGCTGCATTTCTAACTCTGTTCTGTGTTCAACCTATGATTTTTGTAAAGTTCCCTCCTGTTATAAGAATCACATCCCTCCCAGATAATTTGATCATTATAAGTAGTTGATTCGTACAAGCTTAACTGGCATGGATGAAATCAACCATTATGTTTTAAACAACCAGCTTTTTTAATTCAATTGAGAAATATCACTTACCATAATTAAATTATTTAGACTTTAAACAGGAAACAAAACCCTACCAACATTTTGTCTGAACAACATACTACTTTTATCCTCCTCCTCCAATCATGGTGCTTTTATTCAAGCAATTATTAATACCGTACAGCATGTTACAAAACTTTACACAAGTAACAGAATTATATACTTAAGGTAAAAGGATAATTTTGAAATCTCATACTGCAACATATGAAAGTGCACTATGCTGACCTACAGCATAAATATAAATATAAAACAAAATAGACAGTATTTACTCACATTAATATTTATTTTGGGGTGACACTGGAATATCATGTCTGGTACTATGAATGCAGTGGTTCAGTCATTATTTTATTATGAACTTGCCCAGCATTCTCTGTATCACTGCATGATCCACAACATTGTTAACCTCCTTTTCAAGGTGATGTAGGCGGTTAAAAATCATTGAAGCTCCTGTACAAGGCTAGTGTCAAAGTTTTCATTGCCTCCTTCATTTAGATTAAAGATGGGATGACTATCTAATCATTAGAATCTACCTAATTACTGTTTTGGGGTTTCATTTACAGTTAGTTTCTGATCTCAACCACAATATCCTGAGCAGAGATGGGTTATGTGCAACAAAAAACAGTGTCACTGATATCTATCCACTCTTCAAACTTGTGTGCACTTAAGTTCTCTTGGTGACTCAACAATAATTACTTCCTCCATGGGTGCTATCACCAGACCTCCTTTTTTCTATCAGTCTGAATTGTTGAAGCATCAACATCAGACCAGGTGTCTGAAAGCTCTAGAACAGCATCTAAAAGACTGATCTTCCTAGCAATTTCCACATCAGCTTTATCATCAATGTGGTGCTACACCATGTGAATTATCTGCTTGCAAAAATATGACTTGGCAATTCCAGTCACATGACTAAAGGATAGAACATGTGTTCTTTCGGATGAATTCAAGTCAGACATTGCTCAGTGCTGAGGTCAAGTGGACGGTGAAGTTATCCAATAAGAGCAAAATCTCTCCTCCTTTCCAGGCCAAACTGTCGGTCCCAGTCTTTCATCTAACTCATCAGAGACTCTAGAATTCAGGTAGATGCGCCAGCAGCATAGCACACTGGAAGATGTCTCATTTTTAAAATACTGTGGGTTCTGACTTTTCCCCCAATGATGAAAAGGTCCTTTTTCTTACCAGTCATAGAATCATGGGGTTGGAAGAGACCTCATGAGGTTATCTAGTCGAACCCCCTGCTAAAAGCAGGACCACTCTCACTAAATCATCCCAGCCAGGGTTTTATCTAACCGGGCCTCAAATGTTTCTAAAGATGGAGCTTCTGTTACCTCCTTACGTAACCCATCCCAATGCTTCACCACCCTCCCAGTCATGGAACAAATCAACAGAACAGTAATTCTTTCTTTAGACTTCTTTCCTCCTTTCTCATTATCTGATTTTAAAAAGGTGAGTGCCCTCAGGCTGCTCTCAAAAGTAAATGCCACTTTCATCAGCATTCCAAATGTCATCTTCTTCAAAGTCACATCTCATTTCAATCCACTCATTTTCTAACTCTTCTTCAGGTGATCTAACAACTCTGTAAGCAGGTTTTTTTTTTTTTTTTTTTACAAAGTACTCAAACCAGCCAGAGCTGGTCTTGAGGTTGGTAAAGTCCACTGCCGCTGCCACTTCTGCTGCTTTCTGCATCAGACAGTTCGCTTGGGGACATCCCTCCTCTCAGGCATTTCTGATTCTCTTTAAGTGCTGTCTCAACCACAGGAGCTGTGTATGATTGCCTTCTTGTTTTGCATCTTAGTTTCGCTTGATCCTCTCAGTCTTTGAAATTCTTAGACAAGGCAGGTTGTAGACTATCCAATTTCTGAGCTGCATCTCTTTGTCTGATCTCGGGAAGACCATGTAGGACTTTGGAAAGTAGTGTTCAACTGCAGAAAGCATCTTTCTCCTGCCAAAATCTCCAATTGAGCACTGTGGCACGCAACACAAGTGGAGCGCCCACAAGGACAATACTCAGTGAAGATTAGAAAACAGATTTTATCCACAACAATTCCACCAATTCACATTGCTTTCTATACTTAACAGTTCTATAACTTGCTGTTTAACAGCCATAAGCACTTTGCTGGCCTCATTTCTTCCTTTATTGCAAAAGCCCAAGAGTTTTTATGCATAAATTCAAGTAAAAGCCCTAATGCTTCTGTCAAAAACAAAAAATAAAATAAGCTTTACACTTATTCTGTATCCAAATTTACAAAAAAGAGTTAGCTTGATAAAACCCAGAGGGAGGGGCTCAGATGGGGGAGATAGAAGAGAGTTTTCTTTAAAAAAAAAAACCCAAAAAAACCCCCACACCTCCAGAATTTCTCTCAACTCTGGACATGGGAGATCCAGTAACTACCAGGAGTTTTAATAATTCACCAAGCTTTACAGACACAATGAGAAAAACAGACAATGAGAAAAAACAATGCCGTTTCTTATCTTTGTGTTTGCTAGTACACAAATTAAGCCCTGGCATTTCTGCTTCTAAGGCTAAAACAAGATCCATTAAGGTAAAATGTTGTCAAATGCCATACCATATCCGGCAAGATACATTATGAATTAGTTACCAAAATATTCACCACCCCAAAGTAGTGAGTTCTCAGAGTTTCATAAGTAAGCCATGGTTTAGAAGATAAAAGTAGGGAGATGACCAAATGTATAACAATTTTAGCAAGGAAACCAAAGTTAGACACGCAAAAGGATGTGTCGAAAGGATGTGCCTAAAACTAAAAAGTATTGGTTCAGAAATGAATGTGTTCTCCATTTACATTATAATTGACAACTGAGTTTTTAGGTGGTAACAGCTGAACTCAAATGGAAGAAACCTTCGTTAAAACAGGGGCTTGACAAATCCCAGGCACTCTATCGCCATGGTGCCCAGGATTTTGTCCCTGGCTCCTATATGTGTTGCAGTAGCCAGGGACGCAAAGGTCCCCTGGTGCCTTAGTAGAAGGAAGAAAGGGCTGGTGATGCTGAGACTTTCAGTGCTGCCACCCCTCCCCCTCACAGAAAGCGCCATCAAAAGCACTTTTTCAGCAGCAGTGGATCTTTCACACACAGTGCTGCTGCACAAAATTCTGGTGGCCACAGCAGGCTTTCCGTGGCTCTGCACTGCTGCTGAAAGAAGTGGCAGCAGTTTCACCAGTGGGCGGGCCCCCCCTTCAGTGCTGTACACTAGGGTGCCTTGGTTTTTGGGCTGACCCCTAGAAGTGTGGCACATTTGTCAAGGTCTGCATTCAAAGTATTTACTGTACAATACACAGATTGTAGTGTTAATACTGGTGTGCCAAAAACGTGGGTAGCTCAACCATAAACTGATAGCCAATAGGAGCTACGTGATATAAGACAGATATAAGTATTCTGCTGAAGTGAATAAAGATGATGCAGTGTGGGAAGCAGTAGCACGCTGATTCTGGATATAATTCATATATTAAGACATTTAAAACTTTTATAATTCTAGGGAAAAACACAAGACAAATACTGAATCAGAGAATGAAAAACCTGGGAAAACGTTAAACTAGATTCAACTTAGGAAAAACAGTTAAAAAAAAATCAGACTTTAATTGTTCAGAGTTTCTTATGTATCATAAATGTTGAAAAATGAAAGCAAAAAGTAGTCAGTGCAACTGTGTGATGCCTCTGTCTTTTCACATCACCCTGCTACATAGCATTTGATAAAATCATTACTTTTGTGACTAATAAGAGGCCTACAATTTTATACATTTAAAGGAGAACTTTACTGCTAATTCCCAGGCAAGTTACTTGATCAATCTGCTGTTACAGTCAGTGAGGGAAGGTTCACTCACAGAATCTTGAGCCAAAGCCCATTAAAGTCAATGGGAGTCCACTAGCTTAACTGTTTTTGGATTAGGCTATAAAGGTAAAATTCACTCCTCTGCTGATGGTCAGTCCCAAGCTTGCTGTATTGCCTCTTAAACCCAAATTTGGCTGACAAGAATACCCATACTTCAAGGAGGTAAAGGCATGGGGAAAACCTACACAGAAAATCAGGATTACCACCTTCCAGGCTAAATTTAAGACTTCTACATAGGTGAATTATCCCCTAGGAGGGATAAGTCCTATATTGTTTATTATGCTTAATTTAGGTTTTCCTATCTAGAATAAACAAAGAATGAATCATAAGCAGCATATAATTGGTTTCTGCTCTTACTTTCAATTCTGATCAAAAAACGGTTTGATGAAGAACTGTGTGCATGGGGTGGAGGGCAAAATGTGGTCCATGCTATACAGATGTCCTCTACTTTGGAAATACCTAAAATTGCTTGAGTGTTTATAGATACATGTATACATACACATACACACACACTGAAGCTAATTTATTTTACATACCGTTCCTGCAGTATCTAAGATTTCAAGCATACACTGTTGTGCATCTACTTCAACTTGCTGCCAAGAAAACAAAGATAAGGTTAAAAAAAATTCCCCCCCCAAAAAACAAGGAAGTTTGTCAAATAGATAACCAGTTTCCTATTACAATTAAACCTATAATATGCAAATCAAAGTTATTGAAAATAAGACCCTTGCTTTTAATAATTTGTACATATACTCAAAGTAGGAGATAAAAGTTTTCAGACACCTCTAAGTGATTTAGGAGCCTAAAAACATCATGGTACATATACACTTTTTCAAGATGTCATCCATATACTAAAGAACACACTAAATCTTTACAGTCTACCATAAACTGAGAACACAGCTAGCTTCTGCTTGGTTCAACTGGTGCTCCCAACAAGCATGTACATACTTGATATTTGTCAGGAAAAGCACAGATCAAAAGCTAGAAAATCTAAGAGACAAGCTGATGCTCAGTAAAATGATAATCTGGATCAATAGCGAGGTAGGAGATTACACATGCAATTATCACTCATCCATTTAAGTGTGCAGTACAACAGCATCTTTTAATCAAGGTATTTGAGTCCTTCTAATCTGCACTCCACTCATGAAATAGTACTGGCAGAGATGCTTTGTGAATTGATATCTTTAAGGGGGCTCGCTACTTAGTTTTTTAATGTATGATTGACAGTTTAAGTTCAAGTTTACTTTGAGTCGATTAAAAATTTTAAGGAAGAAGTTAAGGGTTCTTTTGGTGCATTTCCTCCTTTCATTTACTACTTCTCCCTCTGAAGAGCGTAAGACCTCTTCAGTAGCTACTATTATATTGTAGATAGATTACAAAGAAGTTAAGTGGTATGCTGAAAACGACTGCCTTTATAATAAGGTGCCCTGATTTGAAATTTCAAGTCAACTTAGATATTGCAATCACAGAATTCTCAAGTTTTAAAAAGCAATTAGTTTAATAATTAAAGCAGAATAATCTGAACTTCATGCAAAGCTTCATTTAATATTAAGATTTAATGAGTTGTGTACACAACTACAGCAATTGCCAAAACAACGCTTTCAAGGCACAGAAACCACAAAGCAAAATCCAAATGCCATTGCTACTGCCCTTGCTGTGGTGGGAATGAGTGAGGAGGTGAGAGAAAAAGAGGTGCATTGACATTGTTTAGACTAAACAGAATTTCATAATCAGATCAATTCAGGGAATAAAATTCTTGGGATTCTTAGTCATTCCACTACCATGTGTAGTCAGACATATTAGTTTTTATTATGAATCCTAGCTGAAAGCTCCCATTAATAGAAGCCAAGATTAATTTATTTCTTGAGACCATTCAACCTTTTCATGCTTCAAAATTAACTAGTGGCTTTCAGTTTACTGAACAATGATCTTTCAAATATTTGCAAATGTCAAGTCTGAGGTGATCTGCTGGATGATCTAAACACATGCAGCAAGGAGCATTTAACCACTTTTGTAATGCTTGCTAGCATTTTGGCTGTAGTTTACTGCAGGCACTTTGAAGAGTGAGGGTCCAACAATATCCTGACAGGGCCTGAAATTCTTGATCCTTATTTCTAAGGTTGCTATTAAAAATGCACAATCAGATTGCTTAAAATAATTAAAAGATTCTTTTAGATTTCCTGTATAGTTAGAGCTTGAAAAAATGTCTCACATTAGTAAGATTTTTCCACTCAAATGACTCCACCTGGTCATCAGGAAAGTAGTAGATGCAGAATACTCTTTGCTCTCAGTGATTCCTGTGGTATCACTCATCCAGCAAAAAGCCTCCAGCTAGCTGCTTCAGTGCTTTGCCAACAGTGAAATGAGGCAGACAGTACGGGGTCAGGGCCCACCCTACACTCTCCAACCGAGGAAAAGACCCAGGATGCTTGCATGTCATTGCAGTTTCAGTCTGGGTTAGTCTAACCGCAGCTGGATAAAATATATACATCTGTTCATCCACCCCATTAAATGCACAAGGTAAGACTATTTTAGTATTTCATTGCATGTATATGTAATGAGCAGCCTCCATGGTCCATGATGATTTGAAAACCACTGCCTTAGGAGTTCACTAATGTAGCCCTAGTGCAACAATCAACTTAGGAGGGACTCACACCAACTGCAACACTAAGCACCAACCCACCTTTGTAGACAGCTTCCAGTCGCTGTCAAATCATATTCTGTTCAGTTCCCCCACAAAGAACAAGGGAAATGTTTTGTATTTTAAAAAAAGTGGTTTTAGCAGTCATAGAAAGGCTTTGGAAATATAGGGAAAAAATGTAATGGGGCCTTGAAAATACTAGGTTCAAAAGTTAGAACAAAATGTGGCATCAACAACAAGATAAGTTTTGGGGAAAAATGTCACGTTTGGAATGTGACTAATGAAAAATGATTTCTGGGAAAAACGACCTCTAAACTATAGCAGGTGGTTACAAACCAGTTCTAACATACAAACAGAAACTATTTTGTGATATTATAAAGGCTGAAAGGAACCTTTACTATACCAACATTATCATGAAGGGGGCCCAATCCTAAAATCTTGTCTATTCAAGGGCAGAAATGGGGTAACCCCAAACTAGTTCTTTGCTAAAGTCAGAAATTGGCAAAGACATCACTTATTTACTAGAGAATATGAAAAGGTGAGGTGTTCAAGGGTTTGTTTTAAGTACGCATCTTACTGAGCTGGAGTCAGCCAACCTGGTTTCATCATCTAGGGAGGTATACTCTAGTCCATTTTTAAGTATCTTGATCAAATAGTTAACTGTTACTGTAGGGTGTAATAATTGCTTAAGCTTTTAGGCTTATTTAAAAGATTAAGCTTTTGAATTTTATAAAGGAATTTATGGCTGACTTGGTATACTCTGTATAAATAATAGCAAACTTCCAATACCCCAGTATTGCTTATTAATTTAATATTCTCATTCTGCCAACAGTTTTATAATTTAAGCTTGAGTATTTTATCTGAAAGTTGTATTCGTGTTACCCCTTTAGGTAAGTTCTTCAAAAACTGGCTAATCAACAAAAATCACATTGATAATCACGGGTTCTTGTTCACTAACTCATGAATAGTTATATTTCATGGGTGTCAAATGGGTGATGTTAGTGGTGTCATAATGTTCCCTTACCAGTCAGACTGTATAGTCAAGTACTTGCTAATTTTTAAAAAGTAGCGTTCACTTTAGAGTTTCAAAAATTATCTTTAATGTTAGTGTAGTCTTACTGTATATTTATTACCTTTCTGTAGGAGTCTTCTATCGTAGGATCGTATTTTTCAACAAATATTCCTTGAACAAACTGTACAGTCTGCAACACAGAAAAAAGTTCCCTTATACAACTTTCTTTGCATATTTTGACAATCTTAAACAAAATATTGTTTGAGGTGTATATACCATTACCAAGAGCCTGTTTCTGTATTGAAGGCAGATGCAAGTCTAGGTGTAAAATTTATGAATATGTATAAGGCAACAGGTGCACATTTCTTCCAGACTGTAAATAAAATACATTTTTAGGGCACGTGTACTTCTACTTACATGGATAAGTCCATTTTAAAATATGACAGTTGAAAGCAAATAAGAGCTCATAATACATGTCTGAAAGACTAACATTAGTATAAACTATTTACATAAGCTGGTGGAAGTCAACTTAGTACTGTTGGTAGAGATCTTGTACAGTTAAATAGCTTTCAACTAGGACTTTCAATCGCAGTTAATGCAATTTTTTGAGCTAATTAAAAATTAATTACAATTAATGAGAATAAAACAAACAGAATACTGATTTAAATTTATCATCATTTTGGATGCTTTTTAATATTTTCAAATACATTGATTTCAATTACAATAGAATATTAAGTATACAGTGCTCACTTTTTATTTTTGTTACAAACATTTTCACTGTAAAAAAACAAAAAGCATTTTTTGATTCGCCTCATACAAGAGCTGTAGTGCGATCTATTGACAGCGTCAACTTACAGATGTAGTTTTTTTGTTACATTGTTTTGTTTTTGTATGCAGTTATGTAAGACATTAGAGCCTCATAGTTTACTCAGCCCTACTTCTTGTTCGTTCAGCCAATTACTAAGATAAACAAGTATTCCCTCCCCATTTACAGGAAATAATGCTGCCTGTTTTTTGCCTACAATGTCATCTTAAAATGAGAACAAGCACTTGCATGGTACTGCTGGAGCTGGCATTACAAGGCTTTTATGTGCTCATTATGCTAAACCTTAATGTGCCCCTTCATGCTTCGGTCACCATTTCAGAGCACGCACATCCATGCTGATGACACCCGTTAAAAAAATAAAATGTTTTATGTTAACGTTAAATAAATTTGTGACTGAACACCTTGGAGAGGAATTGCACAAGTCCTGCTCTGTGGTTTTACCTACATTCTACCATATATTTTGTGGTGCTGCACTCTAGGATGCTGACCCAGCAGTTGTTCTATTTAAGAACACTTTCACTGCGGATTTGAGAAAAACACAAAGAAAGTATCAATGTGAGATTTCTACAGATAGCTACAACTCTTGACCCAAGGTTTAAGACTTTGAAGGCCCTTCCAAAATCTGAGAGGGATGAGGTGAGGAACGTGCTGTCAGAGGCCTTTAAAGGGCAACATCCCAATGCAGAAACTACAGAACCCAACCTACCAAAAAAAATTTCAGCTTCTGTTGGTGGTGTCTGACTCAATTCATGAAAAGGAACATGCATTAGTCTATTGTGCACTGGACTGTTATTGAGCAGAAACCACCACCAGCATAGAGGCATGTCCTTTGGCATTGTGGTCCAAGGATGAAGGGGCATACAAATGTTTAGTGAATCTGGCATGTAAATATCTTACAGCGTCAGCTACAATAGTACCATGCAAACATGTTCTCACTTTCAGGTGACACTGTAAATAAGATGCAAGCAGTATTATCTCCTGTAAATGTAAACAAACTTGTTTGCCTTCATGACTGGCTGAACAAGAAATAGGACTAAGTGCACTTGTAGACTCTGAAGTTTTACACAGCTTTGGTTTTGAGTGCCAAGTTTTTTGGTTTTTGTTTTTTTTTTAATTCTACATTTGTATGATCAACTTTCAAGATAAAAAACATGTACTACAGTACCTGTATATGGTGAACTGAAACTTTTTTAAAGAGACTTTATATTTATTAAATATTTGGAGTACTGTACACTGTATTATGTTGTAACTGAAATCAGTATTTTTGAAAATGCAGATGACATCCAAATTTTTTAAAAATCATATGATTTTTTTAAATCAACCATGTGACAGTCCTACTTTCAACACAAAATTCAAAAGATGTTTTGCAGTGTCTCCAACCTGTTTAGTAGTACCACAAATAAAAAAATATGCATCCTCAACTACTGAACAGTTGTCAATATTTTCTAGAATATGAAATTTCAGGCCAAATCTTGCTCCTTTTGCTTTGAGGGAAGGAGTGTTCTGTAAACTGGGCAGGCAGAAATCCAGAAGTTTACACAAGACACCATCAGTGTGTCAGATCTATGATCTATAGGGTATATGTGTGGGTCAGCAACACAGTTATACTTTCAGTGTGGGATTGGTAGGTGTGTGTGACTAAAGGGTCCAAGGACTGAGAGCATAGGACTTACATAACATCAAGACTGCCCATTACCCTTTACCAAAACCACTGCATTCCTTCTATGTCAAAAACAGACAGTTGGTGGAAAAATCTGCTCTTTAGTGTCTTTTTGCAAGTAAAAAGATTTTACTTTGGTTAGCAGTCCATTCATGTAAGCTAAAGCATACATTTTTTTAAAAAGTTGAAATCCTGAAGCACAGAATAGTCAGAGATACTGTGCATGCTAGGAGAGTTGGAGGTCAAGGTTTCTAAAACTTGTCCATAAGACAAGCTATATTTTAATTAAGGCACGCCTCCTGGACTACATCCCACCCAAATTCATTGTCATAGCACCACTGACAATTGCACATATCACTTGCATAAAAGATCTTGAAATACATAACATGTTCAAAAACTCCCTTTAGATGCCATTTAGCAGTTGGAAAGGAGACACCTGCACAGTGCAAACACCCAGTCCTACACAGACCAGCAACAAGTGCTAGGAGACTTCTGTTTTGGATTATTATAGATTGCCATAATGCTGCTGAGCAACAACTCTGTAGACACAAATGCATTTGAGAAAAAAAATCAGTTGCTTTCTGTAGTTTTTCTTTCTAGCGTTTTCGCATATTATTGCTATTAATACAACACAAATGGGATTAATAATCCTATTGTAACTAGGTATCATTCAAACAAACTCAGGCAAGGACTGAGTTCAAAAGTCTAGTATTTTGACAGTATAAAATACAAGTTTCATACTGTAAATATCAAAGGTAAAGGTGTGATGATGGACAGGAGTGAGAGGCAATAGTTTCAGTTGGGAGATCTGTGAGCCACTGACATAATGGATTACTGAAGGGAAGCTTACTGATAAAACCAAAAGCTAGGGTTATCACAGCTGGTCTTTGAGGCTTCATGAGAACCACAATGTTAGTATCTTTAAGACATCTCAGTAAAGGTTTCAGATTTTATTCCCTTCTTTACAAATATAACTTTTAATATAAAAAATCTTCAGTAGTGCATGAACCTTTTGATTCTTATGGTGACGTGAAAGTGGTGGACAAACATTTTGTCTGGCAAAGACCAGAACCTTGAAGGTTTTCACAGTTCTCCCCCCAAAATGCTACAGACAGCTCCGAACCATTCCTTGGTTGGGGGGATGGGGGCAGAGAGTGAGAGAGATGACGACATGTTTTCAAGGCATTGACAGATCCCTAATCCACAGGCCTATTTTGGGGCGGGGGGGAGTCCTTGTAACTAATGATAGTCAAATCACATATCAAAAAATGGCATTTTTTTTTGCATTTTGTACACAATGTATACAAAAATGCAAAATGTGTATTTGCCAGTATTAAAACTCATCTTCCATTTCAAATGCATTCCCCTAGCACATTTACATTTACTTCTGCAGAGGAAGTCACTGAAGTTATGTTTCCTATATTTTAAGTAGCAAGTTACAACTTCTGTAACAAGCCTACTTTAAGTTATACATACTGGAAAAAGCAACACCCCAGGGATTCCTCTTTAAGAAGCTCCTACCAGTGAGATCTATAGTTTATGCTTATGACATATACAACAACTTAATCAATTTGCTATTCAGTTTATACACTACCATTCTAGGATTCACTCACATAATGTCAAGAGCTTCAGCCTCTCTCTCTCTTGTTTCTGCTTAAATACCACTCCAAACTGCCTCTTGAAACAGCAGGGTCTCTTTGTATGCTGGTATTCAGGTAACGCCTACCCATAATTAGAGCCCTGGTACCCGCTCTAGATCCAAGGATGTGGATAGCTGCAGACCCATTGCTGCAGATTGGAGCTTAAGATGTGGATTCTATTTTTATTTGCCCAGGTGGGATAGCTACAGCAGCTACTGCTTTGGCTCAGCTTACTCATTAGTCCTACCCACAGCTGTTCCTCCTCTGACCTTAAGAGCCCAACTGCTGTGGCCAGTCCGCCCACTCCAGCAATCAGCTGATATGGGGCAACTAACCCCAAACCTGCGTTCCCTCCCTGTATCTGGGCTGGCTCGCTGTGCCCCAGGACAGCCCAGAGCAGAGGCTGGATTCCAGGTTCCTGCTCCCCGCAACCTCGGCTCTGTGCTGAAGGCAGCTGTGCGTGGGGGGGGGGGGGGGGGGGATATTGCGCGATGCAGACCCTGTGCTGCTCTGCTCACAGCAGGACAGGATGAGACCCATGAACAGGGTGATCAGCCCATCCCTCTGCCTCCTGGAAGACACTGGCCAACACACCTGAATGAACTGACCACACCCAAATGAGGGAAGATGCTTTCTGGCACAATGGAAAGCGTGATGTCAGTAGGTGGATTGACTGAGTGATGCAGAATTCCCACTAGCTGAGGGTTCCTGGCACATGGAGAAGAGTGAGCTCCACTCTGTCTATATAAAACACTGCAGTCGTGTTGTTCATGAAGACTGACACCACTTTGCTGGGTAAGTGTTCCTGAAAAACCTGGCATGCCAGGAGCACAGCTGCCAGTTCTTTCACACTGATGTGCCATAGCAAGTTTGCCTGGGGCCACAGTCCCTGTGTTTTAAGGTCATCCAGGTGAGCTCCCCATTCCAGATCCGATGCATCCGTCACCAGACACACAGACGGTTGAGGCATGCCGACAGAAGTCCTGCACATGCTTCATGTGCCTCACAAGCACATGGACATGTTGACATACCACCTTACCCAGAGTGTCGTAGGCTAGATGATACACCTTCTCCAACCAGAACTGCTGGGGTCTCAATTGAAGGCTTGCATACTGGAGCACATATGTGCAATCCCCCATATGTCCGAGTAGCATCAAGCAGCTTGTGAGAGTGTGCAACTCCAAGTCCATTATCATGCCTCTGATAGCTCAGAACTGAGCTTAGGGTAGGAAAGCCCTTTCCCTGCCATGTGCCCAGAACTGCACCAATGAACTCTTCTCTCTGTGGGAAGCAGTGCAGACTTCTGTTTGTTGTCAGACTCTCAGAAGTCTTATCACCTGGAGGTCTGCTACCACTTGGTCCCAGGTTCACCCTTTTGCCAGCCAATAGTCAAAATAGGGAAACATCTGGAGTCTCTGCCTTCTCAGGAAGGGTATTACCACAGAGACATTTGGTGAATACCCAAGGTACTGCTGAAAGCCCAAATGGCAGGACCATGAACTGTAGGTGCATCTTACTATGAAGCTCAGGAACCTCCTGTGCTGAAGTACAATGGTTGTGTGAAAATAAGTGTCCTTTAAAACAAGGGTGGCATACCAGTCTTCCAAATCCAGGAAGGGAATGATGGAGGCCAAGGAAACAATATTGAACCACATTTTGTGCTGCAACTTGTTCAGGTTTTGCTGATTTAGAATAGGACAGAGTCTGTCCGCGCCCCCCCCCCCCCATGCCCTTTGGCATTAGATTGTGATGGGAGTAAAATTCTTTCCCCCTCAGTTCATGGCACGCCTCTTCAATTGCCCTTGCCTTTAAGGGAGCCTCTATTTCTTTAAGAAGTAGTTGCTCATGAGAGAAGTCCCTGAAGAGGGACAAGTTGAGGGAGGGTGGGAAGGGGATGGGAAAACTGGAGCGAGTACCTCAATTTTACCATGCACAGGGCTCACCTGATTTAGTGTTATCTGCGACTGCGTACAGTAAAATTGGGTTGCATCTGGGTTCATGACTGCTGTGCCCTCCTTGGGTGCAGTCAAAAGTTTTTCTTGGGTCTCGAGAGGTGACATGACTGGCTCTTGCCCTTGTTAGAGGAATGCTAGTTGTTCCTTCTGCCATTTCACCTGTCTGCAGCTGAAGTCCTGCCTTGGTTGGTAGAAATGGGACACTGACTGTGGCTTAAAGGGCTTTTTTGTTCTGCATTGCTGCCATGTGGAGGCTCAAAGGCCTCAAGTCTTTATGCTCTGCAATTTGAAGTCAGTCTGGGTTGAGAACAGCTTGGTCCTTCAGAGAGAAGATCCTAGTTATGATTTGGACCTCTTGAGGAGGTTTGAGGGCTGCAGCCATGAGCTGCTTCTCATGTTCACTCCTGGCACCATGGTTCAGGGTTGCCAACCATCCATGAAAAAGAAATACAAAATCTGGAATTTTGAAGAAAACATGGGCTAAACTTTTCTCTCACTCACCAGCAGGGACATTAGCTTGCTTTAAGAGCTACTGAAAGTGAAACTGCTCAAGCTGCTGCTTTCTACAACATGGAGGCTGTTTGTGAAGGCTCCTGTCACCAAATGTGCCTCTGATGGCAGCTCTCTTTTGGCAACGGGGTCACTAATTTCAGCCACCTGCCTGGAAAGAGCTGGTGGCTGGGCAAAGCTCAGCAGTGGGGTGGGGGCACCAAGGGCAAGCTATTTTTCAGGCTGTCAAAAAAAGCTTACTGTGTGAGTAGAAAAACAACTTTGTCAGTAAGAACTAAAATGCAAGGTTGGTAATCCTGTGTTGGGTAGCTGCGTCCAATACTGACTGAAGCAGCATTCTGGGGACCACCTTGACCTCCTTGATTATAGTCACCAACTCAAACTGGGATTCCTGCTGTAATGAGTCCTTAAACTTGTTCTGGGACACCCAGGAGTTATAGGTGTATCTGCTTGGGATTGCCTGTTTGCTTGTGATGCAAAGTTGGAGCTCTCCAGTGGAATATACCTTTTGTCTGAAGAGCTTCAAGTTTTTAATATCCTTGGCTCTTGGTGTAGGCCCCTGGATTCCCTGCCATTCTTTTTCATTTGCCACTGTCAACATTCCCAGGAAAGGTGAGTAAGAAAATGTTCATGTGCCTTGGATAGCAGAAAATATTTCCTCTCTATCCTCTTACCAGTGGGGAGATTGCTGGGGGTGGGTTAGAGGGAATGGGGCCAAGATGAGATGTGGGGTTTGCCACAGGGTAATGGCGGTCTCTCTAATAGTCAGCCACTGCGAGAGCAACTCTGGATGGACCTTTGGGAATTAAGATTTCACCATAGAGCACACTGATCCTATCACCTCCTTTGCCTGGAGCCCTGTATTTCGGGGCACTCAATGCAGCAGCTCCTGATGTGTTCCGATGCATCCTGCTGTTGTAAGGAACAGTCACCTCAATAGCTCCTGCCACAGCCTCACCTGGGGGCAAGGACTCCTGCCCGCTGGTGCCAATTGGGTCTCATAGTGCCTTTTTGCTGTACAGTCAGTGAACAGTGCTGTGGCAAAAGCTATCTGATCCCTGAATGGATGATTCAGGGGACTGGCTTTTTGGGGAGTGAGGCCTGGCCATCAGCATCTTTTGCCTCTGGACTGCACCACAGACTTCTTAGGTGCCAGGGCCATTTCCTCAATTAGCTCCCATGCTGCCTCAAAAAAGTCTCAAGCATGGAGGAAAGTAACAAGTCCTCCTCCTAAATCTTCCTCGTCAGGAATACTAACAGTACCAGACCCATTCCTGGTGCTGGAGTCAATGGTTCTGAGGCCTGAGGAAAGTGGCTTGAACAGCCCGGTGTGGGTTTCACTCCACTCTCTTCTTTTGAGGCCCTGACATCCATGAGCATTCTTGCTCTAACCTTTTTTCTTCTGTAGTACCAGGGAATGAGAACAGTGTCACTGAGAACCCAGTGCAGCTGTCTTTGGTGCTGGAGAGGAGTGAAGATGCTGTGACTACTTAGCAGAATCCTTAGCTTGTGGCACCTCTCTCTTTGATCCCACAGCACTCCACACTGATGCCAACTTGCTGGTACCTAGTTCTCTAGTTTGAGAATGACCTCTCCCATCATGAGAAACCTCACTTCTTGGCCTCTTTCCAGCTGAGTCTGCAAGTGGAAGCACCAACAAATCTTGCACTGATACCACAAGTGTGTTCCTCCCAAATATCTAGGACAGGAAGAGCATGGGTCATCTTTTGGCACAGGCGTCCCACAGTACTTGCACAATTTGAAACTAGGCATGCCTTGACTCCAGGCCCAAGGCAGGCAGAGCTAAAGCCCTGTTAATCATCGACTCTACCTTAAACATGCTATTTAACACTAACAAACTAGGCAACTGACTAAACACTCAACTAGTTACAGGCACCTATCTAAAGCAATAAGAGGACAGATTCACTTGCTAAGAAAGAGAACACTACAGTTTCAGTGACCATCATGGGTGGTAAGAAGGAACTGAGGGAGGGAAAGGGTCAGAAGAAGCTTTTATAGGACTCCATGAAGGTGCAACTCCAAGGGGTTCCACCAGGGCCAGATTAACCAGCCTAGAGGGCCCCAGAATGGAGGCCTGTCACTTTGTGGGGAGGGGCTGGGGTCAAAAGGTGCTCCTGCCTCAGTCTCGCTCCAGCCAGTCAGGCCCTAAGGGTGGGGCCAGCCAGTCCTCCCCCCCTCACTCCCCAGGCAGAGCAAACAGGTGCTGGTCCACCCCCAAGGGCTGACCAGCTGCCCAAGGGGCAGTGCACGAGCACAGCCTCTGGCTCCAGGGCCTGCCCCACACCACCCCCTGGCAGGCAGGGCAAGAGTGTTCCAGCACTGAATTGGCCAATAGGGAGCTAGATCAGGATTTTAGGGGCTGGAGCCTCCTTTTTGGCCAAAGCCTGGGGCTTCAGCCCCTAAAACCCATGCTATAATTTGGCCCTGCACTCCACAGCTGGTTCTGCAAATAGTGGGGGAAAAATATTTCAGTGGATTGTACATGCACCACGCACACACCTGATTTAGAATCGACATGAACAAGCACCTGAAGATGTTATCATAGGCAACACTAGGAATTTTAACTTTGTTTTTGCTGAAACTGAAGTGGGAGGAGGAGAGGCAAGAGTTCTTCAGCTTGGCTTTGTTCCTGGATAACCAAAGTATTAATCTCTTCCGTATCAGTTTATAGCTGGTGGGTTTGCTTTCTGGCTAGTACATGCCTGGTGCATTTTCCAAGATCTGCGCGCATGTCCATGGGCAGACATAAAAGGACAGAGAAGGGAAAAGTTCTGAGAAAGATGACTGATCAGAAACAAGAAAAAAATGGCAGCACAGTATAACTAATGGAAGAACACATTAAGTAGACCTAACCAAATACTGTACAATAAATATATTTTTCCAGCAAGTGTCACAGTTTCAGAATAAGTGCAGCTATAGTCCACCCCACATGATCCACTCGAGGAGGACCTAGTCTGATTTCAGATCTCCTGCCATTACCATGCCCCAAGGCAAGAACCTGTGCCCATTCCATCTGACATTGGGGGTGGGGGCAGGTCTTAAGTCTGCACAACTTCCCACTTTACACTGATATCCCCAGAAACTCCCCCCAATCTGCCTACCAGCCAGCACCTCTACATGGCTCTCTCCCTGAGGGGTATGAACAGTTTTACCAGCAGTTACAAGTTCCCACACAGCTCTAAGCAAGCACATTTATTCTTAAATTAAGAACAATACACAAAACATATGCCCCCTTCTCCCCACACCCAAAGGACAGCCCTGTAAGCAAGCACACACTTAGATCCCATAAGGTGAGAAAAGGCAGAAGTACAAGCATGATTGTTGCTGTGCTTCATTTGACTTTGACAGAAAGGTGTATAGAAGACCTTGTGACCACTGCAGAAGGAAGGTATCAAGTAATGACCTCAATTTTATACCTCCTCTGAACAAGAGTTCTGGCACTTAGTGCTGAACAAGTGTACTTCCAGAGTCTACCAACATAGGTATATCAGCACTATGATTTCAACTGTGACCACTTGAGTGGTAACACACTCTCTTCAGGAAGTCTGCCAGATTGTTGCTGACTGCAGGGAGGTTAAAGCCACTTAGTTATTTTACTTTGGTGGCATCATGCATCAATCTTGATAGCTTCCAGACAGCAAGGGAATGAGTGTATGCTTCCTTGCACATTGTCAGTCAATCTGCATGGTTGATTTTTTAAAAAAACAGGTAAGGAGGCTATTCAGATTAGTCTGAAGGCCTAGAGCTCCAAAACACTGATGGAGTACCACATCTTCTGGGGACCAGTTTCTGTGCAGATGAAGGCTGTCCAGGTGGACTCCCTATCTTATTTTTAGGTTCCTTTCATCATGTCAGTCCTGTGATGACATGAACTGGGATCACGACTTTATTTAGTGTTTTGCTGGGAAACCGACTGACCAGAGATGGAGCTGGAGTGGCCAAAGGAAGTCTGGAAAACAACATAATATATGACCATGATGTCATATGGCCTAGCAACCCCACATACATCAGCTGTCATAGTCATTTGCTGCTATCCATAGCAATAGCTACTACACATTCACATGACTGTCTTTGGAAAGGTACACTCATGGACCTGATTCCAGTGGTGCAACCATGTTAGTCTTCTCAGGTCAAGGGTAGGATAGAGAACTTCCTTCTTCCCCGAGACAAGGAAATATCTAAGTAGAAATCTCTTCCTCTGTATTCCATAGCTATCTCTCTCAGAGCTCCTAGACAAAGCAATGGCACTACTTCTGTGTGTAACAGGTTCTCATGAGAATGATCCCTGAAAAAAAGGAAGGGGATAGATATGAAGTTAAGGAGTGGAAACGTATAGGGTAACCTTGGGAAATGTTCAGTGCCCATTTTTCAGCTCTGAGGTCCATCCAGGCCCAGCAAAACAAGACTGTCTCCAGGAGTCATACAGAACTCTCTAAAGCAAATGTCAGGCCTTTACTGGGCTCAGTCACTCCACCAGGCCAGAGGTCAGCATGGGGCCTCTCTTCCACTTCACTGATACACAGGTTCCACCCTTGAAGTAATGTGCCGCCTCTTTTTTTTTAAACTTTCCTTTGTGCCTGGAGCTTTGTTTGAACTCCACTTGACTTTGATTCAGTGACACTTCTATAGTGATAGGTGCTGGTTTTGCTGCCTGGGCAAGCTGGTGATGTTGAAGTGGTCGCATGAGAGTCACTGGTGCCAGCTCTGATAGTATCCTTATCATCCTCTTTCCCCTGCCAAATTCCACTGTATAATGTAAGAGACCACTAGGTAATGCTGGCTTATCTGGTCTCACCCCGGTAGTGACTGTCACCTCTAGTTCTGAAGTGACACACAGACTGCTCTAGTGGATGTAGCTTGAGCTGCATGTCCATGGATCTGAAGATGCTGGAAAAAAAGGACTTGCACCCAAGGGCATTTCTGGGATGGGGCTCTCCCCTAAGCAAAGAGGCACTGGCTACATCCATCCTTGATAGGGTGAGTCAGTCACAGGACATGCAGGGTATAAACCCTGAAGATTTGGAATTTGCCATGAGGCATAGTGGTTGGTGTGAAAAGCACCCTATCCTGTTGTACATAGTGGGAGAGGGTGGACTGTAGTCTTTTGAAACATCTAACTCCAATCAGAGTGGGAGGATGAAAATTTCTTCATGCAAGTTGGTGGAAAAACAGTTTCAAAGTTTCTAGAGCAGTGTTTCTCAACCTTTAGTGGACTGGGGAACAGCTAAAGGTATTAATAACTTTCTGCAGAACGCCCAGTGAAAACATTCTCAAAAAAGCTTCTAACAGTGGCAAAAGATAAATGTCCCAGCCACAGCAAAGCTTCCAGGTGTGCATCAACATCTGCTGCCATGTAGCTGGAAGGTCTGCTGCAGCTGGGGAATTAAACTGCTCTTCCTCCCTCCCCATGGGGAAGGGTCAGGGTGGGTCCCTGAACACCTGCACTATGCCCGTGGTTGAGAAACACTGTTCTACAGCACAGCAAATCAGACATTTGCTAGGTTCTGGCTGGCTGCTGTGAACAGTAAGATGCAATTGAGGCAGCATTGCACTTAACTGCCCTTTATGCCTGTGCAAGGCAAAACAAGATGTGCCACTCCCTGCTATTCAAAAGAGACTGATCTCAGATAAATGTGCACCCACAAATGGATCCATAGACACATGCTCAAAGCTATTATTTAAAATATAAACAAGCTGCTGAAAAGATTTAATATCAAGTTGCTCAGAATTGCACCTCTTGACTTTTTACACCAGTCATCAAAGCAAAAGAAGGCACATTGGAAGCCACCTCAGAAACATAGTTCATAATAAAGACACTAACTCAGTTGCTTGCACAGTTAAGAGTATTAGAACATTACAGGCAAATTAAGTGCACATGCAGATTCACTAAAAAAGTCCATCACATCAGTTAGACTCTCTCTACACTAAGTATTGCTGACAAAATTTTTTATTGCTCAGGGGTATGACTCCCTTCCCCCCAAAGTGATGCAAACTTTACAGGCAAAGTGCACTAAGCTGGTGAGAAATGCTCTCATGTCAACACAGGCACTGCTGCTACTTTAGGTGATTTTATGACGTTGGCAGGCGCGCTCTCTCCCATCAACATAACATTGCTACACAAGCACTCAATGGCAACACAGCTGTACCAATATAGCTGAGGCACTTTAAGTTTTAAGTACAGACAAGCCCTTCATGACAGGAATAAAGCAGGAAATATTCCAAATTTGCACTAAAGAAAACAAAACTGTATTTTGGTCCAAACTTGCATTCTGAATCAGGGCTGGCGCTAGGTGATAAGCAGCCCCTGCGTAACAGGGGGGCGCCAGCATTTTGAGGGGCATCAAAAGGGGACAGCCGTGGCGCTCCCCTGATGATGTCACTCACCTGCACCGGCGTCGCTCTGCTGCGGGGGAGCGCCATGATCCCCAGCATCAGCCCTGTTCTGCATTGTTCCACTTAACACACATTGAACTCTAATTGAGAACAAACCAAGGCATCTAGAGGAGACTAAGGTGCTTAGGGTTAGTCAGCATGGATTTGTCAAAAACAAAATCATGTCAAAACAACTTGACAGCTTTCTATGATGTGGTAACAAGCCTTGTGGACAGAGTGAAAGCAGAAGATGCGGTATATCTAGACTTTAGTATGAGATTTGATACGGTCTCACATCACATTCTTAATAAACTAGGGAGGTACAAGCTACATGGAGCTACTAATGTGATGGCTGAAAAACTGGTTGGATAACCACTCCAAGAGGGTAGTTATCAATGGTTCACATTCAAGCTGGAAGGACATAATGAGCGGGGTGCCGCAGAGATCTGTCCTGGGCTCTGTTCGCTATTCTTATCAATGACTTAGATGATGGCATAGAGAGCAAACAAAGTTTGCAGAGGATACCAAGCTGGGAGGCGTTGAGAGTGCTTTGAAAGATAGGATCACAATTCAAAACGATTTGGACAAACTGGTGAAATGGTCAGAGATAAACAGAATGAAATTCAGTGAAGATAAGTGCCAAGTACTCCACTTAGGGTTGAACAACCTACTGTGCACATACAAGATGGGCAATGACTGACTAGGAAGGAGTACTGCAGAAAGGGATCTGGGTGTAATAGTAGATCACAAGCTAAATATGAGTCAGCAGTGTAATACTGTTGCAAAAAAAACAAATGCTATTCTGGGGTGTATTAACAGGAGTATGGTGAGTAAGACAAGCAAAGTAATTCTTCCAATTAACAATGCACTGATTAGGCCTCAACTTGAGTACTCTGTCCAGTTTTGGGTGCCTCATTTCAAAATGAGAAACTGGAGAAAGCCCAGAGAAGTGCAACAAAAATGATCAGAGGTCTGGACCATTTGACATACGAGGGAAGACTGAAAGAGCTGGGTTTGCTTAGCCTAGAAAAAAGGAGACAGAGGGGACATAACAGTTTTCAAATACCTAAATGGTTGTTATGAGGAAAAAATTATTCTCCTTAAATCACAGATGAAAGGACAAGCAGCAATGGGTTTAAATTACAGCAAGGGAGGTTCAGCCTAGAGATTAGGAAAAGTTCCTGACCATCAGAGTGATTAAACACTGGAATGAGTTGCCTCAGCAGGTTGTGGAATCTCCTGCATTGGAGGTTTTAAAGAGCAGATTAGACAAACACCTGTCAGGGATGGTTTAACAGAGGTACTTGGTCTTGCCATGAGCGCAGGGAACTGAACTCAATGCCCTGTCATGGTCCCTCCCAGTTTCTGTGATTCTATGAAGGCAACTCCTGTTCATAACACACAAGTCTCTGCAAATATTCAGTTGACCTTAAAGATGAAAGGCTACGATTCTCCGGAATAAGTCTGTTGAGATAGTAAACACCAGTAAATTTAAATAATTTCCACTTTCCCCCCTCATTCCTGATGCCCAGATCCACACCATACCAGCTGCAGGTCAGGGAAAAAATGCTCAGCACAATTTATACTGGTGATGTCATATCCGTAAGAGCACCATACAACATTTTAAAATTTATATTCCATGGCAGATTAGGAGAACCGCTGCAAGAACATGATGGGGGGATTTATCTTAACTGTAAGTGGCTTATTCTTGACTGCAGAACCCTGAAGAGAGAGTTCTGTATTAACTGTGACTGGGGCAGGGAAAGATGTGGCAAAATTATTTATCTGAACATGAGCATGTTGATGTTTGTATCATTTATAAATGTGACGACTGCTTCTCTCTGAAAACATTTTATGGAAAAATTGAACAAGAGGGAAAAAAAAATCAGATTACTTGCCATGAGCCTATAAGACCAAGTTTGGTTGCCCCACTTTTCACAATGTGGCCTCATTCTCCCACTGCCACTAACCAGTATGGCTGCCACAACAAATGCCAACTACAGAAGCGTGGTTTGCCAAAATAAGCTGAGCAGTGAAGAGACATGGTACTTGCATAAGATTAAACTACTAAGCAAATGTGGGCCAAATGGAATGAACTGAAAAAGTTAACTTTTACCAAACCCGTGTGTAGTTACTGTAACCAAAGCTATGCTGTTTTAACTTGACTGTACACTCCCATTTGTATTTGCTACCCTTAGAACTGCCGCCCATACACATTCTTACTAACTGGAGAAACCTAATATTTAAAGTGAAATGAAATTGCAGCAACAGCAATATTGGCTAATTCAGATTTCTGCATTCTCTGGGAAGGGCCAGGTTACTATTTCACTTTGAATCCAGGAATAGAGTACAGTGGCAAAAAGCAATTTGTGGTCATGCAAAACTGCAGAATATGCCTTCTGAGCTCTCTTCGAGCTGTAGCCTGGCTGGCTTCCTCATTCGTGTTTGTTCCCTGTTCAGCCACTCCTCGGTATGACCAAATGACAGAAGGGAATGCAGGATGTGCACATGCGTGCATGCGCATGTGTCCCACCCTCTACCCTTGGCCCCAAGCTAGGGACCCTATGAGTAGCAGCCTTCAGCAACTGAGTCCAAAAGCGCTACTGCCATCCCTGTGTCTCCTGTTCTTGGCTCTACTGCTCCTTGTCTGCCCCCTAGAACTGGGAGGGTTTTCATAGCCTCCTTGCTTGGAGTCTTTCAGTCTTTCCAACGGTAATCTTCTATGATTCTGACTAAAAACTGTAATGCAACTCCAGTGAGTAACATACTGAGATGAAAGAAGTCTTTGCTAAGTAACTGCACATCCTGATATCATTTTAAGGTATCAGAGCTCAACGTGCACACCTCAAGACCTCCAACAGGCCCTCCAAAAAAGTAGAGAAAAAACAAAGTTTTACTTTTTGATAATTCGCATGAGGTACCTATAAGAGATGGAGAAGATGAAATCCACCCTTCAGTATAGTATGTTTCACTTTTACATATAAGGGATGAGAACACATTAAACATCCCATGAAGACGGAATTCATCTACTGTTCATATACTCGCTATGACAACTAGGTACTAGCTAAAACAGAGATGAATAAAGCCAAAGTTTGATTTTAGACATATTTCAGTCTTAACCTTCAAGTTGATGTGGTCACCAAGAATGTGTTCTTAAGGTTACGCTAAGCATCCTTTTAATACTAAAAGGTCTGATTTCCACCAGTATGGCAAGTGTACGCTCATGCACACAAATGGTCACCTGCTACTGGATGTGCATGCATGAAATTTCACTTTCGATATATATGCGGTGAGGTAAGTACCTATCTAGTCACGCACACTCACAAGGGATTAGTTCCCATGCGCATATGGAAGTGTGCATGACGCACACCTACCTACTAACTAAAAATAAGGCCTGAAGTCAGGAGAAAAAGAAACATGCCTCAATTGATTCATAGAGATCTATTAGTTACAGAAGTTAAAAGTAATACACTACTTACCAGAGCAGACTTTCCAACACCTCCTGAGCCAAGAACAACTAGCTTGTATTCACGCATGGTGAAAATGTTGCGTCACCTCCTCGATACCTAAAAACACACACACACAAAAAATTACATCCCAAACGTCTATAGGACAGCTACATTTTACAAGGGCTTAAAACATTTCAGCTTTAATGTACAGTAACTGTGCCAATTGCCACGAATCTGATGTTAACTTTGACAAACCAGTTCGAAAACTAGTATTGTATCAAATGCTAATTACAGGATACATACATGAACTAAGGCAGGCATAATCTAAGCAAACTGCCTCTTGATTTACTATACTATATGGAAACTACAGACCTTAACTGGTAGTTACAACTTGTACTCAGCACTACCATTAAACAGCTATTCTTTTTATTCACCTACTTTAAAAAAAAAAAAAAAAAGGAAGTCTTCAGAATATGTTCCTCACCGCCAGAACAGTTAACTTCATACCGTTTTAAAAGCTGTTTCTAGTTCAGCCAATGGATGCACTAAACTACATTAAAAGTACTTATGTCTTCAAATACAAAAATTGGTTTTTCCACTCTGTAAAATAGCTTGTAACTTTTCCTTCACTGCCACAGTTAGAATTTCTTGATCTCGCCCGATGCCTTCACTGGTTTAGTGAACAGTTGGATTCTGTCCCAAGTATCTGGAAGCAGTCAGCAATTTTCTTCACCTACACAAAGGTTTTCCATTAACTGAGACGTAGTCTATGAATACCATCCCATATGCATAAGTCAGAAGGGACCAACAGAGCATTTAGTCCGACTTGTACAGCACAAGACATAGCATTTCATCCTGTTACTCCCATGAACCCAATAACCTGCATGTGGCTAGGAACATCTTCCAGAATGACATCCAGTCTTGTTCTGAAGACAGAGAAAATTCACTACTTCCCTTGGTAGTTCATGCCAATGGTTAACCAAATATTTGTGCCTTACTTCTAATTTGTGCCTTTAGCTTCTAGCTATTGGTTTTGCTATACCTTTCGAATAGATAAAACAGCCCTTTAGCATCTGGTATTCTCTCCCTTTGACGGTACCTATGCACCATAATCAAATCACCTCTTGATTTTTTTTTTTTTTTTTTGCGCGGAGTTAAAACAGAGAACATTTTGTCTCTCACTGTAAGCATTTTTTACAGCCTTCAAGAAATGCACACTCTCCAATTTTTCAGCACCCTTATAAAAAATGTTGACTCTAAAATGGATTCAGTGTTTAGTATCTCTCTCACCACTGCCATATACAGAAGTAAAATTAACCTTCCTTATTTCTATTCACTACTTCCCTACTTATACATCCAAGGATTGCATTAGCCTGTTTTGCTACAGCACTGCACCTTCAGTTCTACTCCACGAACAATCCTTAAATCTTTTACAAAGTCATCGCTCCCGAGAACAATCTCCATGTTCTGCATGTATGGCCTTCATTTTTTGCCTCTATATTTATCACTTTGTATTTGGCCATAGTAAGTTTTCTGATTAAAATGGCCCAAATTTACCAAGTGATTCATATCACCGTTGACTATTTTGTCATCAATATCTATAATTCCATCCGTCTGTGTGTTTACAAAATTTTAAAGGTAGCAGCTACTTCATATTTACTTTCAATTACCGATAAAAAATACTGAGCATCATTGGACCTTGAAGAGAAACTCTGAATTCTAAATTACTCGTTCAGAAAGTTGCCTTAGTGTAGTTAAATATGGATTAGCAGAAGTCCCTGTTATAGATGAAATGTAAAGGTAGTATTTTATAGCACTGAGAGTGAATATAGTTCTTTGAGACCTGTCCCAAAGGCTTTTGAAGCTAATTTTGGTACTTTTGTAATTTTCAAAGTCCTTGACATTTCCCATGAAAACCTGAGGAATCTGTAGCACACATCCACCACAGTTATTTTTATTCTTTATCCCTCTACTAAGAGCCTAGAGATCAATTAGTAAAAGCTTTTTAGACATACCACCAGTTAGTACAAATAAAGAGGGTATCTTACAGAGTAGTTAGCTTTTTTACTTCTTGTCTAGAAACAGAAGAAGGTAAGCATTCTAACTAGCAGTTCAGATATAAAAGTTTAGGAAGCAGATGCAATTTTATCTTCTCAGTCACTGTCCTAAAAGTTTGAGGGTGTGCTAAACAGGAATGCATATAGCAGGTTTCTTCCAGCCAGTCAAACCAAGAACTTAAGAGCCTTCCTTTCACACAATCGAGATGCTTGTAACCTGAAAACCACAATACGTCATCTTTCAAGAAATGGGTGCCCGATGGCATGGAAGTTTCATAATGCTCATTTTAAATTCACTGAATAGGCTTATCTGGCAATTGACTACTACCCCGATTCATTGCTGTGCACACACTTGGAATATATGCATCAATATTATCATTGTTCTTCACCTCTGCTGCTGAGCTGTGTATTCCTCAATCCCCATAACCTCATTTCATAATGCACAAGTCAGCTACAAGGTACCATCACTGTTAGCTAGATTAAGAGGTGATATGCAGTGTTATTGGTAGCCGCGTTCATCCCAGGATATTAGAGAATGAGTAAGGTAATGCCTCTTAGCGTACCAACTTCTGTTGGTGAAAAAGACAAGGTGAATTCTGTGTAAGCTCAAAAGCTTCTCTCACCAACAGAAGTTGGGCTATTAAGAGATATTATTTCACTCACCTTGTCTCTCTGTGCGGAGGGTATGATAATCACCTCACTTGTATTTGGCAGGCAAGCCATGTTTTAACCAAGCTCCAGATAGTTTCCATTGTGCATTTCCTCCACAAAGCATCAGCAAAAGAGAAGTAACATGTTGGCGAAAAATACACCATATAGGGGAAACTTAAGAATTACTTTGATAAAGACCAAAGAATGAATACAGTTATAGTTACAGGACCATCATTTTAACTGTACTTGATAAAGCAATGCACAGTTTGTTTCTATATGTAAAACAAAAATATAGGACCAATAACAGAATTGGAGGTGGCTGGTCAGCACATTTTATAGGCACGAAGTAATACTCCACATTTCAAAGTAGTTACATAGCAACATTTTATTCAGTTTTTATTTTTACAAGATGACTATAGTCCAATTAGGAATGATTGATTAAATATTAAGTTATATTTCATTATAATGTCTTTGCTTTTTAAAATCATGTTTGAAAAACAGTGGATGTTACAAGCTTAGATGTGAGTTTTAGTGCATTACGTTTTACATGTTGAAGAAACAGTTATGCCATGACAAGGAATGATACAGAAGTGAAGACAAAAGGGGAGCAGAGAAAGCTTTTGTATTTCTGTGTACGTGATAACAGGTGTCACAGCTAAAATAAATACACTTGCAAAGTAACTGCCATACTAGAACACAGATGAGATCCACATAGTCCAGTATCTGTCTCTAACAGTGGCTATTTCCAGAACCTTCAGAAGATGCAAGAGCTCTTCAGTTAGACTGAGATAATATGCTTCTCATACTAGGTCCCTACACTTCAAGTCTTAAGCCAGTCTCTACTACTGAAGTTTAATGTCCCTCGCAAAATGTTACCAACCATGATTTATAAAATCTCTGGACATTTATGTTCTTATAAACCAAAATTCAAATCCTGAAACTCAAAAAGGAGATGTACAAAAAGTGTAAACAAAGTCAAAGTACAAATTAAAAAACCCAAACACAAACATCAAGGGACAAAATTAAGCAAAAAATGAGATTAAACTAGGTAGAGACATGAAGGATAAGTAGCAACACTTAAGTAGGAAGCAAGAGGAAGAGCGAGGACAGGGTAGGCTCATCACTCAGTGACAAGGAAGACTACAGAAAATGCAGCAATGATCAAAGCCTTAAATGCCTTTTTTGCTCCAGTTTTTCATCAAATACGTTAGCAGTGACTGAATGACTAACAGTTAAATCGATGTAAATGGGATAGGATGCAAGCATAAAATAGAAAGAAAACACATTAAGAATTACCCAGACAAGCTAGATGTCTTCTAGAATGTATTTCTTCAGCCCCTGCTGACTTTAATACTTAAGAAACTGGCTGAAGAGATCTGAGCATTAGGCTATGTCTACACATGCATTATGATTTCAAAATGAGTTATTTCAAAATAAAATCCTTATTTCGAAATAAGTTAATTCGAACTAACAAAATGTTAATTTGAATTAAGGGAAAGCCTGCAACCCAAACGGCTGTTACTCGAAATGGTTATTTTGAAATAAAGCTGTTTGGACCTGTTGTTTCGAAACAGTTCTTTCGAAACAACAGGTCTACACAGTGTTGTTCCCAAAGAACAGGTCTAAACGGCGTTATTTCGAAATATCCCTTCCGAAATAACGGCCATTTCGAGGTGGGGCCAGGTTTTACTTTTTCGAAATGACGATTCTTATTTCGAAAGGACAGGATCTGTCCTTTCGAAATAAGAAAACATCGTGTAGACTTAATTTCTTTTATTTCGAAATAACGAGTGTTATTTCGAAATAAAAGAGCTGCGTAGACATAGCCTTAGTGATTGCCTCTGAGAACACCTGGAGGATGGGAAAGATCCCAGAGGGCTGGTGAAAAGGTAAATAGAGTATCTATTTATGCAAAAGGAGAAATAAGGGCAACCCAAGGCATTACAGACTAGTCATGTTAAGTTGGGTACCCAGAAAAATAATGAAGCAAACAGTGTCTTGCATAACCTAAGACACAGAAAATTTGCAAATGCCATGTCACTACTCACCTTTCCTTTCCAATTCATTGAATCACATGGGGCCTAACAAGGAATCTTAAATGCCCCACTGGTAGTCTTTCGCTATGATGAAAATTGATCATTAGACTTTTCCCTCTCCTAGCTTGATCCATGACAAAACTGTGCCTAATTTCCTTTGTCATCAGCCTCTCCCGAAGGCTCATCAGAAGATTTTTCAAAGTCTAAATAAGTTATGTCAACCAATTCTCTTACATACCCCACTCTGACACATTCAAGCTTGAAAGGCTTAGTGAGACAGGATTCCCCCCCCCCCATAGAAACTGTGAAGGTTAAACCCTTATCTCAGTGTCTTCTCAGCAAGGTGGATAAAAATCAATTATTAAAAAACCCCTGGATTTTCATTTAAATCAGGTATTTTTAAAATCAATAAAATACTAAATTTCTCTTTTAAGAATAAGTTACTACTAAGTCTCATTACAAACATGCTAAATCTACCCTTATCAGTCTCAGAAAAATGAATGAATGGCTCTAATCTGTCAGCCTAAACTCCAGCTTTTACTACTTGAAAGTTCTGGGCTTTCAGCAGACTAAAGTCACACGTACAAAGACAGACCCAAGCTGGATAGAACTTCTTGTTGTTCTGTGCTTATGTAGCTGGGCCAAGAAAGACCAAAGGGGTTAGTTAAGATGCTGTCCCAGGACAGACACACAACATATAGGAAAAGACAGAGGCAGAGCAGAAAGGAGCTGTGAAGAAGACCGGAAAATGAAAAAGGAAGAGACATTCGGCATGCACACAGCTTCCTATAGTCCCCCTTTTGCCACAGAAAAACTGTCATGGCTCCTAGGCTTACAAGACACCTTATATGGAAATACTTTGAAGAAATTCCTACATTGTGTTAAAAAAAGCAAAATGTGTTGTGTAAGCAGTGCAAGGAAATGCACGGCCTACCTGCAAAGATGAATCATCATAATGAAAACTGCTCATTTGGAGAAAATAATGTGGATGAAGATGTTGCTCTGCCTGAAGAACAGTGTGGATCAACTAGTCAGTAACTAATAATTCACTTTGCAATGCATCATCTTTCACAACTTTCTCTAAGCCTTTTAGTGTAAGTGATATTTAACAATTCCCCAAGCCTTTAGCCATATTGGATTTGCTAGAAAAAAAAAGTTTAGCTGAGCTAATCCTTGGTTCTTGTTTAATTAGATAACTAGGTTTAGAATCTATCACCCAAGGATATGGTACAGAAAGCTGCAGTCTGAGAAATCTAGAGCTACCACTGGGTATCATTTTATTTTATATTACAGGCGTGGCCAAACTGGGGCTCGGGAGCTGCATGTGGCTCTTGATTGAAAAATTGTGGGTCCTGGAAGAATGTCACCAAATCAATTTAGGAAAGCAACCCCAGCCTAGGAGTTCAGGAGGGGGTCGGGACGGTGGGGAGAAATGCAGCAAGCTGGGATTTTAAAAAACTCTCCACTAGCCTGCAGTCTTCCAAATCGAGCAGCAGCTAAGTTTTTACTGTATGTAGACCTAGCTTTCATGGTAACAACCTTAAGTAATTATTAAAATCTGACATTAGTAGGATCAATATTTGTCCTCTTTTTATGATAAAATTAAAGTGTACAATGAATTTTAAACTTAGTAATTTTGGAGTATGTAAAAGTGTATGGCTATATGCTCAGCATGGCTCTCAAAGGTTTAATAACTTGTGTGGCTCTTGAGTTCCATAAGTTTGGCTGCCCTTATTATATTACACAGTATGTCCCTTATTTTGGAACATCATGGCCACAGACCATAATGGTGATGCCAAAAGTCTATTGCCCATTTTACTTCAGCATAACTCAGCTTTCCCAAGGGAATCCCGCCCTATACTTGTTTTCACCAGAAAACAGGCATGCCAGTAAGTTCAGCAGAGCTTATGCCAATATTAAGTACACTAAGTGTGGTCAAGTCTTAACTTTTTTTAATAAGTTGTAATTGGATCTGCATCCTTGCTGAAAAAAATGTAAATGATTAACTGAATAATGAGTGAGAAGAACGACTATTCAGAATCACCTCTGAATTTTGTTTCAGGATCCCATTTATGCATAAAGGACTTACTGTCTATTTGCAACAACTTCAGAGTCATTCATTGGTACTCTCAGCAGGAGTGCTAAAACCGTGCAAATTTCAGACAACGAAGTATCAGCAGCAAGCAAAAGATTTCAATCATCCAGTAAAACCATCACCATGGATGAACTTGTAAGTAAGGATCAGCAAATACCTACAAGACACCATAGATGGACGACTGCTTCATTCATTTATGCAACAAATCCTTCTTTTTGCACTGTTAACAAAAAGTACTTCACTGACATGATAGAGTCCTTACAACCAGGCTACATGCCACCTGGTAGAACAGACATCGGTGGAAGGTTACTAGATAGAGTGTATGAGAAGGAACCTGAACAATGTGCAAGAAATACTGAGGGCAAATTCGATGGGTAGAGCAATATACACAGCAATCCAGCAATATGTCCCTGTGTGACAACAGAAAATGGTGTTTCGTATCTTTCAGAAAGAACAGATAACTTGGGAAATGCCCACACAACAGAATATTCAAAAGAAATGGAAATCAGAGCTGTAATAAACTGAACAAAAAATTCAACTGTCACGTGTGCAGTTTTGTTGCAGACAATGCTGCAGAAATGGCAAAACCAAGAAGTCAGAAGAAACAAAGATGCTGCTTAACATATGGCTGCACTGCCTGCTTAATGTATCTTATAACCAAGAGTTAAGTGCATCTTCTCCTGGAATAAAAGAAAATGCTGAAGTCACAAAATATTTCCATAATAATTATTTTGCTTCAGCTTCACTGAAGAGAGCAGGACGATCCAAACTGACTCTCCCTTAAGAAGTTTAATGAAATTGTATTGACTGTTTTGAACAACTGATTAAGAACTGGCCCGTTCTCATAAAAGTTTGTGAAGAAAGCCATGTCATAATAAGTTGGAGTATTTCATCCAAAGTCTCTAACACTAGATTAAGAAGGAATATAGATGATATGCTCCACATACTGACATCTATATTCACAGCCTTAAACAAACTTCAAAGAAATTGCTGCATTGCTGAGGCTGCTGAAATTTGGAAGGCACTTCAAGAGACTGAAGAAAAATACCTCACTGAAAAGTTAAACTGTAGGCCAAGGGCCTCAAATATGTGGCCTGCAGGCCTCATGCGGCCCCTAAAGCTATTTCCTGTGGCCCACAATGACACTATCATTACAGACATCTACAATATTGTTGTATGAAAAGGTTTCAGTAGTGTGGCCATTGGGCTAATCCTCTTTCGGCCCTTCTGGGGATCTGAGTTTGAGACCCCTGCTGTAAGCAATAAAAAAGCCAAAATGGATCAAGCACTAACTTCACTAATTTTCTTGCGAACATTCTTCACCCCCCAGATAAAAGGTCAGATAGAACGACTAAATTCTGAAGATGTTGCAATGGCATGGGCGTCTCAAAATCACTCTTCAATTATCCCAGTCATAATAAACTTGAGGGCTGGAGTGGAACCATTTAAACGGTACGTGTTTACTGATGTTTTGAATCGAGTCATCCCCCTGAACTGGTGGAATCACTAACCAAGCACCTTGAAACGGTTCCTTCAGTTGCTAAGCCACCTTTTCACAGCAGAAGCTTCCTCTGCGGGCACAGTTAATATTTTCCTCATTTGGTATTATTCATTCAAGGCTAAGAAATTGACATGAGTTGAAAAAGCAGAAAAAACTTATTTTTGTTTAAGTCAGTGAATAAAAATGACCAGTGGGAAGAGTTAACGACAGCGTAAGTTTAGTGTTGTGATGACTTGTCTGTTCATAAAATTTGAAAATTTAAAAAAAGTTTAAGGACAACCAGTCAGCCAGCAACTCAGGAAGCTGCTACAAATGTAAAAAAATTATATAACATATAAGTATCAATTTAATGAAATGTGCGCTGTTGTGTCTGTGTGTATCTGATTTAGCTCTTACCATTCCTAATGAACTGTAGCTGCATCTACAGCTTGACACAGGTAATGAATATTATGGACTAGTTTCTGAATAAATAAATCAAGTTATCTAAATATTTACACAAATTATATCCTCCCAGCTGATGTAAAATGCTGTACTGAGTTGTGAATCAACATGTTTTAGTGATCAAATTTGCATCATTGTTTAAGAAATGTGAAGTAGTTATCAGTGGGAAACTTGATTTAAATCAATCCACCCTGTTTCCCAGTGTTTAATTAAACAGAGAAAGAGCAAACAGAGGGCATTTATTTGGGAGTTCATCCTGGAGGAAAGCCCACACAAGGGTCTTACCCTTCCAGGTTATCTGAGTAGTAAATATGAATTTGAAGAAGAGGTTCCCAGAGAACAAGTAAAATGAAATGTGAGTGATCAGCTGTGTGGCTTGTACAGGATTTGACATGTTCATCTCTCCTAGAGAACAGAAGCAACTTCATCTACATAAAGTCGAAGCTGATCTTCCTATATGGAGACAAGGAGAAATGACTAGAGACCTAGTTAACAACCCTGTGTTAAAAGAAAATGAAGGCTTTCTGGATAGAAGTCATGATTTGTTAATGCAGGCACAGCATGCACATGAATGAAAGGGCCATGCAGGGAAGACTGAAGACTAGGGAAGAAAACTGCAAGCATGTGACCTCCAGAAGAAAAACTCATATATCCCCACCACCACCACTGCAGATATTGATAAGCAAATAATTTTCAGGCTGCTGCAAGGTACTATAGCAGAGAATGGTCTGGAAGATTCATCTGAGAGTAGGGATCGGGGGAGACCCATAAATCAGAAAACATGGTATACACTGTCTTAGGGACGGGGGTTCCATGACCACCACTGGGGTCGATTGCTGTATGGGCCCTACACCCTGTTGGCACTGGAGGGAGGGGGATAGCAGATGGGCTGGCCCGGAGGCTGGGCTCCACGCTCCACGCTCCTGCCCCATCCCCAGGCCAGCCAGTTGGCACCCAGGGTAAGGTGGGCCAGACCAAGGCCATACTCTGTCTTCCCATCCCTCTCCTGGGCCAGCCAGTTCACCTGCGGGGGTGGTGTGGGCCAGCATGCCTGGTTGTCCAGCCTGGGGGGCAGGGCCAGCTGGCATGCAGTATGGCCTCCAGCATGGCCTTTGAGTCACAATGCGCATGCTGGTCAGCCCCACCACCCATGGGAGCTAGCCGGGGCCACCCTCTGGCCCCAGGGCCCCCTGAACACTGGGCTGCTCTCGGAGGATCAAGGCTCTAGGCTGGTGTGTGAGCCCCAGGTGGGGGAGGCCTGCAGGACCTGCAGCTCCTAATCCACTCCAACCACCACTCTCAAGACAAAGAGATGGGTGGGGGTGGCTGGGTCTTCCTCGTAAGGGAGACAGCCCCAACCCCTTGCTGCCCAGACCAGGAAACTTGAGAAATGTACTGTTTGCCTGGAGCTGGAATTCAGGATATTATGGAATGCCTCCCAAGACTGAACGAGCCCTCAGACTGCTACCTTTTACTACTACTCTACATGGGCACCAATAACACTGCCATGAATGACCCTGAGTGATCAATGTAGGTTATGTGGCTCTGGGAAGAAAGATAAAGGAGTTTGAGGGACAAGTGGTGTTCTTATCCAGCCTCCCTGTTGAAGGAAAAAGAGGCTCAGACAGGAACCATCAAATTGCAGAAGTACATGTGTCGTTATGCCAGCTGTGTCAGAGAGAGGGTTTTGGATTCTTTGACCATGGGATGTCATTCCAGGAAGAAAGATTGCTAGGAAGAGATGGGATCCACATAAAGTAAGAGGGAATGGTATCTTCACAAGCAAGCTGGCTAGTCTAGTGATGAGGGCTTTAAGTGAAGTGTGCTGGAGGATAGGAACCTAAGCTTGCAGGCAAATAGGGAAGCAGGACATCAGAAGCAAGCATAAGGAGAGTGAAACAGAGGAGGCCTCCTGATTCATACTGAGAAAGTAGAGCAGATAGTTATGTGCCTGTATATGAATGCAAGAAGCCTGAGAAACAAGAGGGAAGAATTGGAAGTTTTGGCACAGTCAAGAAACTATGATACGATTGGAATAACCAACACTTGATGGGGTAACTGACAAGAGAAGCACTGCATGGATGGGTATAAACTATTCAGGAAGCATAGGCAGAGCAGAAAGCTTGGAGGAGTTGCACAGTATGTAAGAGAGCAGTATGACTGCTCAAAGCTCAAGTATGAAACTGAAGAAAAAGGATGTTCAGAGGTTAGAGGTGAACATCTTTTACAGACCACCAGACTACAAGGTAAACAAGGCTTTCTTCAAATAACCTAGTGAAGAAATTTCCAAATCACAGGACCTGGTTCACATGGGGGACTTCTATCACCCTGACATCTGCTGGGAGATCCATCCAACAGAGACAGACAATGCAGTAAGTTTTTGGAGAGTGCTGCAGACAACTTCCTGGTGCAAGGGCTGGAGGAACCTACTAAGAGCCACGCTCCCCTTAGCCTGCTGCTGACAAACAGGGAAAAAAATGGTTGAAAAGGTAGAAGTGGGTGGTAAATTGGGCAGCACAGACTGTAGAGTTCAGGATGCTGCAAAACGAAGAACAGCAGACTACAGGCCCTGGACTTCAGAAAAGCTGACTGACTCCCTGAGGGGGATCAGCAGGAGGGGGAAAAGGAGTGCTTTATAAAGAAACCTTATCAAGGACACAGGAACAAAAAATCCTGATATGCAGAAAGAATAGAAAATATGGTAGACAACCAGCTTGGCTTAACAAATAAGTCTTTGGTGAGCTTAAACACAAAAAGGAAGTTTAGAAGAAGTGAAAGTGTCAGCTGACTATGGAGGTGTATAAAAATACTCGAGCATTCAGAAATGATGTCAGAAAAGGCTAAAGCACAATTGGAGTTGCAGCTAACAAGGAACATGAAGAGTAAAGAAAAGTTTCTACAGGTGTTTGCCAAAAAAAGGGGGTCAGGAAAGTGTAGGCCCTTTTACAGAACTGAGGAGACAGTCTAGTGATAACATGATGCGAAGAAAGCTGAAGTACTCAATACCTTTTTTTGCCCTTCCTCACAGAGAAGGTCAGCTCCCAGATTCCCACACTGGGGAACACAGAATGGGGAGGAGGTGCACAGCCCTCGCTGCGGAAAGAACAAATTCTGGACTATTTAGGAAAGTGTAAGTGCATGGAGCTAGATGCAATGCATCTGCGGGTGCAAGGAAGTTGGCTCATGTGATTGCAGAGCCTTTGGCTATTACCTTTGAAGACTCCTGGCAACTGAGGGAGGCCCTAGTTGATTTGAAACAAAGAAATATAGTGCTGATCTTCAAAAGTGAGAAGGAGGAGGAACCAAAGAACTACAGAAGTCAGTCTCACCTCAGTCCATGCAAAAATCTTAGAGCAGGTCCTTGAGGAATCCATTTTGAGACACTTGAAAGAGAGGAAGGTGATCAGGAATGGTCACCATAGATTCACCAAAGGCAAGACATGCCTGACCAACCTGCTTGGCTTCTTGAGATGTAACTGGTTCTATGGATTTGGGGAAAGTGGTGGACATGACACACCTTGACTTAAGCAAAACTTTGAGAGTCTCCCACAGCATTCTTAACAACTTAAAGCATGGGTTAGATGAATAGGCTATAAGATGGACAGAAAGTTAGTTAGATCATCAGGTACAATGAATAGTGATGAATGGCTTGGTGTCTAGTTGGTAGCCAGTAACAAATGGAACACCCCCACAGTTGATGCTGGGGCCAGTTTTGTTCAACATTTTCATTAATGATCTGGAAGATAGAGTGGACTGCACCCTCAGCAAGTCTACAGATGACACTATGGTGGTGAAGTGACAGATACTTGGTACCCTATCCCTACCCTCCAGTGTAACAGAAATTGGAGGATTAGCCAAAAAATCTGATGAGGTTCAACATGCTCAAAGTGCTGCACTTAGGACAGAAGAATCCCATGCACTGCTACAGACTAGCGACCAAGTGGCTAGGAAGCACTTCTGCAGAAAAAGACCTGGGGGTTAGGGTGGACAATACAGTGGATACGAGTCAGTGTGTCCCTTATTTCCAAGAAGGCTAATGCATAATGAGTTGCATTAGCAGAAACAGTGCCAGACGATCAAGGGAAGCAATTGCTCCCCTCTATTAGGCACTGGTGAGAGGCCATGTGGAATAGTGTGTTCAGTTTTAGGCCACCCTATGCAGAAAAGATGTGGACAAATTGGAGAAGGTCCAGCACTGGGCAACAAAAATGATTAGGGGGTTAGAAAACCTGACTTCTGAAGACAGGTTGAGGAACTAAGCCTGTTTGGCCTGTAGAAGAATGAGAGAAGATTTGATAGCTGCCTTTAACTACCTGAAAGGGAGTTCCATAGAAGATGGAGCTAGGCTGTTCTCAGTTGTAATAGACGAGACCATTGCAACTAGTTCTGTCAAGTTGCAGTGGGGGAGACTTAGGTTGGATATCAGGAAAAAAAAATTTCACTAGGAGGATGGCAAATCACCAGAATGGTTTACCTAGAGAGGTGGTGGATTCTCCATCTTCAGATGTTTGTAACATGTGCTTTCACAAAGTCCTGCTAGGATGATTTAGCTGCGGTTGGTCCTGCTTTGAGCAGGGAGTTGGATTAGATTAATTCCTGAAGTTCCGTCCAACCCTAATCTTCTATGTAGGTTTCAACTTGTCAGGTACGGATGTAAAAGCTTACTTGTTTGCAATCCCCGAGTTAAACACACACCTTTTTAAAATATACGTAAAACATTTGCTACCCTCAGTATCTGTTTTAATGAGAAAACACTTTAAAAGAAATGCAGTAACATGAACTCAACTACACAAGACAGGCCAGGAACTGAAGCAGTGCCAGAAAGCTTCGGCAACAAAATTCTTCTGGGGAAGTGCTTAGGAGTAGGATGCAACTGTTCTGAATCACAAGATTCCCAGAAGATCATCAAGCAACCTCTTCCTTGCAAGGTTAAAAGGTAGTTTTCCAAAAATCCAGTTTGACTGAATTTGAAGGCCGATTAAATAATCCAATTCATTGCCAAACTGCAGTCAGAATTATCCAATTCAAGAACCAATATAATACTAGGCATGCAACATATTACGGTATCTCTCCCTACATAAATAATAAGAATAGTCAACAGCAAGGACAGATATTCTCAACAGCACACTAGCTGTAGCATGAGAAACAATAAGCCATCTGCTAGTTGATTCTGTTCTTGTATAACACATTGCCACGTGGGAGATCAGTTACTCATCTCAGAAATTCTCACACCTTCAGCAAGCAACAGTTGGAAGCGTAGGGAGGTGGCAGCAGTGGAATAATACTGACTAGATGTTCAACATTGCTTCAACATAGAAGGTACTCCTCCAGACTGGTAAGTTAACGATAGGCAAGCCTAGTACTTCTAATGAATTTTATGTCAAAGTTAGGACACTTTTAAAGCAGATGTGGGCTGTGGATTTAAAGAAAAAAAAACAAACCTTTTTTCCAACCCTCCATCCCATAGAGCTGGTGTCCTACCACTTCCCCAATCTACCACTTCCCCAATCTACACTTGAATGTTGGGTGCTACTAGATAACGGTTACACCTTCACTACACATTTTAACCTGTATTTTAACATAGAAGACTCATGCTCTCAACAGCTAAAAAATACAAACTGCCACTAATTCACCTCAGTGAAGTATAGGCTCTAAAACCTAACAAGTTAAAAATGTGCAATTTTCCAGCCTTTGCAAATACATCTAAATCGTATACTTATCCAGCTTTCATTTATTCCTTTAATAAAAGACATGCCATTAGAACAAGGTTTCAAGTTTGGTGGAAGAGTAATGAGGGTATATTCTGAACAGATTTGATGAGCTGCAATGGTGGGCATGGAAGACAATAGATGGAAGAACAAGAGCTACTTAAAATGTCCTGGCAGCAAAAGTTAAAGGGGTAGGCAATCCCCAGCATTTTTACCAACACTGGCACCTGAGCCCATTCAGATTGGTATGTGGCACCCTCTGCAGTACCACAGAAATTGCTACCAAAAGCCACTCTGGCTGGCTTCCTTCAGGTGCAGCTTGGACAACATGGGGCTCCCATGCCTCCATGTGACATAGAAAATAAATGCCCAGAGTGGCTCCTCTCTGTAGTGTGATGCTCCCCAAAGGACCCACTCCAGGCAGCTTCTTTCTGCAACATGCCTGGGAACCCCTGAAAGGAGCCACTTCTTTTCGTGGCATGCCAGAGACCCAGGTCCCTGGACACACCATCAAGATGAGCCTCAATTTTGTAGCATGCCCAGGAAGTCCTCCCACTCCAGCTGTGACCGCTGCTGAATTTTCAGGCAGCCACCACATTTTTCAGCAGAGGGGGCCACTGGCACCAGCTGAGGGTCAGGGAGGAAGGACCAGCAGAGAGGTCGGCAAAGGTTGCCAATCCCTGACTGTCAAACCAAGATTCTTCCAGTTGCCAGGCTGTAAGAAGATACAAGAGGCCTCTTTCTTCCCAATACCAAGTTAAATCATATTTAGCACCATCAGATAAACTCTACAAACACACACTGATTTGACTGGGAAATTATAATATTTAATATATTATAATTACTTGCTTTTCTGATAAAGGTAAAGACACCTATTTCTGAAGTGAAGAAGGAAATTCCAGATCTTTCCAATTTCCTCTCCAGGTCACATTCCGACTGAGCCTCAGTCTCAAGCAGGCTATAAAGAAAGCTTATCCCTGCTACTCCTTGCAAGTCACACAAGGAAAGCCATGCACTAGGGCCACCCTTCCTCTGGCAACTTTGCTTTTGTCATCAGTCTTCCTCTCACTAATTATGTTATCCATATTCCACACTCATTCAAGCCTATCAAGCACCCTGAAAGCTCAGCACTGCTCTCCCAATATCCCTCATCCCAACCTCAGCTTCCTCTGTTCTTGTCCAAGACACAAGAACCTTAACACTTGGACAGGTAACTTCCATTTGTTCCGAGAAACAATTTTCTCAACCACAAGCAAAACTCCTGAATAGCCTAAAGGAGGCTTTTAAAAGCTGTCCAGACAGTAAGGAGAAATGAAGGGATCAAGAGCTCCCTCCCGCAAAACCTCCTCCTAACCCAGAAAGGAAGACAACACATTCCTCCACATCATGCCAAACACTGCATTCTCAGGGCAGGTGCAAAAGAGGGTGATAGTCGTACCCTTTTTTCCAGATTCCAGATGTAGAAGTGTGAAAAATCCCTGGTGCACTGTGTCACACCTTCCCTACCAAGAGCTGCCACCAGAAACTTCTCTTTCTCAGACTGGACTGGACACCTCTTATGTGGTAAGACTCCCAGATCTCCTTTGTTGCTCCACTTCTCAGCTGCTGAGGCAGACTATGTTGGCTACTGACCAGGTCAATTTATCAACACTAAAAGAAGGTTGAGCCAGTGTGGGGAAACAAAGATATGATTGTGAATGGTAACTATTTTCATGAGCAAAAAAAGCAAGAAGTTTTGTGGCACTTAAAGACTAACGAATTTATTTATCACATGAGCTTTCGTGGGAGAAAATCCCACTTCGTCAGATGCTTTAAAGAGATCTGCAGTCTTAAAAGCCCTTGTTTTAGGTGAGCAAAAAAGATGCAAAAGCCAGAGAGCAGCCAGCAGAGGTCTGTTCCACCTCCTACAGACTGAAAACAACTGAATCCCAGCAATGACCAAGAGCCATGTACAGAGACATCAAAGTTTTCCCCTCTATATATAAATCGGTGCTGCACAGAGTAATAGATAATTGTCAGCCACGATTATCCAAGAAGTTAGCCTTTCCAGAAGCATTTTAGTAGTTATTCTGGAACAGGTTTGATTATTAGTTGAAATCCACACCCAGATTTGTTTTAGACATTTCACTGCTCAACGTAGTCTTTCACATACACGGTAAAGAAAGCTTTCAAAGAAGGAATATATAACAAAAAACAAACAGTATCTAGAGCAGCATTTCTCATCTAACATTCTGAACACTAGCGTGCTCCACAGACAGAGTGAAGGTGTTCCACAATCAACCCTTTCCCTTCCCACTAGGGGTGGTGGTGGTGGTGGGCCTGAATAGGAATGGAAGAAAGAGCAACATGGTGAGCTGATGCATGCCTGTGAGATTTAAAATGCTCCAGTTGCAGCAAATCTTCTAGCACACATCAGCATCTTGTTGACACCTTGTTCTTTTGCTGCAGTTGGGGAATTTTAAACTTCCCTCCACTGTTATTGCCAGCATCAAAATTGCTTGGCAATAACTTCCACAGTAAGACTTCGATGAACATTACTCCAAGAATAGATGAACTTCGTTCAAATATGTAGGCTGATTAAAACTTGAGTAATACTTTCAGTTTCAAGATGTATAAATAATTACTGTATATATATATTTTTAGAAATAAATGCATATCATATTTGTAAAATTGCATTTAATTTGGTTTCCTGAACCATTTTTGCGGGACGGCATAGTATGCTGATACTACTGCCAGTATATACTGGCTTTTTAGTGAAAGGCTTCATTGAGGTGTTTCATGTAGTGTTTCCCAACCAACTACTCCTAAACTATCAGGAAGTTAATATTATCGCAACTCATTGGCAGTTATCTTTTGATAAATGATTAAAATCTTCTTGAAATTTAATCAGAGAACATTAACTGGTTATTTTATAATCATATTTCCCATTTGTTAGTCAATACCCAAGTCTGAACTATTCTATATCAACTTCACTACAACTTCCAAACTTCAGACACTTTACAGAGATGCATTTCAATGGGCTCATAAACCTATTTCTGCACAAACAGGCAGATGGATACTAATCCAACATGTGTAGGTTAAACAAAAACAAAAAAAATTAATGGTGCACAAAGTGCTGGAGAGTGACCAAAAGTAATTGGCTGTGTAACTTCATATTGTAAAATAACACTAACTTGTTTTCATGAGCCACTTTACTAGTTGCTCAAAGGAGTAACAGAACCCTTTATTCTCTTAAACATAATGGATATTGATCTTCAACAGCTGGGATGCAGAAGTTTTACTGGTAAGCTCTCTAGGCTTTTTTCCTTCACTCCTCCTCTTGCTGCTGCTCTGCTGCACTCTGGTAGTGGTGGGTTATAGAAGTTCCCTCCCACTCCCTCCAAATTCACACATTACTTCCTGCCTGGAACCCAACTGCTCCCAACACTTTCATTCCTAACACTGCTGTGGTGCAGACACAGCAGAGCTATGAGTAGCAGTAGTAAGTGGCTACCAAATTAGTTGAGACCAGCCTGTTATGAAAAGCACCTGCCTGACCACCCCTCCCCCACACACTTTCATTCTTAAGATCAAGGCTCTGAGTGAGTGGCAGAGTAAGGTTAAATATACAACAAATTGATCTGTGCACCTACTTTTTAGAAGTGTACTAGAACTACTTCTCTTCCCTTTCTGTATCCAAAAGCTAAATTTAAAACATTATAAACAGGTGCCAGAAAAAAAAAGGACTTGCATCTTGAGCTTAAACAAGTTTATCTGTAGAAACAAATAAGATGCAGCTTGCCTTATCCATGATATCTGCTTGCATTTGCTGATTCTGGTTTAGTTCTATTCGTGATATTGATTGCCTGCTGAGCCAGTCAGCTTTTGTGTTTGGTTCCCTGGATATGACTGGCCTTTATTGACATTAGATGATGTTCTGCCCAGTTCAGGAACCCTGATGTTATCCTGCTGTGACAAATCCTTTATACGCCATACACAAGCAGGGAGAAACAATCAACTGATGTTAAATTCATCATTAAATGTTAACTAGTGATTTTGAAAGAAATCATCATTAGGGATCCTAGAAATCTGTTGGAAAGGGAAAACGCAGGATCTGCATTTTACAGAGAATCTCTAGTTTTTACATTTTGTGGGGGGGGAATAAAACCCCTGCCACCTGAGGTCAGCACTAGGTGGATTACCCAAAATTTTAATTTTCTGATCTGGTGCCAGTTCCAATTATATTAGATAAATGGGGTTCCACTGTGTTTGGTATATATAAGAAACATATCAATAAATTGCATTTAACTGATACCTACATATACTGCAGCTAAGGAAACTAAATTTCAGCATTCTATTTTAATCACAGACAAACATGGATTTTTATTTTTTAAAATCAGAGCATTTTGGTTTTTTAAACACAGAAAATTAGGATTTCTGATCATGACTAGCTTTAACTGCCTTCAAAAGCAAGAAGTCTGTTCTCATTCATTTCTTATTTTGAACATTTTCTGTGGACCGGTGTGTGTTAAGTGGGCTCCCCAACTATTTACACTAATCTTTTTTTTTTAAAAGCTTTTGATAGTACTAGTATAGAGACTTTGCAAAGACATACAAACGTTCAATCCACTACTTTTGGGATTTTCTAATCCAATGGGTAACTGCACATCTATCCACTATGAATTAACGTTATTTGGGGAGTGGGGGGAAGCCTTTTTCCAAGTGTGGCCTATGAGAAAGTAACCATACACACTGCAGTTCCTGGTAACCTTAGTGCAGTTGAGGCTAGTAACACACAATTACTAATTCAACAGATTCACCTTTTTAAGTTTTATCTGTCTTTGTACCTTAGCACTTTCCCATTGAAGGATACGCCTATTCTTAGGCCTCAGTATTATCATGCCAGAATATATTTGTTTTAGCAAAAGTAAATTCATTTTTCTGATAACTGTCACTGCTCCTGTGGCATTTGTTCTAAGTTGTCACCTATATATGGATTCTAGTCTATAGAAATCCTTTGGTTCATACTGTAGCCAGCAAAAATAAAATCTTTGAAAATTAAGGACTTACCGATAATATTGACTAGCTCTGTGACATTTCAAATACTTCACTTGTTCATTCTTCAGGTCCAAAACCATCTACTCAATTCTTTGGGACCCTCAACAGTATTCAGTAATTTGATATATATTAAGTGCATTTGCTCACTGTATGGTCTGTATCTTATTGGTTAAAGAAAAAAAATGGAGAACAGGCTAAAAACAGCAAACTCACCCAGTCCAATGCTAATAAAGCATGTTTCCCCTTATTCCACTATGTAATTTATTAGTCTTCTTATTTGAGAACCTGTGTGAGGCAGTAAGTTCAAATTATGAAGTGACTAACACTTGAAATGAATTGCACCTTTTTTATTTTTCACTTCAAGATCCATTGTTTTGGAATCTTCCCCTTTTGTAATGCATTTACTACCTCAAACATTCTGTTAAATAAAATAAAAATTAGTCTGGAAGATAAATTTCTGCTGTTAAGGAACAAAGAAAATGAACATACTTTGCCTTTTCCACTAATTAGTTTAGCTTTTCCTAAAGCTAGATACTTCCTCCTGTAAATTCTGCTACAACTAAAAGGCAGTTTTCCTCAGCTATCAGTTTCCTGTAATCTCAGCCACAGGTATACAATTACTGTTCTTGGAAGGGAAAAAAAAGCTCCTTTGAAGTCAAAGGAGTCAAATAAAGTATCTGGTGAGAGGAAGAGGACCAAAGAAATCCTACGTACATCCTACATTCCTAGTTTCACAGTTAAATTTTTAGGTAGCTCCTCTATATACTGCACCACACTAGACCAGCTCCTGGGAATACACCAGGGCAGTGGTTCCCAACACATAGCCTGCAGGCTCTTTCAAAGCAGCCCATGGCTCCTCTCCCATTGGCTGCAGAAGGGAGCCACAGCTTAGGAACTCAGATGGTGGGCATCTTCCTTGCTGCAGTCAGGAGAACAGAAGACCAGTGATCCAGTGGTGTACCCTCAGTCTCTGGCCCCCAGAGGACAATACTTATATTTTGCATTCCCCAGACACATCAGCAGCAGCAGCCCACAGGCACAGAAGGGTGACTTTAGGCTTGTTTTCTGCTCTTCCACTTTGCTGTGAGAGCAACAGGGAGGGAGTGGGGGAAAGCAGGAAATAGGCCGGCAGCCCTCCCCACAGGGTGCTGCCACTGCTGCTATCAATTGGGGGGAGGGGACACAAATGTGTAAGTATAAAGTGTGACAGATTCTGCTCCAGAACCTTACTTTGGGCTGCCTATCTCCACATGGCCAGGATCCCCACAGCTTCCTACTTGTGCCCACTGCAGGGTACTGAGGCTGGATCGGTGTGGCCATTGGGGAAACCAGCAGAGTGCAGCTCCTCTGAGGAGGGCCCAGCCAGCACCCCTTCCTAGATTGGCACCCAAGGGCACCCTCCTCCCAGCCCTCCCACTGTACACTACTTGTGCTCCCCTTCCCCAGCTACAGCAAGAGAGCAAAACACACCACCTACGTCCCTAGGTGCTGGGTCCCTGACAGAGCCAGAGGTGGGGGAAGAGGGTGTTACTAATCTCCATCCCACTGCAGAAGCAAGCTACCATCAGTGATCCAGGTGGGGTGCATGTTTCCCTGTTGCAACCAGGGGAATGGGAGAGCCTTCTTCAGAACTCCTTCCCACTGGCTGCAGTGAGGAGGGAAGGGAGCTTCTGGAAGAGACTGATGGTCCATCAGAGTTATAAAAATTATATCTGTGGCCCTCAAGCCAAGAAGCTTGGGAACCACCGCACTACCGATATCACAAGTCTTTGCCAAGGCCCCAGCACAGATACCAAGGCCTTGTCTAAAGGAAAAAAAATTGCATGTTTAACTAAATGCCAATATGCACATGCTTAAAATGAGGTTTTGCTTTAATTAATATAGCTTGTGTCAGTAAACTATGAATTAAGCAAGGGTTAAACTGATTTAAGTCATTGCAGCATTTCTTGGTTTTCAATGCAGCAAATATCTGGGAATATCACTAAACTGTGCTGCCGCCACCTCTCTCCCTCCTCTCATAGCTGGTCCAAATGAAGAATTGCAGTGCACGGATTTTACTAGTTAATCAAAGTTAAGTGACAGAAGTCTGTGCTGTGGATCTGGAAGTTCCTACTCTGATGACATGCGACTATCAATATACTTCTAAATAATGAAATGTATTTTTTAAAAAAGCAAACTAAAAAAGAAAATACAACTTTTGCATACAATTTTTCAGCAGAACCCTCGCCTCATTCAATCCCAAAATGGACCTGTGGTCAGGGAATGAATCAATGTTGTATAGAAAATAAGACTGTTGCCATCACTTGTTGCAGAAGTTGGAAGGTATGCGGTAAATGAGGCAAGGCAACGCAGGAAGAGAAGGGATGGTCTCATATTTAAGGCAGCAAATGGGCATTCGAAACTAGCTTCTGTCCCCACAGCTTTACAAACAAAGTTTTCACATGATGGTGACCAAGGCATGAAAACCTAATTACAGGCCATCACTGTGTTCCTCATTTCTCTGTAGCTAGTTTTAACCACCCATGGCTTGATTTGCAGAAGTGACAAATGCTCAAAAATGCAATTCAAGTCAATGGGAGAGCTCTGCTTTGAGCATATGAAGCACTCTAAGAGAGGTCAGGCCCTTGATACATCAGCTTGGACACTCAGAATCAGTGATATTTTTAGCCTAAGTCTGTGTGTCCAGCTTTCCATCTAGAATGGGGAATAACTAGTCATCCTGTACACTGAAAGGGATGGGTCCTGTGGAAAAAGTATTAATATGATCACAGAATTAAAGACAGACAAACCAAATTAAAGGTTCTATAGGCAAACTGACTTCTAGCATTTCCTAATGTTAAAGTGCTTGACTCTGTAACCTTTTCACTCTCCTAACATAGGTTTTTTGGTCTGTTTATAAATGGCACCTTGTGTATGCCTCTAATAGGTGCTATTTTAGCTACAATTTACCATACTCGTCTCTACTCATATACTGCAAGAAACTGTTCTCCTGAGATGCTGAAGAGCTTCACAGCTGAGGAAAGCTTAGAGGAGACCTCTTGCCTGTGTATCTCACAAAACAATCAGAAATCCATGTGAACTTCTTTACGCTTTGTAAGGACACACGGATTGAGCAAATAGCACTTGCAGAGCAGCTACTTGACACTGCATGCATATCTAACACACTTGCTTCAGCTAAACTGGCCATGCACCCAAAAGCAGTTTAGTCTCCCAACTGCAAGTGCTACAAGCTTAGCAAAAAAACCCATATGAAATTTAGTGAGTGTGAAGAATGAGACTTTCTAAGAGTCATAATTTGGAGTCAAGAACAAGTTTCACATGAACATATGTATACTTCAATCATTTCCATTCCACATTTTCAATCCCAAATATTTAATCTTTACCTTAAAGTGTCTGCAGTATTTTTAAATAGGTAAAGGATCCTTCCTTCCCCTATAGTTAGGGTGAAAGGTAATTTTCTCAGCATTTCCAAAAGGTGAGTCTGACAGATAAACGATCAAAAGTTTCACACACTTGCATTTAACTGCAGGCATGGATTAAATGGATATCATTGTACCAACTTCCTCCGCTACCACTACTGCTTCTATGCTAAGTGCCCAAGCAAGTCAGATTCATACACAAGAACAACAGATTTTGCAGTCATACTACATTTTACATGAATTAATTTTCCACCAAGCCTTTTTAAGAAGGCAGAAATATGGCTGGGTGGGCCAGATCTAACAGCTACTGAACACACACACACACACACACACACACACACCCCACCCCCACCCCTACATACACACCCCTTAGACTTCATTAGAGCTGACGCTGAAACTTCTCCAGGTGCTCCTCCACAGTTTGCTGACATTTATTTGCAGATCATTGTTAAAGAAAATAGGTGCCATTTTCTTACTTCTTCATGACACAAAGCTTTTGTCAAACATCAGAAGTTCTGATGCATCTAAATTGGAAGCCTCTCTAGTAGTTCTCCAGTCCTCAGAGTGGCATCAAAAGACAACAGAATTAGAACTGAGCAATGGAAAGGAAAATATTTTAGTCAGGAACAGTAGATTAGTAGGAGAGACTAGGTCATGTCAGGGTCAGCTACCACATTACCCCAGTAGTCAACAAAAGGATCTCCCGTAGGGCCAATCTTGACCTAAATCAAGAGAAGGGTGGCAACTTGGCTTACGCTAGGGGAAACGGCATGGTTAACCCAAATTTCTCATCATAATTCTGAAAAATCCAAACAATTAAAAACTCTTTAACCCTTTGTTTCAGCAACAAAATTCTCACACAAGCAAGTTTATTTAACATTCAAAAACTCTCTACCCTCCCTTAGGTTTGAGAGCTAACAGTTCTCTCCCAACAAGTCCCTCAGTAAAACAAGGGAAAAGCATGACTGCAATTACTGATTCTTCTAATGTTAAAACACATGAGGACATTCAGCTCTAGTGGATGTATAATGCAAAAAAGGACTAGTCCAATAACAATTTCAAGTGCACCTTTAGCATCTTCCGTAATTTACATACACTTTCTATTTCTTACTGGCTGTTCTAACATTACTTGCCTACATATTAGTTCTGGAGACAACTAGCGACACTCGCAAAGGGTATATTCAGTACTTGACTTCTGAGTACCCATCTGGCTCTGTTTCTTCACTCCCCAGGTGGGTACTATACTTTTAAGAATGCTTGATAGAGATCCTGAAGGTGTGTCTGTCTGAGAGATCGGAGCAAGCGTGGTTATACCTTAGCGCTCAGCTGTAGCCAATGGATCATGTGGTGTGTCCCTGATGAAAACTAGAAGGATGTAGCTAACTATACTGGTCAGAAGGTTTCCAGTACAGCGTGGTATGTGTGTATCAATCGCTTATTTGTCCTGTAGTGATCAGGAAACATCTCTCTCACGTAGAATGGTCCAGGCTGAGGTTGATAGTGAGGTGCAAGCTGTTGAAATTTCAGTGGAATTCCTAAAGGGACTCCTTTCCATAGGTTCAGATGATGTTGATTTCACCTAGTTAGCATAAGGAGAGCAGCAGCACTTGGGGACGAGAGCTGAGGAAGCATTGTTCCAAGCCAGCCATAAAAAAAAGTTGACATATTGTGGGGCCGTACAGCTACCCCCCTGGAACTTAGTGTTCAGAGGAACTGAATACAGCTAAGGTTCAGATAATTTGCACCTTACACTGCAATGCCTGTAGGAAAGGTACAAGTCGCCCAGTAAAGTGAGGATAGGAATAAAAATTAGGTTTGTGGAAAAGACCAGGGATGCAGTCTCTTAGCCAGTTTCCATGAAAAAAACCCTTAACAGAAGGGCCTGATCTCTGCCATAGTGCTGCTGCATGGCCTTCCTGCCCCAGCAAAGTCCCTCTGTGGCTGCATGGCATCAGCTGCTACAAGTAACAGAACTTCTGTAAGGTCCCTTGATAGTGTACTTTGTGAAAACCACCACAGAAGAACTAGGCATCAAAATATCGTGATATTAAGGAGAAGTCTCTCTTGAATGATAGAGATTATCAGCAGCAGTTTAATTTTATATCCAGAGTTACCTACTTCACAGGTTCTTAACCTTGGTTGTTGAAACCCTCCTCCCTTTGCTTATGGCTACAAGGGAGAAAGTGCCTCAAAACTTTCTGTCCTAACACGGAATCACAGCACAGAAGTGGTTGAGAATCACTAAACAGTATATAAACAAGTGCAAAAATTAAGTCACCCTTATATCAGTAGCTTTAAATATTTCATAGGTTTTACTAAGTGGAGGAGATGTGACAGTTTGCAGCTAAGAAACAATTCAGAGGGTTTTAAATGTCATTTTTGGAAAAGGGCTCTTACCACTCCAATGCCGGAGAGAGAAAGATTGATTTGCTCTGTACAGTGGCTACCAGGTAGTGTTTATCTAGACTAAGGACTTGTCTAAATGGGGAAGTGATCAGAAGAGCTGTTTTACCAGAGTTGTGCCAGTCAACTTCCTCATGTAGGACAAGCGCTAGAAAAAGAGTACTTTTAAAAGAATATTTTGCTAGATGTTTAATTAGTGCTGTTTAAAGTGTATTAGCACATAAAACTGGTCTAACATCTTTGATAACATATACAACTTCTGACAAACAATGATAGTTGGTGTTTTTGTTTATTTTTAAAAAATCACCAGCACATAAGTCATCTCAGCTAACTGTTTTACAAAATAATTAAACTTAACTTCTTCTAACTCTAAATGAGGCCTTAGACACTACCCTCTCTAGTCAGCAGGGTATGGTCAAGGATTGTAAACTGGTATGTGTACCTGCACAGGAGGAGCTCAATTAATTACTTCTGATATTCTTTTATCCATCTGGAAGAAGAGGACATCCAAAACATTTCTTCCTCTGACAAAGCTGAGTAAACACAGGGTTCTGTACTCAACTCAGCAGGAACGCAGATCCTTCGACATTACTGAACATAAAACTCCTGCATACCAAAGCAGATTGAAGAGTGCCATTGCCCAGAGCTGTAATGCTGGCTTTCGCCGCCCAGGGCACATTCCGATCAGAATGTGCCCCTTCCCATTACTGGCGCGTAGCACCAGTGCTGCGAAAACTGCCCCTTTAATAGCACGGCTCCATTGAGCCACTCCGCACCGCCTGGGGTTTTGCCCCATTGGCCCAGCCGTAGTTACACCTCTGCCATTGCCCACTACTACACAGTGAACTTAAAAATTCTGATGTTACCATAATCATACTGCAAGTTAGAAAAGGAGGCAATTGTCATTGGAAGTTGCAAGTTAAAAAAGAGAGCATGTAAACCTATTTGTAGTGAAAGGGAACTGAGACTCTAAACCAGGCGTGTCCAACTTACAGCCCACTAGAGCATTTTGTAATGCTTGCGGCCTGCTTAAACATAATACATTAACAGCTGATTCATTAGCATTTTGTCATATTTACATCATTTTAGTTTACATGTTTATAAACGAATGCTACTGTACATAGAAACAGCCTGTCTAAACGCCATACCAAACAAGCTGAACTTAAAATATAAATCTACACAGGTGACTTTAAATCTTATTAAAATATGAAGGATCTATTTGGCCCAAACAAGACTGTGCTTAGGTTTGTGTGGCCCTCCTGTGTAATAAGGTTGATCACCAGTGTTCTAAACCAGTGGTTCGCACCCTGGGGTCCGCGGACTTATTGCACAGGGTCTGTGAATACATCCAGCCCCAGTGGCTGCTGGCTAGTGGCAGGTGGCCAGGGCCTGATCATGTTGGAGAGTGCTCTCAAATTCTAAATGAATTGTGTTTGCCTGTAGTGAGCAGCTCTACCCTGCGTATTTCCCCACACTTGGGAGCAGGCAGGGGCCAAATTCTGCAGCTCTGCTGCCTGCAGTCAGTCCCCTTTAACATCTATTACCATTTGGGGGGGGTCAATGAAATTTTTTGACTTTAAAAAGGGGTCCTCATACTCAGAGTTGGGAACCACTGTTCTAAACAATGCTTTAATGTCATTTTTTCCCTCTGAGAGGACATGGCGAAAAGGCGAAGAGGTTTTCAGGGTTTTTTTTTATTATTATTGTTTCTTTTGATTACAAATCAAGCTTATTAGCTGGTAGACTGTTAAACACCAGCACACTTTCTCCCTCCCTCACTTTGCTCACTAATTTGTGTGCGCGCCTGTGTGGATCTACTCTCACCCACATTCACACCTGTGCTTCCACTCTAGCAAAAACTAACAACATTGAAATGATGGTCAGTTTTACTTGGTACCAACATTTTCCACGGCATACCATGAAACAGAAATTGGCTCATACTAGCTTAGTTTTAATCCTTGTGATGAACTGTCCTCATAGTGGGATTTTAAAGCAATTTAGTACAATTATATCCAAGGTACATGTATGCTCCACATTGCAACAGTATCTGAGCCCGGTGCTTGCTCAGATGAACACTGCAACAAGATTACCACACCTAAAAGCAAGTTTTGTTTACCCTCTTAGTTTACTTTGTGCATTTTACAGCGATTCATGATAGCCAATTTCACACCTCGAGGTGAAAGATCATTTCCGAGTAACTCCACCCTCAGTAGCATGTTCTAAACATGACCACTTTTAGTGCAAGTAATATGTAATATTGAGTGCACAGCAGTTTGTCAACAGCATGATTAAGCAGGCTTTGCTTAACCTCAAAGCTTTCACTTAATAATTGTAGTCTAGCAATCTCAGATGTGACACGCAGGTACCAAAAGGCGATAAATGTCCTTAATTGACTAAGTAGAAGCACCATCATGTACTAGGAGACCACAGAAGTTTACAAATATCTGAGACTTGGTGGAACTATGATTTGGTAGAACAAATTTTCAGCTCAAAGCTGAAAGAATCTACTACTCAGTTGCCAATCGCTCTTCACAGTATGTCTACACTGCAACTGGGAGGGTGCTTCCACCACAGGTAGACAGACGTGCTGTGTCTGAACTAGCACGTTACAAAATAAGTGTGTCTGGGGCAGCAGCTCAGGCTAGTCATTTGCGTATATCCCAAGGAAGTTAGGAAGTATCCTAATTGAGGTAGCCTGCACAAGCCACACAGTGCTATTCGTCAGTTTCACTGCACTGTAGATGTAACCCGCACTGAGCAGTCAGTGAGTTCATATCCAGCAAAAGGACGGATACGTTACTTTGTAGGCTACTGGCAGTGTACGGAGAAATAAGGAACTAGGATCCTGAACAAGCTGGGTAATAAGCACTCTAAATACAGCCTTTTACTTGAGTTTTCCATCTAGTGAAGGTATAAGACAGCCCTAAAGAGCAGAATCCTTTTGCAATGTCAATGTATGTCTTTATATAGACAATTATGACCATCTCATTTGAGCGGCTGTTGTGCAGTGCACATGACTTATGTTGGTAAGAATAACTAGGACAGGGGTGACCAAACTTATAGAACTCAAGAGCCACACAAGTTGATTATTAAACCTTCAAGAGCCGCACTGAGGCATATAGCCATATACTTTTACCTACTGAACAGATTTGCTGACGTTCTTCTGTGAGCCACACTTTTTCATTCAAGAGCCAGATGTGGCTCCTGAGCCGCAGTTTGGCCAAAGCTGACCGAGGACAATCAAGACGCACAGTTGCAACTGAAAGTGAGTTTGTTTTTAATAACTTGGAATTTATATGCACACATACCATGAAAGCCTTGGAAAATATCAATTCCATTAGCTTTATCTAAGTATTTTAAAGCCCACCTACCATGTACTCGAACCGACCAATCTCAGAATTTCTATACAAGAGCTGGTTGTTATATTTAATTAAAATGCACCTATCAAGACTTCTAGATGCACGAACCCTAACTGCAATAAAAATGGTTGGTTAGTGATGCTCTTTCGCAGGCACGTGAAGTTACATGCTTACACCACAATTCTTCCCCCCCCAACAAAAAAGTCATTTCTTAAGTAGCATTTATGAGCCATTCCTTTAAAAAAAGCAAACAGCTGCATTTCAGTAAATGTTGCTGCACGGTGCAACTTTTGTCAATTCAGAACACAGTACCAGGAACACTGCACCGCCTCATTTCGTTTCTGTGAGGTACAAAATTCGACAGTGTTTAGTCAAGCCACCGGGGGCTGTGTTTCTAAAATCCACCATACCTGACAATTGCGGGCTTGATTGGGTGAGGTTTTTAGGCACTGTTATGTAGGAGGTCAGACTATCATAATTGCCCCTTTCCGTCTATGAATTCCCCATGCCTTTTTTTATCCTGGGACAAGAGCCAGGAGCCTCTCAAACATTAAAGGACTGCAGTGTCGTTCATTTACACTGGGAGCTCTTTCTGGGCAGGCGCCCTGCCTTCCTACCCCCTCCCGAGCGCTCAGCCCAGCTGAGGCACCCCACGGAGCTCACACAAACCGTGAGTTTCAAACCAAAAGGCGAGCCGGGCGAAGGATGAAGCCAGGAGGCCGAGCGAGGTAAGATCCAGGGCGGTTTCAGGGCCTTACCCGAGGGGACAGCCGTGCGAGTGGAAAGGACGAGGCCTACGCTGGGAGGCTGGACTCTCCCCTCAGCCCAGGGGCGGGTGAGGGGAAGAGGGAGCCGCCAGACTAGGTGGGGCCCAGCTCACAAGGAGCCGGCGGCGCGGGCCGGGCCGGGAACTTTCTTCGGCGCCCGCGGCCGCCCCTGCCCCCCGCGCCACGCGCCGCCTCAACTTCCCGCTTCCGCCCCAACTTCGGGCCGGGCGCGGCGCGGCGCCGCTCGCTCCCCGCTCCAGCCGGCGGGCGGCAGCCGAGGCCGGGACTCGCGCGCCCTCCACCCCCCGCCGCAGGGGACGGGAGACGGCCGGTCTCGCCCGCTGCTCCGCCATGTTCCCGCCCTCGCCCGCTCTCCCTCCGCCGCGGGCCACCTGTCCCCGGCCGACGCGCCGCTGCCGCAACCGCCGCTCGCTCGCCCGGAGCCGGAGCGCCCCCTCCCCCACCGCCGCCGCCGCCCCTCAGCCCCGCGCCCGGCCTCCGCCTACCGGACGGCGCCCGCCGCTCCCCTCTCGCCTCCTCCCCGGCCGAGCCCGCTCCCACTGGCGATGCCGCTGCCTGCCTGGGCGAGGCTTGCAGCCGTCGTCGTGACGCGGACGCCGCTGCCGCACGCCGAGCCTCGCTCTGGTCTCGCCTCCCCAGCGCGCTCCGGGGCTGGCGGCGGGGGAGGCGACGCAGCGCGGGGAGGGGCGACCTCGCCGGCCGTCCTCGGCCTGCCGAGCTGCGCACGCGCGAGTCCCGAATCCCGAGGCCTTGAGAGCGCGGCCGCCGCGCTCCCCGTGTGGACGGAATCCTCCTCCCCCGCCCCGGTGGGCCCGGAGCGCCTGGGGTCCCCGCTCGCGTCCGCAGCCAGCCCTCGGCGGGAGCCGGGACTCCCCTCCGGACCTGAAATTAGGAGGGGGTGTTGGGGTGCTCGCTAAATTGGTGTAACACTGTTACTAGCTGACAGCTGGGGGGTCTTGGGAAATTCAGAGGGGGGCGTTGGGGTGTTCACTAAATAGGTGTAACAGTGTTACTAGCTGACAACTGGGGGTGTTGGGTGCTCACTGAATTGGTGTAACACTGTTACTAGCTGACAGCTGCAGGTAGTGGGAAATTCACGGGGTCTTGGGGTGCTTACTAAATTCCTGTAACTTACTAGCTGACAACTGAGGGGGTGTTGGTGTTGGGTGCTCACTAAATTGGTGTAACACTGTTACTAGCTGACAACTGGGGGGAGT
>ML682067.1:603075-656146 GCA_007922195.1 Podocnemis expansa
TGTTCACTAAATAGGTGTAACACTGTTACTAGCTGACAACTGGGGGGGTGTTGGGTGCTCACTAAATTGGTATAACACTATCAATGTTCCCTGTAAGCTGCGCCAGTGCGCGGTGGCGCAGCTGCCTCCGCTCACTGGCGCAGCAAGCACTGACCCCAGCGCAGAGCTGGGGTCGTGGCTGGCGGGGAGCAGAGGAGCCAGGGCCGGGGCTGGCGGGGAGCAGCGGGCAGCAGAAGCCGGGAGGAGAGGAGCCGGGGTCGGGGCTGGCGGGGAGCAGAAGCTGGGACCGGAGACGCTGGGGTTGGGGCTGGCAGGGGAGCAGAAGCTGGGATCGGAGACGCTGGGGTTGGGGCTGGCGGGGGAGCAGAAGCCGGGAGCGGCGGAGAGCGGCAGGCAACAGAAGCCGGGAGGAGAGGAGCCGGGGTCGGGGCTGGCAGGGAGCAGAAGCTGGGAGCAGCGGGGGAGCAGAAGCTGGGACCGGAGACGCCGGGGCTGGGGCTGGCGGGGAGCAGAAGCTGGGACCGGAGACGCTGGGGTTGGGGCTGGCGGGGGAGCAGAGGAGCTGGGGCTGGGGCTGGCGGGGAGCAGAAGCGGGGAGCGGAGGTGCTGGGTTGGGGGCTGGCGAGGAGCAGAAGAAGCGGGGAGCAGCGGGGGTCGGGGCTGGCGGGCAGCAGAAGCGGGGAGTGGAGCTGGGTTGAGGGCTCCCGGGCTGGGAGCAGATTAGAAGCCCAGGATAAGCTCATGGCACGTGGGTGGGGGGGGGTGTTGATGTGTAAGGAAACGTCTTGTTTCCCTTTCAAGTCGTTGCTGCCCCATAGGTCAGTGGTTCCCAACGTTTTCTCTGCCATGGCACTCCTTGCTACCTTTAATTCATTTGAGGCACACTGCCATGTAGTTTCCGAATGAAGCCATATATTTTCATGAGCCAATGAGCCCATCCAGAGCGCTCTGAGTAGTTTTTCAAAAAAATTTGTGACACACCTGTGTGCTGTGACACAGTGGTGGGGAAACAGTGGGCTAGGTAGACACAACACACACATTCCACCCAAGATGCAGAATAAACACAGAGAACTATATAGAACCGTATGTTACTTTATTAACACCCAGCATTTCTACAGCACTTTCCATCCCAGGATCTCTCAATGGCTCACTATACTAGTCAATTTTAAAAGGGATAGCCGTGTTAGTCTAGTCCAGTGAAAAAACAACAAGGAGTTGTGTGGCACTTTAAGACTAACAGATTTATTATTTGCATGAGCTTTCGTGGGAGAAGATCCCACTTCCTCAGATGCTTCGAAGATGGGTGAACTAACAGAAAGGAATGAAACTAAATGCAAGGGGGTGTATGACCTGATCCTATGTTTTACACCCCCTTGCATTTAGTTTCATTCCTTTCTGTAAGTTCACCCATCTTCGAAGCATCTGAGGAAGTGGGATCTTCTCCCACGAAAGCTCATGCAAATAATACATCTGTTAGTCTTAAAGTGCCACACAACTCCTTGTTGTTTTTTCACTATACTAGGTATTCACACATGCTTGGCTCTGTGGTATCCGAGAGGCACACCCCACCTGTGCTCACATTCAAGTGAATGGCCCTGACAATACATTATAGGCAAACTACATGTGTCCTCCCATTTTGATATCTTTACCAAGTGCCGTAAACAATGGCTTTAGAAGGAGGTGTCCCCTCCATGTATTTTTAGCACAGCTCTGTTTTCAGTTGCAAGCTGGTAAAGGAAAGTTCAAAGCTTGCAGACAAGAACAACACAAAACTGGTAGATGGGGATTGTAGCAGAGAGAGAAGGCAGCCTGATCTAAGTTTTTCAGTAAAGTGGAAAAACTGTCATTGACCTTAATTAACATTAGCTCAAGTAATATATAGGCCTGAATCAGGGTGACTTCTTTTAGCTCAATGAGTGAGATCTAGTCAGAATTGGCACATTCATTAGGAATCTCTAAAAAATAATAGAATTGTATTGGCTATCTGTGATCATCAGCTCTTATCAGTGTAATTTCTTACGAATTTTCTTTATGTATTTTCACATCTTCTAAAGGTGAGCTGAAATTACAGACAACCAAAATGTTTGTTGTTCTGGAAAAGGTAATGGCTGGTACACTGAACACATGCTTAGATGTTTGTCACCTATACACTGACAGAAGATAAGTTCCCATTCCTGGCCCAGTTGGTTGATATATGTGGTACGTTTCAAGCATCTAGTGCAGATGCTGAATGAGGCTTCAGTCTAATGAATAATATTAAGACAGAGCCTCATAACAGGTTGGATGTTTCTCATCTCGACATGCTAATGCGCATCAAGTCATATCTAAGTGCTGGATTGAAGGCTGACCTAGACTCTGTATATGCATTCTGGAAATGTGACAAAGACAGGCGTCAAAAACTGAGGTGTAGAGGAGGCTTGATAGGCAGCATCATTGCTTCATATTTGTTTAATAAAAATGTTAAACTAAAATACTGTGGTTTTCTTAATTTACTAAAGTTTGAACAAAAAGACATCTATACAACGTTCTCTCTCTAAGCTGGTGATGCAACTGAGCAAGTTACGGATGCACTTGGGGAGCTGATGGGCAGTGGCTCAGGGGCCCGATCCGGGCCCAGGAACTTGCTCAGCTGCATCCATAAGTTGCTCAGCTGCATCACCGGCTTAGAGGGAACATTGAACACTATTACTAGCTGACAACTGGGGGGAGTGTTGGGAAATTCAGACGGGGTGTTCACTAAATAGGTGTAACACTGTTATTAGCTGACAACTGGGGGGTGTTGGGAGATTCAGAGGCGGGTGTTGGGGTGTTCACTAAATAGGTGTAACACTGTTACTAGCTGACAACTGGGGAGGGTGTTGGGGTGCTTACTAAATTTGTATAACTTACTAGCTGACAACTGGAGGGGTGTTGGAATGCTCACTAAATTGGTATAATACCGTTATTAGCTGACAACTGGGGGGTGTTGGGAAATTCACGGAGGTGTTGGGGTGCTCACTAAATTTGTATAACTTACTAGCTGACAGCTGGAGGGGTGTGGGGTGCTCGCTAAATTGGTATAACACTGTTACTAGTTGACAACTGGGCGGGCGTTGGGAAATTCAGAGGTCAGGGGTAACATGGGGGGGGTAGGGAAATCCATGGGCTGGGCTGAGCTGAGCTGATGGCTGACTGGGAGGCGGGCGCAGGGAAGTGGTTGATCCCAGTATAGGCGGGGGGAAGTACAGGTGGGCCCAGGGTGGGTGCACTGGTGGGGGCTCCCAGGTGGGGGGTAGTACAGGTGTGTGGTTCTACCCTAAGCTATGCCAAGTTCCAAAGGGGCACCCATGTTAGTCTAGTTCAGCAAAAAAAAAAAAAAAGTAAGGAGTCCTATGGTACTTAAAGACTTAACAGATTTATTTATCTCATGAGCTTTCATAGGAGAAAATCCCACTTGCATCTTACAAAGTGAGATTTTCTCCCATGAAAGCTCATGCAATGAATAAATCAGTTAGTCTTTAAGTGCTACAGGACTCCTTGCTATTTTTACCCTGCATTACGTTTACTGTGGTAGACCCTTTTAGTATGTGTGGACGTAGAATCCAATAAAAGATACCTGTCTCAGCTTGGCTCTAGCATCTTTAAAAAACAAATAAGTAGTCCTGTGCCACTTAAAGACTAACAAATGTATTTATCACATGAGCTTTTGTGGAGATCATCACTGTGAGCCTCTGACAACATCCAGGACGGATAGCTGAGTTAATCTCAGCAAAACAAATAAGTCCTGTGTGGCACTTATAAAGACTAATACATTCATTAAAGTGTAAGCTTTTGTGGATACAACCCACTTAAGATGCACAAAAGCATATGCCTTAATAAATTTGTTAGTCTTTGTAAGTGCTGCATAGGACACTTTATTTGTTTTGAAATGTGCAGCTTGTCATGCTTTTGGAGTCTCACCAAATTGAACTGTGTTAGTGCATAGCTTCCAGCCTGTTGTCTGAGGAGTCAGTACTACTCTCTTACCCTTGACTTCCCCACTCTGGAGCTGAGGTATTCAGATCAGTTTGTTCTTCTGGGGCATCTATCTTGCAAAAGAACTCAAAGCACTGATCGGGCAGGTCAAGTCCTATTACTGAGTCCAGTTCCTTCATCTATCCTTTAGGGAGGGTTTGCATAATCACAAATATTTCATGATTGGCACCTGTATGTTAGTGGTTGTTACGTACTGCCTGAGAGAGAGTGTTTGGGGAATGAAATAAAGCAAGATTTAGTCTTCCTGTGGTATTGCCATCAGAAACTGAAATATGATCAGGCTAACTCTCGGAACATTGGAACTGCTCTACTGGGCCAGCTCTGTGATCTGTACAGTCTTGTATCCTGTCTCCATCTAAGGCAAGTACCATGTGTTTCAAAAAGAGGTGGAACATAGAGACCTGTGCATACACAAAAGTTGTATCCACAGCTGATCCATGAGCTGTAAAAATGATCGGAATCTGCAGCTGCAGAGAAATCAGATACCCATGGATTTGCAGGGCTTTAGTGCAAGAAACCCCATGTAGGTAGATAAAAGAGAATCTGCTCCTTGCCAAGGTCTCCTCCTAATTCCTAACAGTTACAGACCACTTAAAACTGTGAAACTGGTTTAAATCCTAACCTCAACCCAAGAAGAGCTCTTTAAAACCTGGGAGGACATGTAAAAAATTTAAATATGCATAGGTCCTTAATTCTTACCCACATTTGTAAAGTTCTTTGAGATCCTTGGGTAAGTGGTGTTACACACTTTCATTTCACACTGCCCCAAAACAGGGACCCATTAACTCTGCAGAGGTCTGACCTTTCTTGGGCTTTTTTCCTCTTTTTGTATTAGTTTTATGTTGAATAATATAAAATGCATTTTTTCTGAAAGTCACGTGCTCTCTTCTATTTGAATAAAAATTTATTTAAAGACTAAATATTAAGAAAAAATGATTATTTATGTCTATGGGAAATAGCAAGCAACTGGCTAATATGGTGTGCTCAGATAAAGGTCTTGCTTAGAGGAAGTCCAGCACGGAGTGTGTGAAATTGACAGGAAGTTGCAATGAGGTTGCTGGCAAAGGGAGTGGGTGTGGAGGAAGCACAGGCTTTTTCTTTGCAGCACAGAGATAGACAAGAAAAAGAATAACATTTCCCCAAATTGCTTGATAGTGGAAAAATATTTGGTATGCCAATTGAGTCCATATAACTCATGATAAATGCCTAGTAAATGTTATATCTCGGAGTGTCAGAGCTAAAATGCAGTCAAAAGAGCAGATGGATCTCGGCATTGTTGCCTGAGTTTGTGTTTAGTAATTGCGTGTGGTTATAGGCTTGTCAATGAATCTGATTAGAAGATAATTAGTCCCAAAATCAGCCGACACAGGTGCATAACAGGAATGCTTACAATGATTATTGAGTACATATTAGAATTACAGATCTTGTTCTAAAGACACATGTGCTGTCATTGATTTTCAAAGTTTTTTTCCTCAGGACCCACCCACACACCCACATCCACCCACCCACATACACATACACCCACACCCACCCACACAGAACACCCTGGGTTAATTACTCACACCTTTCCTTAATGATCTGATAGAAAGATGTCTGGGCTTCTCAGTTCTAAAGTGGGTGGTGGAGAGCTAGACAGTGATAGAGAGCTAAGAGCTCTAAGGCTAAGATTAGTACTACAAACAATAGTAAGTATCAACTAAGAATAAAAGATTCTAAAAAAAAAATACCTATCCTATTAATAAATATTCTATTAGTACTATTCTTACCAGAGGAAGGCACAAACACAAGCCACGAGCTAACATGGTTTGTTCCTTTTATAACATGAACAATATAGGTCCTCAGTCTAAGTCCAAACTTGGCTTTTTTACTTACAAATTATTAAGGAACGCTTATCCTATAGGCTGGCAGGTTTGAATGACATATCCATAGTCTTTCCAGGGAGTTTGCTCATCCTATCTTTGTCGTTTTTATGTGTTTCTATGGGTTTTGTGGTATGCCTATGAAGCTTAGTTGGGGGATAAACTGAGGCAGCCACCCCCCATCTTGATGCCTCCTGACTCATCTAGGTAAAGGTTATAACCATATATGCACCCTATCCTTTAAATTAACACATAATTACTTATTTGGGCCAAAGGTCCCAAACATATGTATGCTAGTGGCCTTAGCTTTTTATAAAACAGGGGTTGGCAGCCTTGGGGGGGGGGGGAGCAAGTCTCCTCCCCCCCACTCATCTCTCTCATACCATGTGGCCAGGGTGTTTTGTGGCAGTGGTGGCAGCAGGGAGGTGGGCTGTGTGGGCTGTTTCTTGCTCTCCCACACTCTGCTGTGGTGGTGGCAGCATACATGGGGGGTATGTCCCCTGCTGGTCACCCATCACTGATGTGGGCCCAGCAATGCCCTGTCGCTGGCTGGAGCTTGCACAAATCAGGTGAGGGAGTAGGGGAGAGGCCGCCGCACAGTTCCTAGACAGGGGCATGACCTGGCCACTCAGCCTTTCGTGTCCTCCTCCATCCCAGCTTTGAATGCATAGGGATCCATGAAGACCCCAGGAATGCAGGGGCCAGGCAGCCTTCCCTGCTGGCTTGAATGCTGGCTCCATGTAAGGCACTGCTAGAGCCCAGCCCACTTGGGTGAAGGACGGGGCTGGAACGAGGCAGCAGTCACTATGCAGCCCTTCTTTGGGCTGGAAGCAGTAAAGTGTGCCATTCAAAATCATCCTGCATGCTATCTTTGGCATGCGTGCAGTAGGTTGCTGACCCCTTTTATACAGGATGTGGCCTGTAGGTATTTTGTATTACAGCTATAATACTTTAACATGAATCTATGACCCTATTATAATAAAACAAATATTTAAATTTATAGAAAAAAGTATGTAAGTGCAAGCAAGTGGGCTAGTCCTATAGGCTACAGCATTAGATGGTCCATTTAGACCCAAGGCACCAGGAAAGTGAAACACAAGTTCTTATTTTCCTCTTTAAAAATATTCTTCTTCAGATCACTTAGTTCAAACTAACAGCCAGTTCTTATTAATTCAAATTAAGCTCTCATGAAGTTGAATTATGAAATTTCTTAATTCAACTTAATGAAAGTCTAGTGTAGACAGGGGCTAATTTAGTTGGAATTAAGCCTCCTTAATTTGACCTAAATTGCCAGTGTAGACATAGCCTTGATGTTTTACAATGAAAACCCAGTACAGTACTTTGATAAAAAGCCATTGTAGATGACAGATATTTCAAAAGAGCTGAGATTGCAAGAAATCAAGTACATAGAGAGCTGGTTCTTTTTTCAGTCCTTTTTTCAAGGCAAAAAATAATTAATCAGGAAGATGTTAGTTGCTAAATGAGAGAGACTTCCAGTGGTATATTTTAAATAAAATTATGTTTATGCTATTTCTTGGAACTATTATTTTCACAGTGCACATACTGATAAAATATGAGAATACTTTGTCTCAGTATTGTCTTCTTTCTATTTGTATATATTTTGTCAGCTCCCTCAAAAATTCAATATATAGACAAAAAGAGCAATTGAAAGACTTCTCCACCCTCAGATTAAAAGAAACCCAAACCCCATGCATAGCTTTTCTCTGTGAGTTAAGTTCCATAGAATCATAGGGTTGGAAGGGACCTCATCAGGTCATCTAATCCAACCCCCTCCTAAAAGCAGGACTGCTCTCCCACTAAATCATCTCAGCCAGGGTTTTGTCTAACTGGGCCATAAATGTTTCCAAAGATGGAGATTCCACCACCTCCCTAGCTAACCCATTCCAGTGCTTCACCACCGTCGTAGGGAGCAGTTTAATCACATACAATACTAAGTGCTAATAGAAATGCTGTTAATAACAAGAGTAATAGCAACCACAATAGTTAAGATTGCAGGTTAATTTTCCATAATAATGTTTTACACAAATAGCTTTCATTACAAAGCGCTTTACAGACAGTAGCCCAAATTGTTCCCTTTCTCATACCATTGATCAGGTGGAGATGGCTGATTGGAGTTAAGGTGAGCCTCTTCTTATCAGAGTTTAGCCTCTGAGATAGGGGGGGAGTCAGAATTTGGTTGAAAAAATGAGCCTTTGTGAAAGTGAAGGTGGCCTTGAAAATGTAAGTTGCTGCAAATTGATTATTAGACTAAAAAGAGGCAACTAGAATCCATTTCTGCATCATGAGGCTGGGTCTTCCCAGTGTTTAATCTATAATGAAAAAGGTGCTGAGGGCTCAAACAATTCTTTATTTTCATAACTGACGCAGCAAACCCAGAGGTGCCTGGGCCCAGCCTTCCCCTTCCCTCCACCCCTCCCCCCTTTTACTGTAACATGAGTAAGGCCTTACTTAACTTGTGATATTGAGGAAATGCACACTACCGCTGACAAAGTGGGATTTTCTGTTACTGAAATACAGCTATCTATGGAAGAGAAGGCAGCTGCTGATCTATGCCAGCAACTCAGAAGTTTAATGGGCATGTGCCAGAGAATGTTATGGTAGAAGCAAGCCAATTAACTATGTACTTTCTAGAAATTTGTCCCAAAGGGAATAGAATGTCACTTGACCAGTTTGGTTGGATGCTTTACTTCTAGACAAGTTCCAAAGGGGTAGCCAATTCAGTTTAGTTCAGCAAAACAACCAAGGACTCCTGTGGCACTGCAACACTAACAAATTTATTTATCACATAAGCTTTTGCGGGAGAAAATCCCACTTCATCAGAGGTTTGAAGATGGGGAGCTTACTAAATTTGTTAATCCTTAAAAGTGCCACAGGAATCCTTGTTTTCACCTTTAGAAGAAGCAACGTTCTTGTCTAATCTGGTGAGTGGACTGAATGGCTTGAAGCCACAAGAGTTTCTCTCAGGGAATGTTTACCATACCAAAGCATGGTTGTGGTGGCTTAAATGATAAAGGGACAACCTCTCCAATTCTCAAGCTGTGGTTGGCGAGTATTATTTTGTGAGTTTATATATATATATAGTGTGACAGGGTCAGCCTGGATAGCTTCTAGAAAGTACCAAAAGGTCAATATATCAGCCCCAGACTCAGGAAGTCACTTTTCCCTGGTAGCTGAGCAGGGAATTACTATAGATTAATTGGCAGATGGGGAGCTAATCAAGGCCCCACCCAAGACTTGTTAAAAAGCCTCCCCTCTAGGGAAAGGGTGCAGCTGGAGTGTGAGAGTGAGGAGAGCTATAGGAGTGTCTGAGAGGAGGCAAGGTGTGGTTAGAAGGCAGATATCATCTGGAGAAGCCACAAAACACTGTCGAGGAAGAGCCCCAGGGGTACAAAGACTGGGGGAACTAAAAAAACAGAAAACAATCCTGAGTGAGGCAAAGGACCTTTTCCAGGCCTGGAGACCTGAAGGAAACATCCACTGGTAGAGGAAAGCATGGGACCCACCAAGGTAGAGAAGGACCTCTTATCACAATAATGAAAGGGAAATTTATAATTCATCAATACATTGTTTGATGTTTCTGTGTATGCTAAAGCACTGGCTTTAATAAAATGTCTTGTTATTTGGACAATCCAAGCTCAGTTTTCCTTTTCTATTTTTGTATATTTGCATATATTCCCTACTAGGGTTATTTTATTCTCTATACACTATCTCTGGGTGATCTCATCTACTTATCTTGCTTTAAGTATCATTTTTACAACATTAATGCTCAATTCTACCTTTTCATTCTTGATCTAGCTTCCTCCATGCAACCCTGTATCTCAGCTTATCTCACTGACATCTCCCAGATGTCTTGTTTTCTGCTTAAATTTAACATGACTAAAACCAAAGTCCTGATTTTAATTCTGAAACTTGCTCCACATTCTCAGTCGTTTCATTGGTTCCTTCTCCCTTCAGCACTGTGTCAAGGTCAGCCTTCTTGTGATCTCCTCCAAGTCTCTATGTAACTTTATTCCTTGCTGCTTATCTTGACTCTTATTGTGCTGCCTCCATCTCCTCCGTTCTGTCCAAAAGGGCATGCCTGACTATGTAGGTGAACTGGGCGATTGGCCAGGGCATGAAGCTTTAAGGGGACAACTTAACTGATTTTTTTCTCTATTTAAAAATATATATTAATATGTTCTCTCTCATAAATAAAAGTATTGCTTTCTGATGGGGGCACCAAAGTCATAGTTCACTTAGGGCACCAAAACCCCTTGGACTGCCCCTGCTATCTGTGTTGCCATTTTGAAGTCCTGTTGTTTACATCTCCCATAAACATCCTCACACTTTTTCTCCATTTTACCATTTATGCATGGAACATTTTCTTTAGATGGTCTGCGGTGCTACTGAACTTCACTAAATCCCTCTTGAACTTTTCTGAAATACCTTCAAGAAACATCTTTATCTCTAAGTCCCTTGCTTCTCTCTTTCATGTGTTTATGAGGAAGAGGGTCAGTGCTAGGAGGAAAGTGTGGAACTTGAATGGAGGGAAGCAAGGGGAGTGAATTGTGGAAGGATGATGAGGATAGAGACAGGGTCCTGTTCATGTTTCACTTAAAAATAAACCCTGTATAACTAACCAGATAGTTGCTTTTCATCCAGTTTACCACATTGCCTCTGTAATATATTGCTTTTCCTCACCTTTCATATGTCTTTTTATTCTGTATGGGTTGGGGGGTTGGGGATGTCTCTTTTTCTGAACTGGGGAAGAACCTAGAACCTAATGCTGCTATAAATAACATAATTAATAATAATATTATTTACAAAGACTGTTTTTCTCTATTTGATAGAAAGTACTTTATCTGCGATAGCAGTAAACATTAAAAAGGTGGAATAAGGCCTTCAAATCACACTACTCTATCACAGAGAGATTCAAGAACATGCTTTCAGCCTTGAAACTTAAACTTTTAAAAATAAGGCTTAATTTAGAAACAGAAACACCTTATTTTATTTTATTTTGTAAAGATCTGCCAAATTGTATTCTGCAGTCAGCTAATCAGACAAGGAACACGCTTGTCACAACAGCAGTGTTTTTGGAGGACAAAATTAAGAATAATGTATCCAGTTGGAACTACAGAAGGGACATAATTACCTGAGATGGAATGTAGACAAGATCTGAGCTAACACCCCTACCACTAAAAATGTCTCATGCTATTTTAGTGATTTCAGGTGGTCAGGACCTCGGCTTTACTTCTCTATCAAGAGACAGTGCTTTCAGCAATGTGCACCTCGTGAGAAATTGGTTCAGTACTGACTTAGAAAGAGGATTACTGCTTCCTGAATCACCAGCTTCACTTCCTGCAGCACCTGGATTTTTCTCAGAGTTCTCCCATCAAAGGCACATCCCCGCTTAATTTATGAGAGAAGATGAAATTATATTTCAAGATATAAGAACTGTGTAGAGTTTTTAATAAACCAAAACTCAGTTTCTCCTATGTGGGCCGGAGCGATGCTGCCCTGTAAAAAGACCCGAGGGCTGGGCCCCACCCCCTGGGCCTGACTCAGAGCCCTAGCCCAATCCGATCCCCTGGGGCCCTGAGCAGGTCCTGGATCAGGGTCCTGCTGCTGCCAGCTGGCAGCCCAGCCCTGGATCCTTGGCTGGGGCCAGGGCCGGGAAAGGTGGCCGCTGCCATGGGTAGCCTGGCTCCAGAGCCCTCCCGGACAGGTATAGGGATGGGTGGGGCTGCTGCCACTTGGGGCATTGGCACTGAGACTTGGGGCACATACCCCCTGTGCCCAGCACCAGCGATGCCCACTGATATGGGCTCTGTGTTGCACACTACCAGAAATTGACACCAAGCCTTTCCTCAGTCTGCTTTTATATATTTTTTAGAATTCTTCATCTAAAATAAAACCTAAAGATTGCAGGCAAAGAGAACACTTAAGCTAATGCTTACAGTTCCGTACTGTAGTTTTGCCTGAGCTAGAACTGAGATGTAAGAATAGGGTTGATGGACTCAGGAAGCATCTGGGGTCAATCCAACTTGATCAGAAGGTCAGGGCAATCAGTCTGATAAAGTGGTGGTGTCCTTGTGACTCTGAAGACCACTTGTTGCCTTGAAAAGAGAAAAATAATCATACCATGCCAAAGAGGGACAGGGTTTAATCTTGGAAAAACAATATTCTCAAAAGTTAAAAACTATATTTGGATTTTTATGTCAGTTTCAAAATGTTGGCAACCTTTTGGCTTTTTTCCTTCATATTCAAAATGCTCTCCAAAGGTCAAATGCAAAGCTCACGGAAGTCAGTGGAAAAACTCTCCTTAACTTTAACAGTGCTTGGATGAGGCATTAAATTCATTGATCTTCCAAAACTATGGAATGTTTAACAAAGCTGATATTTTAAAATATCTCCACTTCTGTTTTGACCCAAAATTAAAGCAAGAGCTACTATACTTAATAATGACAAGCCTAAAAATATTCTGTATGTCTTTTGCCCTCCATCTGCTCCCTGCTGCGGAAGTCCGTCTGAATTAACTAATTGGCTTAAATTAAAATAAAAATGTGATCTATTTTTACTCATTCTGGTTTCAGAATCGAATCGTAACTGACCTAATGGTTCAAAAGCACCCTCGTGTAACTCCTTTCAAATAACTTGAAATCATTGGATTTACATTAGGAATTAATTAGGCACAGTTTTATTTGTTAGACTGATCAGCAGAACAAAATATAGAGCCTGGTCAGCAGAATGTATTCTCTGCCTCTGTTAGGGTGATTTTTATCTTTGGATAATGCTTAGCTTTCCTTGTAGTTAAGCTCTCCATTGCCATTCATTTTGTCTGTCTAGGAGAAATGTTCCTGCCAGATGTAATCCAGAGGAGAAGTGAGGGTGTCTGAATTAAGGGGATGGACTTTTTAGAGTTGGTTAAAAAATGACAGAGTTGTTCATGGATACTTTTTCAGAAAAACTGGTCAAAATTTTCAGTTTTAGATAAAAAAAAAATCAACATTTTGACCAATTTTATAGTCAGTGAAACAAACAAGATGACTTTTCATGAAAATGGTTACCAAGAATTCAGTTAATTTTTTTATCTGAAAATAATTTCAGTGAAAAAATTAACGAGAAAATCTAAGCTTGGAAATTTTCAATCAGCTCTGCTAGTTTTGAAGAGTATTGATGACACTTTGAGGACCCTTTTTCCAGGATTTGGCCCTTGATCCAGTTTTTGAAGGTTTCAAGACTTTTTCACATTGCATTGTAATCAACAGGAATATTTTTCCTTCTCCCTCCATGTACAATGTGATTAGATGTATATCACATCACTATTACTGAAAGTAAGTAACATTACCAGGGTTTGCAGGTTAGAGTGATTAATTTTATAGGGGCCAGTTTTATAGGGACCATGCCAATGTGCAGGGCCTTTTCTTATATAGGCTCCTATTACTCCCAGAGCCAGCCCACAACATTTTGGTACCTGAGGCAGGGAGCTCAAAGGATGCCCCCACAACCCCTTGCTTGGGCAAAAATTTTGGAAGGTCTCAATTCTGCCTTCTTCTGTTCTACTCCTCTCATGGTATTGCTCTCTATCTACCCCAATAAAGGAGAACTAACAACTAAAAATGCCTTGTTCAAAAATCCTAAGTAACTTTCAAACGGCTGAACAGCAAATATAACTTTTCTTCTCTGCATTTTTATCTGTTTAAATAGCAAAGTGGTGCTTTCTGTGCCTTCTTGGTTGCGAAGATTTGAACTGCTTCCTGAAGGACCACAGCCTGGGCCAGCTCATGCTCTATGCAGATGGTTGCAAGGCCAACCATAGAATCATAGAGTTGGAAGGGACCTCATAGGTCATCTAGTCCAACCCCCTGCCAGAGGCAGGACCACTCCCACTAAACCATCCCAGTCATGGTTTTGTCCAGCTGGGCCTTAAACACCTCCAAAGATGGAGATTTCACCACCTTCCTTGGCAGCTCATTCCAAGGCTTCACCACTCGCCTAGTAAAAAAGTTTTTTCTAATATCCAGCCTCGACCTCCCTAACCGCAACTTGAGACCATTGGTCCTTGTTCTGTCCTCTGTTATTACCGAGAACAGTCGAGCTCCATCTTCCTTAGAGCATCCCTTCAAGTAGTTGAAGGTTGCTATCAAATCCCCCCTCAATCTTCTCTTCTGCAGACTAAATAAGCCTAATGCTTTCAGTCTTTCCTCATAGGGCTTGTGCTCCAGCCCTTTAATCATTTTGGTTGCCCTCCTCTGAACTCTCTCTAGCATGTCCCTGTCCTTTTTGTAGTGGGGAGCCCAAAACTGAACACAGTATTCTAGATGTGGCCTCACCAGTGCAGAAGAGAGGGGAATGATCACATCCCTTGATCTGCTGGTAATACTTCTTTTGATGCAGCCCAGTATGCCATTGGCCTTTTTGGCAGCAAGAGCACACTGCTGACTCATATCTAGCTTCCCATCCACCATGACCCCCAGGTCCTTTTCTACACTGCTGCTACTTAGCTGAATGTTTCCCAGCCTGTAGCGGTGCATGGGGTTTTTCATCCCACGTGCAAGATTTTACACTTGTCCTTATTGAACCTCATAAGATTTCTATTGGCCCACTGTTCCAATATATCTAGGTCTCCCTGAATCCTATCCTTGGCCTCCAACGTGTCTGCTGTTCCCCCCAGCTTGGTGTCATCCGCAAACTTACTGAGAATGCAGTCTATTCCATCATCCAGATCATTGATGAAAATGTTGAACAGAACCGGCCCCAGGACCGACCCCTGGGGCACACCACTCGTGACTGGCTGCCAGCTAGACATGGAACCATTGATTCCTACATGCTGAAACCTTTGATCTAGCCAGTTTTCTATCCACCTTATAGTCCACCTATCCAACCCATACTTCCTTAATTTGCCAATGAGAATGCGGTGGGAAACTATATCAAAAGCCTTGCTAAAATCAAGGTATACCACATCAATGGTTCTTCCTGCATCCAGAAAACCAGTCATCTGATCATAGAAGGAGATGAGATTGGTCAGGCATGATTTACCCTTGGTAAATCCATGCTGACTGTTCCTGATCACTTAATTTTCCTCTAAGTGTTTGAGGATGGATTCTTTGAGAATCTGCTCCATAATTTTGCCAGGGATTGAGGTGAGGCTGACTGGTCTATAATTCCCTGGATCCTCCTTTTTCCCTTTCTTGAAAATAGGCACTACATTTGCTTTTTTCCAGTCCTCTGGCACCTCCCCCATTCTCCATGAGTTTTGAAAGATAAAGGCCAGTGGTACTGCTATCTCATCGGCCAATTCCCTTAGCACTCTTGGATGCAGTTTGTCCGGCCCCATGGACTTGTGCATATCCAGCTTCTTTAAGCAGTCCCTAACCTGACCTTCCACCACCAAGGGCCTGTCTTCTTCTCCCCCATCTGCCACACCCATGGTAGTGGGCTGGGAGCTGACCCTGCCTGTGAAAACTGAAGCAAAAAATGCATTGAGCACTTCAGCTTTTTCCTCATCCTCTGTCACAAGGATGCCTGCCCTATTCAGCAAGGGGCCTACACCATCCCTGATCCTCTTCTTGTTATTAACATACTTGTAGAACCCCTTCTTGTTATCCTTTACATCCCTCACTAGCCGCAACTCCATTTGTCCTTTGGCCTTTCTGATTTTATCCCTGGAGTCCCTAGCAATATCTTTATATGCCTCCTTGGTCATCTGACCAAGCTTCCACTTCCTGTAAGCTTCCTTTTTATGTTTAAGCTCAGAGCAGAGTTCCCTGCTAAGCCATTCTGGCTGCCTCACATGTTTGTTCTTTCTCCTAATTGGAATGGCAACTTCCTGTGCCCTTAGCAGGGTTTCTTTAAAATATAACCAACTCTCTTGGACTCCTTTTCCCTTCAGATTAGCTTCCCAAGGGATCCTGCCCATCAGTTCCCTGAGGGAGCCAAAATCTGCTTTTTTGAAGTCCAGGGTTTGTGTTTTGTTTCTTTCCTTCCTTCCTTTAATCAGGATCCTGAACTCAACCATGTTATGGTCACTACTGCCTAGCTTGCCATTTACCTCTACGTCCCTGATCAATTCTTCCCTGTTTGTGAGCAGCAGGTCGAGCGGTGCAAGGTCCCTAGTTGGTTCCTCTAGCATTTGTACTAGAAAGTTGTCCCCAACACTCTCTAAAAATTTCCTGGATTGCCCATGCACTGCTGTATTGGCCTCCCAGCCGATGTCAGGGTAATTGAAGTCCCCCATCAGCACCAGGGCCTGTGATCTAGAAGCTTCCGCTGGTTGTCCATAGAACACCTCATCCACCTCCTGCTTCTGGTCTGGCGGTCTATAGCAGACACCCAAGACAACATCCCCCATGTTGCTTTCCCCTCTCAATGTAACCCACAGACTTTCTACTGGCACGCTTCCACTTCCATAATGGAGCTCTGAGCAGTCATAGAGCTCTTTTACATACAACGCTACTCCTCCCCCTCTTCTTCCCTGCTTGTCTTTCCTGAACAGTTTATACCCATCCATGGCAGAGCTCCAGTCGTGCAGACTATCCCACCATGTCTCCGTTATTCTTATGATATCATAGTTTCTTGTCTGCGCTAGTACTACCAATTCCTCCTGCTTATTTCCCAGGCTCCTCGCATTAGTGTATAGGCACCTAAGATACCCGGCCGATTGCCCTACTTTGTTATGTTGATTTCCAATTCTATTACCAGCCTTGCCTGTGTTATTGTGGAGTGTAGATGTGTTTTTATTATCTTCAGCTTGGAAAAGCTGCATTTTCCACTGGCAACTGTTACAGGAAGTGTTAGAAGTATGCGGAGCAGCAAAAGCATTTGGAAAGAGGGTGGTCATCTTATTTGTGCACATATATTCCAGAACTGCCTTTGGAGTTGATCATACTGAAATGTATCTTGAAAGGGCTTTCAGTTTGTCATCCAAATCACTTGCACCAATATCAAACATGTCATCATGTGTCAACATTGTCTCTAGTGCCCTGCATTGCTGGTGTAGGTTTTCTTTAGGACTACTGAGGAATTTGGGAATATCATACAACATCCCAAATATATTACTGTCTTCCTTGAGCTGCATGAAACATTCTTTAACTGACTGTATTGCAGAATCTAAAACCTGGTTCAAGAATTCAACTTTGAATTGTTGTTTGGGGTCTCTTTTGGGATTATCCCGTGCCTCATTTTCAAAATATCTTCTTCTTCGTTGACTCTTGTATTCTTGAATGGGTGGGAAAATAGCTTCAGTGTGAAGTTCCTCTGCCAACTTCCATGCACACTTCAGAACATTTTGAAATCCTTCACTTGACTGGTAAGACTGTAGGTATAATTTGGCTTTGTCCATTTGTTCCATTGTTCCAGATATATCAAGATATACCTTGGACTCTCTTACTTACAACATTTATTTCAAACAGTGTGTCATGCCTCAACACTAAGCCACACAGAAATTTGAAGTTATTTATGTTTCTGGTGATTCCATTTCCCTTTGCCACTTTCCTTCCATGAACAGTTCTTCTCATAACGTTATCCTCCATAAGGGCAACTGTAGCATCATCTATATATCCATCTCAAATGGATGTAACCATGCGCTTTCCTGAAGAAAAGTGTAGATCAGAGAAGAGTGTGGTGGAGGCACAAGAAACAGCTGTTGCTCAGTTTAGTTCCCTAACTCTAGATGATCCAGGGCCGTGGGCCCACTTAAGCAGTAGCCTGAGGGACTTCCTTGTATTACATGGGGCACAGCAAGTGAAAAACTTCATGTTCTCCAAAGACAATGAAAATAGAAATTTCCATCCAACACATCATTGGTGTGAAATCTGCAGCAGTGACAAAGTGGAGAGGCCAGGGGTTATGTACTCAAAAGCCCAGAATAGATTTTCACAAACAATGTTTTCTATCTCTTCTCCATTGCTCATATTGTCTTGATCCAATTTTAGTAGTATTGTAAAATGAATTTATAACTTTTTTCATTAAATATTAAATTGGGTGGTGAGGAGAAAGAACACTGACTCAGGCAGAAGCTCAGCTGCAAGCAGGAGTCATTCATTCAGAAGTCCTCTGCACTACTGGATTTCCTCTTTGAGAAGGGCCTCCAGGAGGAGGCAGGCTGCTTGGTAGATAGGTTCATTGAGCTAACAAGGGATGTCTCAGGCGACTTTAGTGAGAAAGCTGAAGAAAAACAAAATGAAGGGACAACTGGAGAGCATAAAAATAAAGGGAGAAGGGGCCAGACATACAGAAGGATGGAGGAGACACAGCCAGGAAGGAAGGGTAAAAGATGAGATAGACCCAGGTGTGAAAGCAGTATGCCACTCATTCTGTTGACTGAGAGATAAAAGAAGGGACCAAATAAAGGCTTTGCCTAGGGCTCTAGCACATCTGTAGGTCCTGGAGAAAATCAAGGGCATTGTTAGTTGAATGCAAAGCCTTGGTTGGATATAAATATACATCAATTTCTCTTATACAATGGAGTGGAAGCCTGAAAAGCCTTGAATGTTAATAATGAAATGTGTAACACACACTCTAGTTTTGGCAATTAAAAAAGGTTAAAAAAGTGAAAACTGGCAATGTTAAACAAACATGGCACCTTAATTTCTCCTCCTCAAAATTCACTTCTTTTGGCTACCCTTTCCCACTAAGCATTCTGGGTTTTTGAGTACATAACCCCTGGCCTCTCCACTTTGTCACTGTTGCGGATTTCACACCAATGATGTGTTGGATGGAAATTTCTATTTTCATTGTCTTTGGGGAACATGAAGTTTTTCACTTGCTGTGCCCCATGCAATACAAGGAAGTCCCTCAGGCTACTGCTTAAGTGGGCCCACGGCCCTGGATCATCTAGAGTTAGGGAACTAAACTGAGCAACAGCTGTTCCTTGTGCCTCCATCACACTCTTCTCTGATCTACACTTTTCTTCAGGAAAGTGCATGGTTACATCCATTTGAGATGGATATATGGATGCTGCAGTAGCTGCCAGGTCACCTGCACTCTGACTAACTGGAAGAGCAGGCATCTCCTCACCACTCACACTCTCACTGGGGCTGGAAGGCTCACCGTGAACATTTGTGTCTGTATCTCAGGAGAGCTCCTCCTGCTTAGATAGAAATGCTTCCTTTGCTTGCTTTCTTTTTCTGAATGCTGCCCCAGAGAGTTGTTTTCTTTCACTCATGACTGCTGTTCTGTGCCAGCTGTAGTCGCTTTCAACACTCAATTGAAGGGGACACATAAGCAGGCTAATTGCAGGGCCTGAGTGAGGGAAGATTTCAGGATCTTAAGGGCCTAACTGTCTCCTACTACTTTAGTTGACTGCAGGGGCATCACTATACATAAATATTAGGGGGGCGGCCCTGGCCCCCACCGGCTGCCAGGGCCCCAATCCATTCCCTTACACCCTGGGCTGACCCCTCCCCTGCCCTTTCCCTGCATGGCCAGCATGCCTGCCCTGCCCCCCCCCCCCAGCTCCCTTACCTGGCCCGGAGGGTGAGCAGGGCCATGGCAGTGGCTAAAGCCCCTGGCATGACCCTGCTCTGAACATGCTCAGAGCAGGGTCAGGCCAGGGCAGGAGTTTTAAAACTCCTAGCCCAGCCTCGTGCAGTTCCCTCCTGGCTGGAAGACTCTGTCTTCTGGCCAGGTACAAGCCATGGCTGCTGGTGTGTTCCCTGCACAGGGGCGTAACGGTGCACCCCTGCGCGATTTTGGGGCATGGTGTTCGGGGGCTGGCCTTGAATTTTAGGGGGCTGAGGCCCCCTGAGACTCCCTTTCCCCAGCGACACCACTGGTTGCCTCTCTGTTCTCCTCAGTTGGGTTCAGGGAAGCAGAAGGAAACAGGTAGCTCCCTGAGAAGCTGGTGTTAATCAGTCCAGGCTCCTGTGGGTGCTAGAGAGGTACAGAAGAGGCTCTTCCTCCTTTCTCTCTCCCTGCAGCTTCTGCTGCTTTCCGTTATTCCATCTCACCTTCTCTCGTGCCTGCTTGTTACGTTTCTTGTGCCCTCCTTCCTCCAGCACAGCACTTCACCATCTCTGTGCATCTAGAGCAGAGAGAATACATAGGCACCAGCAGCAGACACAATTTTCTACACTCTGGGTCCTAGTAGCACCCCACCCACAGTCTGGCTCCTGAAGTGGCAGCCTCAGTTCACCTCATGGTAAGGCCAATCCTGATTACTCCCCACCTCTTCCCAATTTTTCACACTTGCTATCTGGTCAGCCTCTTGCAGAACCAGCCAACCAACAAACAAATATTTGAGGTGGGTGGGCTAAAGGGTTCACTTTAAACATTGTTTTACCAGAGTTGCTGTTCCTACATTATGATAGCTCCCCACTTTTTTCAGGTCACGTGAAGTCCTTGTTAATATCCTGTGCTTATAGTGTTGTGTTTGCTTTACTTGAGAACAATGTATTATTTACAAAAGTAAATTAAAATGAAAATGCCAGTCTTTCAGTGCTTTTTCCATCAAGTAACATATAACATTTCACATGGCTTCATGCATAAAAAAACCATGAACGCTAAAATATTCTGTGACTATCAACAGTAACCTGTCACCCTCGTGTCAAGAAGGTAAAGCAGGAGATTTGAAGGATCTAAGCACTCCCATTTGCTACTCATTTCAACAGGAGAAGGTTCTGTGTCCCCTAGTTTACTTCGTGGGAGGCTGGCAAGTATTAATGAACATTGTTTTCTAATGCTAACATAGCCTGATATTTAATGTAGAATTAATCATATTCAACACAAAATATAGGCCCAAATCCTTGGCTGCAAATGAGTGAACTACAACACTGCTCAGGAAGGTGTGGCTGGATTCCAGTTCAAAGCTGGTGAGGATTTTAATCCATCTTTTTATTACATTGACTGACTGTGCAGGTGTGATGTATCAGGAAATCTCCTAGTGTAAACTTCAGGAGCCTGAGAGCTGTTTTAACTTGAGCCCATTTCCAGTGGTATGAAGGCACTATTACAGTATGCAAGGGTTGCTAGGATGAAGCGTTGCCATGCCCCTACATCAGCCATATGGAAAGGGATAGTGTAGGAATTTTCACACTGGTTCTCTGTCACATGTACTGGGGTGATAAAGCTGCTAGGTTATAGTGGCTTTGTGCCTGAACAAAAGAGTCTGCACCACGATAACAATCACTTTCCTTAAAATTAAACCAATCTTTAAAAATTTGCATTGTGCCTTTATTTTTTGTTTCTGAGTTTCTTTAATGATTTATTTGATCATGCTTTTCTTAACAAGTCTTGCTATATTCTACATACTTCTCTTTTCATTAAAAAAGAACCAGCTGACTTCTACAGCAACTTTGACTAAGAACTACAAGACTGGTTTGAAAATGAACACATTAGCTGTTTTTTTCTCTAACACATATCATTTATTCCAGACTCCATTATATTTAATTCCATTACTTTATAATATATCAGACTTCCCCCTTTTCTTCTTTTTTATTTTGTCTCCTTTTCATTTCAATGCAGCAATTTGAAGATAAGCTTTCAAGTTAGCTCAGGAGTGTAGTTCTGTGATACAATCGACTTCAAGATCATCTTTAAGTTCTGCTATAGCCTCCATAAAAACTGAAATCTATTCTCTGAGATCAGCACTTAATCGTATATTATTCATTTATGTCCCTTACATGGCAGAAAATGAACAGGGGCTGTAGCTGCTTCTTGAAGACAGCCTCCTGTCTAGTATAGAGCTGAAGGAAAGATTAGAGTCTTTAATTTATAAGCCAATTTATAAAATATGCTCATGAGTATCACTTCTTTCTCTTTACTTTTACTTTATGGGTTTAGTGCTGGAGTGAAATCCCTGAAAATGGAAACCTTCCATTTACAGAATATGTTTTGTGGCAGTTAAATCTTTCCTCGGCTGCTCCAGCTGTTGGCATGTTTCAGCCCTGTTCTAGGTATAAACAAATAACCTAATTCTCATGCCCATTCCATCCTCAACTTGTATGCTTAAAACCACTAATTAATGCTGTTCATATGAATAGTTTGTGTGATGCAGACACTTATTTATTCACTAGAAAATGAACAGAAACAACCGATCTTAAGTTTACATAGGATAGTGGATGGTAACAATTTTCAATCAATGCTAACTTCAAAACAGTTATCTTGAAATAAAAAGCTCCATATGCCATCCACTAAGGCTGCTGTTCCCAGCCTTTTCCATACTATGACTCTCTGCTCATCTAACCAGGATTTAGTTGGGATGCCCCTTCCTTGCAGCAATAGGAGAAGGGCAGTGTGGCCACACTACCCTGAAACCTTTTCATTTTCTCCCGGAGTGTCACAACACTTAGACAGAAGTCATGCATATGCATTGATAATGTGAAGAAAATAATCATGAATGCTTATAGATCAGTGTCCTAACAAATAAACCACAACATGGAGTCTTAGTTGATGTCTGCTGTAGCCCACCAAATCACACTACGGAACAGCGTGACCAGCTCCTTACACACCTATCTACAGTGTGTAGGAAGAAAAGCTTCATGATCACAGTGGACTTTAATTTGAGTGACATATGCTGGAGTTCTCATGCTGTCAGTAGCAAAACATCCTTGGAATTTCTAAATATTATAGATGACAATTTCCTAACTCAAAAAGTGTTGCCTTCGGCATGAGGGACTTCTATATTACACATCATCTTTACAGGTAAAGAGGAACTGAGCACAGAACTAAAAATTAATAGTAACTTACAAACAAGTGATCATGACTTGATCACATTTATAATGGTCAAATAGAGTAAAACCCACAAAGTCCATAAATATACTTGGTGCTTTAAAAGGACCAACTTCACACAGCTGAAAATAATGATGAGCCAAATCCGTTGGGAGGAAGAATTTAATGGGAGAAATGTGAATGATTATTAGGAATTGTTTAAAACCATTTTACTAGATGCCCCAAAAGAAATCTGAAAGGGAAAGTGAAGGCAGCTAAATTTTATTTTATATGCTCATTCACATACATGGAACTTGATAGTAATAAATATAAATCTAAAGTTAGGAATTGTAGATGATTGATGAGGGAAACAAAGGGACACAAATTAGTGACTAGCAGAGTTAAGGAAAATAAGAATGAGTTTTTGAAAGTGTAATAGGCACAAAAAGAATCCTAACAATGATATTGATCAATTACAAGATGAAAATGGTTGAATTGTCAATAATTATGTAGGAAAGACAAGTATTCAATAATTCAATAAATATTTCTGTTCTGTATTTGGGGAAAAATAGATGATGTAGTCACATGATATGATATTCTTTCCAATCCACTAATACCTCAGGAGGATGTTAAATAGCAGCTACTAAAGTTAACATCTTGATTAGGAGAAAAGAAGTTATTTTATCTCTGTATTTGGCACTGATGTGACCATTACTAGAATACTGTTTGCAGTTCAGGTTCTAGTTCGAGTGTGATAAACTGCACACAGTTCAGAAAAGAACCATGAGAATGAGTATAGAATTAGAAAAAGGTCCTTATAGTGGTAGACTGAAGGAACTCAATCTATTTTAGTGAACAAAGAGAAGGCTAAAGTGTGATCAGGTCACAATCTATGGGTATCTACAAGGGGAACAAATAATTAATAGTGGTTGCTTCAATCTAGCTAATAAAAACATAGCAAAATCTAGTCTAGTGACTGGAAGTTGAAACTTGACAAATTCAGACTACAAGTAAGGTGTACATTTTTTACAGCAAGAGTAATTAACCACTGAGACAACTTGCCAAGAGTTGTGGTAGATTGTCAATCACTGACAATTTTAAAATTAAGACTGGATGTTTTTCAAAAAAGATGTGTTCTAAGCATTATTTTGGGGAAGTTCTGTGGTCTGTGTCATACAGGAGATCAGATTAGATGATATGACATTGGAATTGCTGACTTTATTTAGCTGCCACTTGCTTAACTTGTATGCGCCAACTCAACTGCACCAGAAGGGTAGCTGGTATTTCTAAACCCTTTGGGGAACAGGACTGTCATTTTGTTCTGTTTTTTATACAACACCTAGCACAGTGGGGTCCTGGTCCAGCACTGGGGCTCCTGAGCACTACAGTAATAGAAGTAATTACAATGCATTTCATTTTATGTCACAGTAACCAAAAGCCAGCCTGCAGAACTTATGGAGGACTTGCCATTTCTTGAAAGATTAGTTTAAAATATGTTAAGTGCTGTATGTCCCTCTTGTTTGGCACAATTCAACCATAAAAATACATATAGTTTATCTGTCATAAAATATCTGCAGTTCACGTTTTAAGGTTCAGAGTACTACCAAAATCCTGTCTCCTTCATATGTATAGTCAATCACACAGTAGGTATACAATCAGATAAAGAAGGACATATGTACATATAGGAAAATTTGCAGTTTAAACATAGACACTATACAATTCAATTTTTTCATACAGATTTGTTGGAAGAACAGTATAAATGTAGGGTTTACCAATTACTGATCATCCTCCATTTTCTGTGTATTTTTATTGTTGCCTGATTGTTTATATTTTTTATATTATTTTCCATTATTAGTCATTTTCAGCCAAAATCTGTTTAAACAACAACAACAAACCTTTCTCCAAATGAATGAAATCTCATTAGATTATGTCTGCCTTCTCAAGAAGTTTCATAAATTCTTCTAAAATAATGGGCATTTGAGCAAAATGTCCTTCAGCAAAGAGAAGTCCTGAGGGATCATTTTCTTTTCCTTTGTCTGCAAGGGGAAAATGTAGAAAAAGATGGAAAATCTCTTAGATGGGGAGTGAGAAGGTAGAAATCCTCTGGGAAGGAGGATGAAGGAATCATAAGAAAATCTGTGGAGAAGAGGAATGTTCCTCTAGGGATTCAGGTGCAAAAATTTTGTGCCAGAAGAAACAGAGAGGCATCTGGTCTTGACACAGATAGGGAAAGGGAAGTTCATTATAGAACAATGTATTTTTAATACGTATCCAGAGTGAAATTCATGAAAGTCCACATCCGCTTACCTACAGTTTTTACAAAAAACTGTGCAACTTCTAGTGAAAATTTTCCTTAGTATTTGCTAACATTTCCCATACATTTTTCTACTGTGCTCTTACTGTGTATGCATATGCAAATACACACTTAAAAGTGCTGTGGGAATCTGACTCTGAATTTTCTCACTTTTAAACCTTTAAAGCCTGAAGTTTTACAATGTATTAACATGCATTATTTTATTTTAAATTTAACATGCAACTGAAATTGGGGCACAGCAAACAGTTGAATGCTTCTGAGCCCTGAGGCACCTGATTACCTCTAGACAACTGCACCTTCCTGGATTTGCTCAACTGCTAGTATTAATGGTCCTTGTAATGACAAAAGCAGCATTAGATAAAAATCATTCAGAAGAAATATTTCTAATTTTTGAGCATTCAGGAGTAATTTGTCCCAAGGATCAGCTGTGGTTAGGTGTGCTTTATAAATATCATCAATAAATATTGTTCGCTAGTATATGCTGGGTTCTATGTCATCCTTTCATTTTAATTGGCAATGATTTCATTACTCACTCACTATCTGTATTTACAAATCTTGATTAAACTACAGTAGTTACATGCCAGTATATGCATAGAGATTTTATAGAGTGCATGTATTATCTACTACTTTTTTTGTTTGAATAGTTCATCCACAGACTATAAAGGGCACTCATTTATGAACAAGAATTGATTAGTGCCAGCTGTCCTTATGACATTGATAATATGTCACAGATATTATCAATACTGTATAAGGCAGTTATCCAGTTAGATGGCTTCTGATCCTGACTAAACAGTCTTTATGTATAAGCAATCTTCCTCAGGCCCATTGTCCTGGATGAGGTCCAGCACTGTTGGATTCTAGGCTCCACAGGGCCACTAAGAAGCTTCTAAGGGATGGAATGGAGCCACCTCAGTCTTTGTTATGTTACAAAACCTGGCCATGTAGGCATGTTATGTAAATTGTGCTCTCTGCCTTCACAGATCCTAAAAGTTCCTCTGTTTCTTCCTCTTTGTACCTACCCTCTACTTCCTTCTGTAAAGCTCATTGCAGCTTCCTCACCAAAACTTACTGCAAGTGCCCTTCCCACTCAGGGATGGAGATTACCTGTCCCAGTCTCCCTGAAATTTACAATCCCCACAGCAATCAATACAGAGACCGTATGCAGGAACTTGGGCAGGATTTAAAAAAACTTCACTGCCTTATTATCTCAAACACAATCATTTAGGAACTCTGCAGGGCCCAGGATCTTCATAACTGTGAAATTCAATAGGAACTGTTCTATAAATGTCCATTGCTCTTTCAATTAAGTGACTGTTTTTTTCTATTGTGTTCAGCTAATACTAAAAATCAACGACTGAATAGAGAGACTGGATTTTTGGTTTACTACAATTGATAACTCACTAACACTCCCATCAGCCACTTTCGTTCCCCCACCCTTCCTCTCTCCCTCCATGGCTGGAGAGATGTTAATGAACCACTTCATCTTAATTAGTCCCTGGAAATATGCATGCACTGTAGTTGTAATTGTGTTTGTCCCCAAATATTAGCAAGACAAGTTAGGTGAGGTAATATCTGAGAGGGCAATGAAAGAACCCCTTAGTCAAAGCCACTCATTTTGAGTCAGGCGACAAAGGCCAGTCACGGTTTTCTAATTGCAGTGTAGACATACTGTTTGAGCACATTTCCTAGACCTAAAGAAGAACTCTCTGTCAGCTTGAAACTTAGCTTGTTTCTCTTGCTACAGAAGTTGATCCAATAATCATATTACAGGTAGTTTACCCATCTTGTCTCTCACAGAAAAACAAATACATTTTTGCTTCAATATTTGTGGTTCATTAAAATTAACAACTTGCAAGGTTCCTTCTTTTTTCGAAAAGCATACACAAATCTACTTTAGAAAATATATACAAGCCCAAACTCCCCCACTCTACTCAGCTCCCATCTTGACACTACCCTCCTCCCACTACAAATATTGAGCTCTGTTGAAGTTTTATTCTGTGGCCAGGGCTGTAGTATCACAGGGACTTGGGGGCCTAAGCTCCAGCCTGCGGCCAAAAAGGGAGCCCTGGGTACCAGCACCTAAAATCCTGATAATCTGGCACCCACCTGGCTGAGAGCACTCCTACCCTGCTGGCACTGGGAGGGGTAGGGGGCAAGGCACTGGAGCCAGAGGCCAGGATCTGTGCTCTGCCCTGCCCCCTGGGTTGACTGGGAAGGGGGTGTGGTTGGGGGCATGGTCAGGGGGCCAGGCAGGAAGCACAGTGGGGAACAGGCTGGGGCTCCCCAGCTGGTTAATCTAACTCTGTCTGTGGCTTTTGCTCCTACAGTGAAGAAAGGAGATAACTTTCCCAGCCCTGCTATATGCTATCAGACTTGTGGTCTGCTGTCACTATGGAGAATGATAGAATATTTCAACGGTAAATGAGAAACAGGTCATAGATACTTAAACAGAGAAAGAGGGTTATTAAATATTAACTCAGCAGTTCTCAAACTTAGATGTATACCACTGGTTGTACATGGATGCAATCAGGCAATATGTGGATCGGCTTAAAGCAGTGGTTTTCTAGCTTTTTTCTCGGAACTCAGGTGAAAAAATCATTCATGCCTGCTACCCAACAATTACATCTTTGAGCAATGCATTCCAATCTTTCAGTGGTGACAGCATGGGATGCCGTGTCCCAGTAACTGTGGGTCTGTGACCCAGTGCTGGGTCCTGACCTGTATTTTGAAAACCATTGGCTTAAAGTATAATATAAGAATCCATTATAACCACACTAATTAAAATTACAAAGATGATCCACCAAGCACTTTCGGGCTTTGGATATGGCACATGTGGTCTTGAAGTCTAAGTTTACTAAATTAAATCTTTTTTACACTTCAGGATCAATGTACAGTTGCCAGTTTAACCAGTGTTACTATCACATATGACAGGTATTCTTAGCCACACAGAAATTAAGGACGCAGTCCTGAATTCCTCACTATAACTCACTGAATTTTGAGTGTGCAGGACATCAAAATCTTCAGTTTACAGTTCTTTCAAAAGTCCTCAAACAAAATCCATTCCTAAACTTGCATCTGATTAAGTGGGCTCCAGCCCATGAAAGCTCACATTCAAATTTTTTTTTCTTGGTCTCTAAGGTGCCACAGGACTCCTCACCATTTGTTCCCAAAGTTTTTCTCCACTTCTGATAAGTGACAAATGTGTGACTTCAGTGGAACTAAGCCAGTTTATACCACCTGAGGATTTGATCCATTTTTTCTTATCAACAATGATGCATAGGTAATAAAGCCAGAAGGGACCCCTGTGGTCATTTCACCTGCCTTTTGCATTTCACAGATCATAGAACTATCCTGAATGAAAGTCTGTTTGAACTAGAGCATTTTTAAAGAACAAAAAATATAAAATCTTGATTTAAAAATGTCCACTGATGCAAAGTCTACCAGAAGTCCTTGATAATTTGTTCCTATGGTTAATTACCTTCACTGTTAGAATTTTATATCTTATTTCCAGTCTGAACTTGTCTAGCTTCAACTACCAGTGACTAAGTTTTGCTATATGGTTATCTGATAGATTGAAGAACTCATTATTAAATATTTGTTACCCGTGAAGGTACTTACACACTGTGTTCAAGTCATCCTTTAACTTTTCCTTTGCTAAGCTGAATAGTCTGAGCTCTTTGAATCTACCATTATGCAATCTAATAATTCTCATGGCTTTTCTTTGAACCCCATCCAATTTATCAACATTCTTTTTGAACTGTGAACATCAGAATTGGACACAGTAGTTCAGTAACAGTTACATCACTAGCAAATACAGAGGTAGCATACCATCTTACTTTTATTCAATATTTCCATTTAAAAAACCAAGATTGAATTAACGCCTTTGTCTACAGTGTTGCACTGGGAACTCATGTTTACCTGATTATCCACCTTCAACCCCAAGCGTATGTCCACACACAGGTTTTAAGTCATAGAATCATAGAATCCTAGGGTTGGAAGGGACCTCATAGGTCATCTAGTCCAACCCCCTGCCAGAGGCAGGACCACTCCCACTAAACCATCCCAGTCATGGTTTTGTCCAGCCGGGCCTTAAACACCTCCAAAGATGGAGACTCCACCACCTCCCTTGGCAACTCATTCCAAGGCTTCACCACTCGCCTAGTAAAAAAGTTTTTTCTAATATCCAGCCTCGACCTCCCTAACTGCAACTTGAGACCATTGGTCCTTGTTCTGTCCTCTGTTATTACCGAGAACAGTCGAGCTCCATCTTCCTTAGAGCATCCCTTCAAGTAGTTGAAGGTTGCTATCAAATCCCCCCTCAATCTTCTCTTCTGCAGACTAAATAAGCCTAATGCTTTCAGTCTATCCTCATAGGGCTTGTGCTCCAGCCCTTTAATCATTTTGGTTGCCCTCCTCTGAACTCTTTCTAGCATGTCCCTGTCCTTTTTGTAGTGGGGAGCCCAAAACTGAACACAGTATTCTAGATGTGGCCTCACCAGTGCAGAAGAGAGGGGAATGATCACATCCCTTGATCTGCTGGTAATACTTCTTTTGATGCAGCCCAGTATGCCATTGGCCTTTTTGGCAGCAAGAGCACACTGCTGACTCATATCTAGCTTCCCATCCACCATGACCCCCAGGTCCTTTTCTACACTGCTGCTACTTAACTGAATGCTTCCCAGCCTGTAGCAGTGCATGGGGTTTTTCCGTCCCACATGCAGGATTTTACACTTGTCCTTATTGAACTTCATAAGATTTTTATTGGCCCATTGTTCCAATTTATCTAGGTCTCCCTGAATCCTGTCCTAGCCCTCCAACGTGTCTACTGTTCCCCCCAGCTTGGTGTCATCCGCAAACTTACTGAGAGTGCAGTCTATTCCATCATCCAGATCATTGATGAAAATGTTGAACAGAACCGGCCCCAGGACCGACCCCTGGGGCACACCACCCGTGACTGGCTGCCAGCTAGACATGGAACCATTGATTCCTACATGCTGAAACCGTTGATCTAGCCAGTTTTCTATCCACCTTACAGTCCACCTATCCAACCCATACTTCCTTAATTTGCCAATGAGAATGCTGTGGGAAACTGTATCAAAAGCCTTGCTAAAATCAAGGTATATCACATCAAAACTCAAAATAATGCTGGTTACTTTGATTTAAAAACGATTAGGTCCACATCTTTTCTTATTTAGAAATGACGAGCTCTGTCATTTCAAAATATGTGAAGATATAGCGACTCAATAAATCCTCGTTTTATATCAAAATGATGCTTAGATCGAAACTGCTAAATTGGAATAACCCAGTTGGGACGTGTTATTTCAATTTAACGGTTGTTTCAGTCTAACACTTTTGCCCTTCTCCTTCCTGGGGTGCCTTTCTCTCTTCATATATTGGGTGGGGGCATGACCCTTCTAGGGGGCCAACTTGCCACCCCTCCCATGGTGCCCCTCCTAAATTGAACTAGCAAGTCGTGTCCCTGGACATGCTAGTTCGACTTGAGTTTTTTTGGTGTGGACCTGTTAAATCTTTTTAACAATTTTTATAGTGATTCAATTAGATCACTTGAAGTTAAATCGCTTTAACTGCCTATGTGTAGACACAGCCCAAGTGTTTTCCAGAGTCACTGTTTCTCAAGAAAGATTCCCCCATCCTGCCAGTATGGCCTGTATTTTTCATTCCTAGATGAATATATTTACAATTAGCTGTATTGAAACACATACTGTTTGCTTTCACCCAGTTTAACATGCAATCCAGATCGCTTTGTACCAGTGATTTGTTCTTTTCATTAGTTACTACTTCCCCAATTTTTTATCTCTTCTGCAGATATGATAAGATGACTTTATGTTTTCTTCCAGGTCCTTGATAAAATATTTTGAAGTGTAGGGCCAAGAAGTAATCCCTGTAAGATCTCATTGGAGAGACACCTGCTTAATGATGATTCCCTGTTTATAGGTACATTTTGAGAATGGTCAGTTAGTGTCACAGGATACACATCTATGCACTCTGGATTATGATCTGTATGATTTTTCTGTTCATTTACACACTGGAATTGTATATTTTTATGTCAATTATGCCAAACTTGGTTTCTTTATGGAGGCTCATGATCTATTCTACATGATTACTATGGTATCTTTTTTCCTGCAGCATCATTCATATGCACAGACATGTAACATTTTCCATGGCTTGAGGGGGTGGGAGACAGACAGAACTCTCTCCCAGCAGCATGTAAACAATGAAGCAACAAGCAAGCAAGTACCTGGAACAGGCAACAAAGATATGCTAATTGAGGTCTCTGCCTCAGACCAGACAAGAGATTACCCCTGCCCAGAAAGGGAGGGGTCAAGGGGGTTTGGAAACAGAGATACTTGGGAGGATTGCTTTTTGCCTTGGAATCTCCATCTTGAAACAACTTCAAGCAAGATCTGGGCCCTGTCTGGTCTCAGGCAGAGACTGGCTGTACAAACATCTGACAGCCAAACACCTTGAGCATAATCTTGGACTATGAGGTCAGTTTAGGTAGAGATTTTAGGTAAGTATGTGTGTTTTACCTTTTATTTTCTTGTAGTCACTCCTGGCTCATTTACACTGTGATTCTGCCATCATTGGCCATATTCAGGGGTTAAAGTAAGGGGAAACACACTGGAAGGCAGTTCCAGGGCCCCCTATTTTTAGGCTGGCAGCATTCTGGGGCCCCTAAAATAGAGGAACACACCAGAACTTTACATTCTCGGGCCCCCTAAAAATAGCATGACCAGCCAGAATGCAGTGTTTTGGTGGTTCTACCTTAAACCCTGCTTCTCCTTAAGCCCAACCAGCAAAGAGCTGCAGCAGACTGGGAGTTTGAGAATCTCTCCCCTGCAGGGCAGAGCAGCTTGTGGCTGGAAGCAGCTTTCAGCCAGTCAGGCAGCCTGCACACACAGCAAAGGTAAGGGCTTTGGAGGGGGACTGCTGGGGGTGGCTCTGTGTGTGTGTGTGTGTGTGTATGCGCGCACGCGCGCACTTGGGGGTGGGTATTGGGTCAGGGGGTGGGTTCTGGGGACAGGTATTGGGGGGGCCCACCCATACAGGGAGGGCCCATCTGTGCAGGGGGGGGGGGTCAACCTGTGCAGGAGGGTTCCGGGGCCTGCTAAATTATACTTTAACCCCTGGCTATATTCTCATCTAGAATTATAATCTCATCAATGAACTAATAGTTGTTTTATCTAAGGCTGTGTGATCTTTAGAGTATGTGAGTGAAGATGGCTGGGAATGAGCCATTTCTTTGTTAAATGGACAGACTTGAGTATATGGTGATTGGGAGTGGGTCCCAATCCCTGTAAGACAATGGCTCCCAGTGAGGTAACTGCGCCTGGGGGTGCACATTTGGGGAGAAAGGCTGGAGTGGACTGACTCAGGAGAAGTGAGTGGTCACTTGACAAAGTGGGGTGAATCGGGACTCAAGAGGGGGGACTGAGGGGTCAGAAAGCATACAGGACTGGATCTGGGGAGCGGCCTTTCACAGTTAGTTTTTTAATCCATTTAATAGGTGTCAGAGTAATTTGTATCATTTGAGGTGTTTAATCAAAATGTCATGTTGTACCACGTCAAATACCTTACAGAAATCTTTCACATCAGAACTATTACCTTTATCTAACAAACTTGTAATGATGTAAAAAATTAAATTAGTTTGACAGCATCTATTTCTTATCAATCCATGTTGATTGGCAATATTCATATTACCTTCTGTTAATTTTTAATTAATCTAGTGCTCTGTCAGTCATTCCATTATTTTTGTTGAGATCAATGTCAGGTTGACTTGTTTATAATAACTCAAGTATCCGATTTACTATTTTTTAAATATTGACACAACATTAGCTTTCTTCCAACCTTTTGGAACTTCTGTAGTGTCCCAAAAGTTATTGAAAATCAGCATTAATAGCCCAGCAAGCTCTTTGGCCAGCTCTCTTAAAATTTTGGATGAAAGTTATCAGGACCTGCTGATTTAGAAATGCCTGACTTTAGTAGCTGTTGTTTAACATCATCCTGAGTTACTATTGTAATAGAAAACCATCATTGTGTATCATCATTGCATTATCTGGTCTTTCCCCAAATACGGAACAGACAGATATATTGAACGCTTCTGCCTTTTCTTTATTTTTATTGACAATTCCACCACTTCCATGTAGTAAAAGATGAGTAACACTGTTAGCATTCTTTTTCTTCCTAATCTATTTTATAAAGTTCTTCTGATTCACCATAACTTTGCTGGTCATAGACAGGGTCAGTCTGCCCATAGAGGTAACCTAGGCAGTCGCCTAGTGTGTCAAAATCTGCGGGGTGCGAAGGGGCTTCCTGCCCATGGCTGCATCCCTCGCTGTCCGTCCATGGCTGGATCTGAATCTTGCTTAAGTCAACTTAATAACTCCTGTCCTGTAAGCTTTTAAGTCAACTTTACAGGGGAGGAAGCCCTGGGCCCTGCCTCCATCTCAATCAGCCTGATCTGGCTGTGGGGACCCAATCCAGCCCCAGACACATATCTCTGCAACAAACCATGCTGCCAACTTTTCCCACATAGCTGCATAAAAGACACTATTACAGGACCTAATAAAACCAGCTACTCCATCAAAGACTCATTCACCTGCTCATCCACCAATGTGATTTATGCCATCATGTGCAAGAAATGCCCCTCTCCCTTATACATTGGACAAACAGGGACAGTCTCTGCACAAAAGAATAACTGGGCACAAATTTGACATCAGAAATCACAACGCTTTAAAACCAGCAGATCAGCATTTCAATCGTCGTGATCACTCTATTAATGATTTGTTAATTGTTGTGCTCAGACAGATGAATAGTAAATCAAGGCTTCAAAGAGAAGCTACTGAAATTGAGTTTATTTGCAAATTGGGTTGTGTAGACAGGCACTGGGGCCTGCCTCCGAGTCTAGGCTGGAGGAACTCCCCGAATGCCCCTGCTGGCCAGGCCAGGGAACAGCAAGGGCTCAGCCCCCGAAGCAGAAGGGCGTGGCCAGAGCAGAAAGGGGCAGTATAAGAGCCCAGGCTGGGAGCTCATTTGGGCCTGAGCTCCAGAGGGGAAAGGACGTGCTGGCCCAGAGGGAGCAAGCCAGGCTAGGCCAGGGCCAGGCCTACCAGCCAGGCCCTGGCTCCCGGATCGCCCGGCGCTATGGCCCGCCCAGCCTCCCCGGACCAGGTGACTGGGAAGGAAGCCCAGAGGCAGCCGACTGGGGCGGGCACTTAAGGGGTCGTTGGGCCCCATTGCAGCCTCCCCACTTGGGCCCAACCCGGGGAGGCAGGGAAGCGGAAGGCCTAACCCCTTGCCAGACCTGTGACTTAGAGGAGCTGCCCTCCATAGAAGAGGAGCTGGCCCCTGCCCCAGGCCCCTGCGACCTGGAGGAGCTACCCTTGGCTGAAGAGGAGAGGCCGATCCCGTATGGGCCCCAGGACCTGGAGGAGCTGCCCCTGGCCGAGGAACCATCGAAGTATCCCAACCTGCCGCCCATGGATACGGAGGGGTTCGCTGGGGTCCCACAGGCCTGCTATGAAGGGGACCCTGAAGACGGCTACCCTCTGTGGAAATAGGTACCCCGGGCGGGAGGGCAGGACGGGGTGCAGGAAGTAGCCCAGGGAGGGCAGGATGGTGGGCCATGGTCCTGGGCAGCGTGTTTCAGGGACTGCCCCGCTAACCCTGTGGTAGGCCACCCTGCCCCTGTATAGGGCCCTGGGCTGAGACGCAGTGGAGCGGGTGGGCCTGCGTCTCCCTTCCCCCAACTCTCCTCCCATGGCTCCTAGCCAGAGGAAGCTCTATGGGAACCCCGAACTGCCCAGACTTTGTAATTGCCCGCCCTGCCTGGGGCCGGGCTCCAGGACTTCGTGTGAGCCTACGGAGACATTCTGCCGGTCGGCGGAAGGGCGCAACCCCGGCTAACTCCCCTTCACCGCCTGTAGGAGGTGCCCTCATGACCTGCCACTGGCGTGGAACGCCTACACGTGGTGGAGAGTGCAGGCACCCCTCCCTTGATAAAAAGGGGGAGCCCATCAGGTGGGAGATAGTAGCCTACCTTGAGGGGCAGACAGCCGTCGACAGCAATGGATCTTGACCGATTCGCAAAGTGGTGGCTGGAACAGCAGCAGCAACAGTAGACAGAGCAGCTGCAACAGCAACAGCACCTCCTGCAAACTCTGGGTGAACACCAGCAAAGGATGGTCCAAGAGCTAGGGGCCCAACAGAAGGAGCTTCAACAGGAGAGCTGGAAAAAGTTGGAGGCCATCCTGGCCGGGGCAGTCAGTCCCTCTTCTGGGGAAGCCCGAGCTACGGTTTCAACCCAGCTTCCCCTCCGGCTGACCAAGATGGGCCCCGGAGATGATCCAGAGGCGTTTTTGAAAACGTTCGAGCGGGTGGCCTCGGTCGCAGGGTGGCCCCAGGATCAATGGGCCACCTTGCTGGCACCCTATCTAACGGGAGCCTCCCAGGCGGCATACCGCTCCCTTTCGGATCAAGAGGCCCAGGATTACCAGGCCATGAGAGAAGCCATTTTGGAGGTACTGGACATTACCCTGGAGACGTACCAACTCCGGTTTCGAGGGCAAACCTACCAACCAGGTACTCGACCCAAAGCCTTGGTCCAGGAGTTGAAAGAGGCCTGCTGCCACTGGATCCAGCCCGATCGACGCTCGAAGGAGGAGGTAATTGACATAATTGTGATGGAGCAATTTCTCCACATCCTTCCCAGTCAAGGGCGGACCTGGGTCCTGAGACATTGACCCCGAAAGCTCAGTGAGGCAGTGAGCCAGTTTGAAGATTTCCTGGCCGCCGAGAGCCCAGGACCGTTGTTGGGTCCCAACCCTGTCCTGATGCGCCCGAAGGGACCCCCGCCAGCTGTCGGCCTCCGGGCTAGCCGACCCGGACAGTCCTGGCCATCCCCACTAGCTCACCCCCTGGCCGAGGGGATTGGAGGGGCCTCGGGAACCCGGAGCCCTCTGGCCCCAGACCACGGCGGCCAGACCCGAGATGGTCCTCCCCCAGGAACTCCTAGGGGGCCTGGGCCATGCTTTAAGTGCGGTCAGCGGGGTCACCTACAGCGGCAGTGCCCAGCGAAGGATTGTGCCTTTGGATCGGTGTATGTGGGGGAAGGATGGGCCCGGGGGCCGACCTCCCCGAAGGCAACCATCACGGTGATGATAGCCGGGAAGCCCTGGGAAGCTCTTGTGGACTCCGGGTGTGGTCAGACGCTGATGGAACGCGGGTTGGTTCCTGAGAAGGGCTGTGTCTTTTTGGAAAGTAGACCTGCGCTGCATTCATGGGGACCTGCGAACGCACCCCACCCTGCCCGTCACCCTAACCATAGGGTCCTGTACCCGAACCATCCCAGTGGGGCTGGCGACCCACTTGCCATACCCAGTGATTTTAGGCTGGGATTGGCCCGACTTTGCTGGGGTATTGCAGGGGGTGGGGCAACAAATCCACCTGGAGGAGAACCCCCAAGAGGCACGGGGGTCTGAACCCCTAGGTGATGAGAAGGACTCGCCTCGCCAGAGGGAGCCTGGACCAGAGGAGAGGGAGTGTCTGGGGCAAGAAGGAAGGTTGACCCCCGGCCAAGAGCCCCAGAGCGAGGAGACACTGGTCCAAGGGGAAACCCCCCCGGAGTGGACTGACCGGGCCACGGACTTCTGCCGAGACCAGCGGGAGGACCCCACTCTCCGCAATGCCTATGACCAGCTCGCCGTAGTAAATGGCGGGGTGACTGATCCCCAATGATCAAACCAATGGCCGCGGTTTGAGCTGTGACAGGACCGCTTGTATCGGGTGGAGAAGGATGCCCAAACGGGCGAGCTCAGAGCACAACTGGTAGTACCCCGCCAGCACCGCAAGTCCGTGCTATGCCTGGCCCACGATATTCCCACAGCTAGTCACCTGGGCATCGACAAGACACTAGCCCGAATCCTCACCCGATTTATTGGCCGGGAGTCCATCGGGAGGCATGAGATTACTGCGCCTCCTGCCCGGAGTGTCAGAAAGCTGCAGCTGCTGGGACTCCTAAAGCCCTCCTGGTACCACTTCCTGTAGTAGAAACCCCTTTTGAAAGGATAGTGGCCGACTTGATTGGACCTTTAGAGCGAAGCACAGGGGGGTATCGGTTTATATTAGTGCTGGTGGACTATGCCACTCGCTTCCCTGAGGCGATACCACTCAGGAACACGGCCACTCAGACCATAGCTGCTGAACTAGTAAAGATATTTGCGAGAGTGGGGCTACCTCAAGAACTACTCACTGACCAGGGGCCAAATTTCACCTCCCGGTTATTTAAAGAAGTCTGCACCATCCTGGGCATCCGAAAGATCCAAACCTTGGTCTACCATCCCTAGACAGATGGACTGGTGGAACGGTTCAACCGGACCTTAAAGAGCATGCTACGGAAGTTTTCCCCAGAGGAACTCCGAAGATGGGACCAGTTAATTCCCCCCTTGCTCGTGGCCATCCGGGAGGTACCCCAGACCTCAACCCAGTTCTCCCCATTTGAATTATTGTATGGCCGACAAACCCCGCAGGGTTCTGGACCTGATGAAGGAAAGCTGGGAGCACGCACCTTCCCCGTTGGAAGGGCTACTACAGTACGTTCACGACGTACAAGAACGATTGCGCCTAGTGAGCACGTTGGCCCAGGAGATCCTGAGGACAGCCCAGGAGACCCTGGCCAGGACACATAATAAGGGAGCCCGGACACGCTCCTTTGAGCCGGGGGATAGAGTCCTGGTACTACTGCCCTCCTCAGAGTCCAAACTCTTGGCGCGGTGGCAAGGGCCGTACGAAATAATCTGACAGACGGGGCCCGTAAATTTCGAGGTCAGACAGCCCGACCGCCAGAAGAAGAGGCAAATTACAACGTTAACCTTCTAAAACCCTGGCGGGAAAGGGAAGGCCTGATGATAACACCATACCCCCCCGATCCTGAACTCGGACCCCAGGTACCTGTGGGTGATCCAGGAGAACCCCAGGTCAGCCCGTTGCTCACGGAAACCCAGCAAGGACAAGCCCAACAGCTGTTGACCAATTTTGCCGAGGTCTTCACGACTATTCCTGGGAGAACGCCCCTGGTGTATCATCAAATTCAGACTTCTCCAGGAGACGTTGTTCAGGTGGGGGCCAGATCAACCCCTCGACACCTCCAAGCGACGGTAGAGTAGGAAGTCCAGGCCATGTTAGAATTGGGAGTAATTGAGCCCTCAACCAGTGACTGGCGTAGCCCGATTGTATTGGTTCCAAAACCAGATGGGACTCGAAGGTTTTGTATTGATTTCAGGCGCGTGAACGCCATTTCAAAATTTGATGCTTACCCTATGCCCCGCGTAGATGAACTGTTGGACCGGCTCGGGGAGGCCCAGTATTTCACGACCCTGGATTTGACCAAAGACTACTGGCAGATCCCTTTGCATCCACAGTCTAGAGAAAAGACAGCGTTTGCCACCTGGAGTGGGCTGTACCACTTTGTGCGGATGCCCTTCAGACTCCACGGGGCCCCTGCAACTTTTCAGCGCCTGATGGACTGCCTGCTGAGACCCCACATCAACTACGCTGCGGCTTATATAGACGATGTGGTAATATACAGCCTGGATTGGGATTCCCATCTAGCCCATGTCTCCGCGGTCCTGCGAACCCTGAAGGAAGCAGGACTTACAGCCAACCCCAAGAAATGCCGTATAGGGTGGCAGGAAACTGTCTATTTGGGGTATACCCTGGGCCGGGGGACCCTAAGACCACTCATTGAGAAAGTCCAGGCCCTCCAGGACTACCCGCGGCCAACCACTAATAAGCAGGTGCGGCAGTTTCTGGGACTCGCGAGGTACTACCGCCAGTTTGTCCCCGACTTCTCTACCGTCGCAGCCCCCCTCACCGACCTGCTCACCAAGGACCAGCTAGTCAATGTACGATGGACCCCTACCTGCGAGCAGGCTTTCCGGTGGCTGCAAACTCAGTTGTGTCAAGCTCCCATTCTATATAGTCTGGACTTTAACCAACCCTTTGTGGTTCAGACGGATGCGTCAGCGGTAGGTTTGGGGGCGGTACTAACCCAGGATATAAATGGAGAAGAACATCCTATCTTGTATCTGAGCCGAAAGCTCTTTCCCCGGGAGCAAAAGTATGCGACCCTGGAAAAAGAGGCCCTGGCTATAAAATGGGCTTTAGAGGCCTTGCGGTACTATCTTCTAGGTCGCCCCTTCATTGTCGTCACGGACCATGCCCCCTTCCGCTGGCTGCAGCAGATGAAGGACACCAACGCCAGGGTGATGTGGTGGTATTTGGCTTTACAACCCTTTGTCTTTACGGTGCAACACCGTTCAGGTAAGGCTCACGCCAACGCAGATGCCCTCTCACGAACAGAGACCGAGACGTGGCCCAGCTCGGAAAGGCCAGAGCTGGACTTGGGGGGGGGGGTGTAGACAGACATTGGGGCCTGCCTCCGAGTCTAGGCTGGAGGAACTCCCCGAATGCCCCCGCTGGTCAGGCCAGGGAACAGCAAGGGCTCAGCCCCCGAAGCAGAAGGGCGTGGCCAGAGCAGAAAGGGGCAGTATAAGAGCCCAGGCTGGGAGCTCATTTGGGCCTGAGCTCCAGAGGGGAAAGGACGTGCCGGCCCAGAGGGAGCAAGCCAGGCTAGGCCAGGGCCAGGCCTACCAGCCAGGCCCTGGCTCCCGGATCGCCCAGCGCTATGGCCCGCCCAGCCTCCCCGGACCAGGTGACTGGGAAGGAAGCCCAGAGGCAGCCAACTGGGGCGGGCACTTAAGGGGCCGTCGGGCCCCATTGCAGCCTCCCCACTTGGGCCCGACCTGGGGAGGCAGGGAAGCGGAAGGCCTAACCCCTTGCCAGACCTGTGACTTAGAGGAGCTGCCCTCCATAGAAGAGGAGCTGGCCCCTGCCCCAGGCCCCTGCGACCTGGAGGAGCTACCCTTGGCTGAAGAGGAGAGGCCGATCCCGTATGGGCCCCAGGACCTGGAGGAGCTGCCCCTGGCTGAGGAGCCATCGGAGTATCCCGACCTGCCGCCCATGGATACGGAAGGGTTCGCCGGGGTCCCACAGGCCTGCTATGAAGGGGACCCTGAAGACGGCTACCCTCTGTGGAAATAGGTACCCCGGGCGGGAGGGCAGGACGGGGTGCAGGAAGTAGCTCAGGGAGGGCAGGATGGTGGGCCGTGGTCCCGGGCAGCGTGTTTCAGGGACTGCCCCGCTGACCCTGTGGTAGGCCACCCTGCCCCTGTATAGGGCCCTGGGCTGAGACGCAGTGGAGCGGGTGGATCTGCGTCTCCCTTCCCCCAACTCTCCTCCCATGGCTCCTAGCCAGAGGAAGCCCTACGGGAACCCCGAACCGCTCAGACTTTGTAATTGCCCACCCCGCCTAGGGGCCGGGGCTTCAGACTTTGTAATTGCCCGCCCCACCTGGGGCCCGGGACTTCAGACTCTGTAATTGCCCGCCCCACCTGGGGGCCGGGGCTTCAGACTTTGTAATTGCCCGCCCCGCCTGGGGGCCGGGGCTTCAGACTTTGTAATTGCCCGCCCTGCCTGGGGGCCGGGGCTTCAGACTTTGTAATTGCCCGCCCTGCCTGGGGGCCGGGGCTTCAGACTTTGTAATTGTCCACCCCACCTGGGGGCCGGGGCTTCAGACTTTTGTAGTTGCCCGCCCCGCCTGGGGCCGGGCTCCAGGACTTCGTGTGAGCCTATGGAGACATTCTGCCGGTCGGCGGGAGGGCGCAACCCCGGCTAACTCCCCTTCACCGCCTGTAGGAGGCGCCCTCGCGACTGGCCACCGGTGTGGAACGCCTACAGGTTGCATTGCTTCAGGACTTAATATGGACATTGGACTTTTCTCTCATTACAAAAGATGATTTCACCTTATCTCCCTCTGTATGCTGTTTCCCAGTGTTTGAATCCTTACAAGTGTTTTGATTTACTGTTACAGTGTGACCTGTTCCCATGACTTGCACTTCCCTGCATTTATTTCCTCTCATTCTGTAAGTTTCCCCATCTTCAAAGCATCTGACAAAGTGGGATTTTTTTCCCATGAAAGCTTGTGCAATAAATTTAAATTAGGTTACAATATCATTTATACAACATCTCTACAGAGACCAGAGAGAATATTCAAAATTCAAAATACCTGAATGTTCAGAGATAAGACTTTCCAGTAACGTCAAGTCCAAGCTACAAATAGTTTCAGAGATACCTGCATTAAAACAAATCATAATAAATCCCAATAACTCAGGTCATTCTTCCTTCCTGCCATTCTGACTGAATCACTCTCCTTTTCAAATGCATGGAGTTCAAGCACCTTGACTTCACCATCAAGGTCACACAACTTCTCACCTACCTCTCTGCTCTCATTTCCGCCTCCTTTCTCCACTTCCTCTGCTCTTTCTAGACTCTTTTTTTTAACGATTTCTATTTTTGTCCTCTCTGATTTTCATGGCGCCTTCCCTCATATTTGGGAACTAAATGCTTTTTCTTGTAAAACAAAGGCTTCTTATCATCTACTAAATAAAATATATCTTATTAAAATCAATTTCTTTCACAAAGCCTTTCAATGTTCATCTCCTCTAAGATGAAGTTTGCACCCTTTCAAATTTAAGCAGTTTACAGTGTGTAATAGGCTAGCACTGTTCTACTTAAAGCTCAGACAAGTGGGAAAGCCAGTGTAACCACACACATGAGTATTCCAACATGGGGGAAATCCTGGGATGTGAAGCTCTGTGTGCCCCACCCTGCACCTTCACTGCATGTTTCAGTATAAATAACATGTCAGGAGTGACTATGGGGAGTGGCATGGTCAGAGTGCGGTTGCTGAAATTCTTAAGGATATGAGCCAGAAGAAGATACAGTAAATCTCAGGTAGCTCTCAACTGGCTCTTGGCAGTTCTGGTGATTGGAGAATACAAAAGTAGCATAAAAGCTACCTCTGCACCTCCACACACCTTCATGAAACGGAGCTTAACTGCACCTGTTGTGGGATTTAGGCTCTGACCCTGCAAAGGGATTGCCTACATGTATTCCTTTGCCAGACTGAAACATTACTTTATAAATGCAGTGCAGGAAATTCCCCTGGGTTTCTACAGCAATAAATACACTCACAGTGTGCTATAAATAAAAAAATAGAAAACAGCAAATCACCTCAGAATGTCTTTCTTTCCATCATAATCATATAATATCTTCAAAATCCTTGTAAACATTAACTTATTATTATCATTTTATTATTATTCTGCAGATGTGTTTTCCATTTCTGTCTTACAGAACTCATTTCTAGCCGAGTGTCTTTTAAAAAGCTAAGTGTAATTTGGAGATCATTTTAGGCATGTTGCCCATTGTTCAGTATGTCTTGAAAACAGTCCTCCAGGGGTCTGAGCAAGTTTGTCATTAACAGATAATTGGAGTGTAAGATGATATAGTGATAGAACTGTAGGAGGCTGGAAAAAATATTACGTGTTGCCAGCCTAAATTAAACTCTTAGTTATTCAAAATGTTAAATTCTCTCTTCCAAAGAGACGATCTTATTGCAGCCCTTCTCACATGCCTTTTTAAAATACAGTATGGACTCAGCTGTACCATCTCAGCATAGTCATAAGATGTGGGTATACAGAGCCACATCCCTTTTAGGGTATGTCCACACGGGATTTTTATTTCGAAACAACAGAGGTTGTTTCGAAATAAGAAATGGCATGTCCACACAACGTACTCTTGTTTTGAAACGACGGGCTCTGTCGTTTCGAAACAAGAGCCATCATTTTGAAACGGCTTAAACCCCTTCCGTTTCAAAATGATGGTTATTTCGAAACGACTTGTTTCGAAGTAATGCCGTTGGGACATGCTGTTTCAAAACGACAGTTATTTCGAAATGACTAGTTTTGAAATAACCATCATTCGGACATGTTATTTCAAAACAAGTGTTGTTTTGAAATAACAGTCTGACCTTCTTCCCAGGGTGTATAGCACCCATGGGAAACAGGAAGCTCCTGCCTGGGTGTGCTTGTCAGGCAGTGTGCCCAGCGGCTTCTTTAGGCATGGCCTCACATGGGAGCACTGCTGCAGGGGTGCAACACAGGGCCCCAGTGTGGACACCTAAGGCGGCGCACTGTGTCTGGCAGCATGAGGACATCATATCCTGGTTCTGGGCTACCCACTGGAGCCAGGACATTTATTTGGATATCGCCACAGCAGGTCTGGAGCAAGATAAAGGGTCTCAGGCAGGACCATGCCAGGACCCAGGAGCTCTAGGGGGCAAGTAGCACTGCTACCTGCCCCTATTTTGAGGAGCTCCATGCATTCCTGGGGCCAGAGCCCAGCGGTTTCCCCACCGAGGCTGTGGACACAGGGGCACACCGGAGCCCATCCTCTGGCCCAGAGGCGGTGGAGACAGCCAGTGAAGTCTCTGTTGGGGAGCCTCCTGCTGCACCACCATCAGCAGCGGAGGCTACCCCCAGCACCCCGGAGCTGTTCTCCAACCCTGAGGCAGAGAGCAGCACAGAGAACCAGGGGCATGAGACCATCCCAGCCCCTGGGGACTCCGAGATCAACCCCGGGACATCTCGCCAGACCTCTGGAGCCCCTGTGGGTGAGTATTCCCCTCCCACAGAGGCACACAGGGCTGGGGCTGTCCAGGTCACTGGCAGTGAGGGGGTACAGGGCCGGGCACTGGGGCAGGTAGGGCACAGGGTCGGCGGGTGCAGAGGCCCTCCCATGGCCACGGGTCCCTGGGAGTCAGGTGGCACCAGGGTCACAGGCCCATGCGTGCCTGGGGGTGTTTAACAGGGGCTGGGTGTCAAAGATGCAGCTGCATCTTGGGCGGGGTGGAGAGCATGCAGGCCTCGCCACTGGCAAGTGGCCTTGGGAGACTCCCTAGAGCAAGGCGTGGGTGAGTCCAGCTCACCCTTGTGGGCACCACTAGCATGTGTGCCTCCAGGGTACAGTTACCAGATGTTGGGCAAAAGGAGAACATGGTCCCCTTTTTACTGTCCTGTTCTTCCTTTTATCCTCACATTCTCTGTCTGGCAGGCAGTTTAAAATACAGGATTTTGTCAGGCTTTTTACTGTAGGGGTTGAAGTATCCTGGAATGCCCATAGAATACTTATTTGTACAGGTAAGTGTTCCAGGGCCCCCTAAACACCAAAGAATATTACATGCATACTACATTTTCTCCCACGTATCCTCCAATGTCCTCCTTTTTGTACTTTCCTGGCCTCCTTTCAAGGCTTTGGGATCCAGTAGCCCTACCCCAGGGCAATGTCCCACGGGATCCAGAGTCCTGCTGACAGTCAGGGCAGAGGTGTGTGCTGCAGACAGGCAGCACACAGACAAGGCCAGCAGGCATCAGGGGCCAACTGTTTTCTCTGCTTCCTTCCAGCAGGTTGCCCAGCCGCTCGCTGGCCGCCACCAACTGCCCGACGCCTCAGCCCGAGGCCACCACGGAGGAGGAGGAGGGCCCCCTGGTCGCGGGCTGAACTACTGGAGAGCCTTGAGGAGCTCGGGGAGAGGACTGAGGCGTCGTCCACCCAGGCCTGGTGGGAGGAGCAATTGAGGCGCCAGGACTGAGCCCTCCGCCTGCTGCAGCAGGCGTCAGCAGCAGACAACTGGGTGGTTGCTGCCCTGGAGCACCAGGTGCAGGCCAACGAGCACCAGATGCAGGCCTTTGAGCGCCTGTGCGACCACCTCCCCACCTCAGTTGAGGCCATTGCCACCAGCCTCCGGCAGCTGGTGGAGCAGACTGCCCCTCCAGGAGCTGCAGGGGGTCCGCCACCTGGCCCTCCCCAGAGGCAAACCCGGACCCAGGGTGGCCGTGGGCAGAGGCGGGGTACACCACCACCTCCGGATGCCCCACAGGCCCTGCCTAACTTCTCCCCTGCCACCCAGACTCTCCCATCACCTCCCCCCAATCTATCTCCCCCTTTCAAGTTGCTGCCTCCTCCCCGAACTCCTCCTCCCCCTTCCAAGTTGCTGGCCCTCCCCCAGACTGCCCCCACATTGCCCCATCCTGTAACCCTCCCCAGCCCTTCCCTGCCCCAAACTCTGTTTTGTTAAATAAATAGTTTGGCACTTTTTCTTGGTTTTGAGTGGTTTTATTGGGGGTAGTTCACAGTGCAGGTGGATGGGTGGGGGCTGGCTGTGGGCAAACGGGGGAAAGGGTGGTGTGGAGCAGGGCAAGCCTGGCCCTCAGAGTTCCTCCTGGGCGAGGGTGGTCATCAGTGCGTCCCGCACTGTCAAGGCTCTTTGGGAGGGCTGCTCCTGTGGGGGCACGTCTGGGTTCCTCATAGTCCCCGGCGAGGAGTTGTGCCTCAGCTTCCCACGCAGCTGCAATGGGCTCACCCCATTGCTCACAGTAGTTGTGCAGGGCCATGCATGCACTGATCACCTGCGGCATTGCCCGCTCCACAAGATGGAGGCGTGTAAGGAGGCATCTCCAGCATGCCTTGAGGCGGCCGAATGCCCGCTCGACCACCTGGCGGCAGCGCATCAGGTGGCAGTTGAAGATCTGCCTGGGGCAATTGAGGGGCCCAGCATACGGCCACATGAGCCATGGGCGCAGGGGATAGGCCCCGTTTGCCACAATGAGGATGGGCACCTCTACTCCTCCAACATTGATGTTATGTGGGGGGAAGAAGGTGCCCGCCTCCATGCCCTGGTATAGGGCAGAGTTACGGAGGGCCCTGGCATCATGGGCCCTCCTTGGCCATCCCACATAACTATTTTGGAACAGGCGATGGTGGTCCACAAGGGCCTGTAAGATGATAGAATGGTACCCCTTGCGGTTTCTGTACTCCACGGCTCTGTGCTCCAGGGCTTGCATGGGGATGTGCGTGGTGTCCAGGATCCCTGCACAATTGGGAAAGCCCAGTGTGGCCATGCTGGGAATGGTATCCTGCAGCTTGCCTTGTGTCACCAAGTGTTGTAGCAGGACCAGGTTGATGGCCCTGGTTACCTCCACAAGAGTGTTGCCGGTGGTGGACCTCCTGACGCCAAAGAGGTGCGCCCCAGACCTGTGTGACTCCGGAGTGGCTGTCTTCCACAGGGCAATGGCCACTCCTTTGTCGACAGGGATGGTAGGCCTCATGGTGGTGTCCCTTCAGCGCAGCAGCGGGGCGAATCCTGCGACCAGGAGGTTGAAGCTGGCCCTGGTCATCCGAAAGTTCCTCCTCCACTGGTCGTCTCCCCAGGTTCGCAGCACTACCCACTCCCACCAGTCTGGGCTGGTCTCCCAGGCTCAGAGCTGGCGAGGCACGGAAGGGGGCAGGGGCAGTAGCTTTGCTCTGCAGCCCAGCTGGCTGACAGCCTGGGGTACAGGCTGGGCACCATCAGGGTCTGCAAGCAGAGTGTCCCACATCAGCAGGACACTCTGCAGGTGGGCAAAGGGTCTGTGAGTTGCACAGTGCTGGTTGGGCAGCCAGGCAGTGTCCATGTCTGTTGCTTGCAGAGTCCTGCTAGCCAGAATGGACAGGGAAGTGAGGTTGGTGCAAGCTTTTATAGGATTGGCTGGCAACATGGCCGCCAACATGGCCCAGGGAGGCGGCCATGTCGCCACACCTCCCATGGTGCCCTTCCCCTGAAGCGAAATAGCAAGTCCACAGTGTGGACATGCTATTTTGATTCCCGCTTTTCCCTTATTTCAATTTGGTTTTTTTTTATTTCGAATTAAGTCGTTTCGAAATAAGGGCTTTATTTCGATACAACTTGTTTCAAAATAACTTATTTAGAAACAATGCCCTGCATCTGGACATAGCCTTATAGGCTAGATCTGAGGTATTAGTCTTCCATAGTCTTCTGCTGTGTAGGTTAAACCAACCTTTAAGATAGTTTAGCCTGCTTCCTCAGTCTAAAAAGGGATTGGGACTGTAATCATAACTTAACCTATGTTTGCTTGTATACATATTCACATATATTTTTTCTTTATAGGTTTAACTTAAGGGATCATATTATTATAGATGCAACATAGATTCACATGTTAATATAGACCAGTGGTTCCCAACATTATTGGATTGAGGGCCACAAATATAATTTTTACAATCCTGAAGGGCCACCAGTTTATTTAATTAAAATTAAATTAAAGTAAATTAAATTAATTAAATTTTCAATTAAAATTATACTAATGACATTAAAAATTAAATTAAATAACAATTAAAGGTTTTTAAAGGGCTTTTTAAAAAAACATAAAAATGGGCTGGATGCAGATACCAGACTGAAGGAGGGTGTCTGTGGGAGGCTGGCAGGAGAGGGTTAGGTCAGGGAGGCAGGTCAGGCTGGAAGGTCAGGGACCCGTGTACTTGGACTCAGCAGGAGGAGGGCAGCTGCAGCCTGGCTCCCAGCTAGTGGCAGGGAGGCGCCCACTGTTGTCCTTGGCAGGGTGAGCGGGTTGACCACGCTGGTTCCCCTGGATATGCAGGCTCCCCATTGCTGCGCTGTCTCCCCCAACCCGTTGCCTTTGGTGGCAAACCAAAGGCAAGTGGTGGGGTGAGTGCGCAGAGCCCAGTCTCTGGGCTGGCCCATCATGCCTCCATGGCGAAACAACCAGCCCAGTGGTGGTGCGAGAGAGCTGAGCTTGACCTCTGGGCTGGCCTGCCCTGCCCTTGAGGACAGAGCACCAGCCCAGGGGCAAGGTGGGAGCACAGAGCCTGGCCTCTGGCCAGGTTGCTCTGCCATGGGGACAAAGCGGGCTGGCTCAGAGACCAAGATTTGTGCTTCCATCCTACTCCTTGCCTTCAGCTTGCCATGGGGCATGGGCCACTTTAAAAAGCCCCATAGGGCAGTTTTGGCCTGAAAAACAAGCCTGGGTTAGAACCCGTGGTATATACATTTTATATTAAAAGTTGTAATGCAAAGTACCTTGCAGACTTGTAGAGAGATTATACTAGGCTTATATGAGACAGCTAAAGGCACAGGAGTTTTTAAGTTAGCGTAAGATCAGTTAGCATGGCTGACTCATGAAGCATCCCCAGGGGAAGGCTACTTCCCCAGACAGCCTCTTCTGCCTAGGCTCCGCTCTAGGCCCTGTCCCAAACCCCATTCCGCATGTCCCCATGCTGCTTCTCAGCCATGCCCTTATCCATCACTGCAGCTACTACATGGGCCCCCAGAAGGCCTTTCCCAGCAGGGAGTTGGGGAGGGCAGAGAAAGGAGGAGCCACTGTGGCCCCATACTTCCCATCATGTTTTTCCCAGCAGGGAGTGGGGGATGCAGGGAGGGCAGGGAAAGATGGGACCAACGCAGCCCAGTGCTTCCCAGCAGGCCATTCCCGGCAGGAATGGGGGTGAAGGGGAGGACAGGCAGAGGTGGGGCCACCATTGCCCCATCCCAGCAGGGAGGGAGGGAGGCAGAAAGGGCAGGCAAAGGTGGAGCCACTGCAGCCCCACACTTCCTGGTGGCGTTTGGCAGCAACGGCTTTCAGGGAAGACATAGCCTTCTCCTGCCCATGATATGAACCACCCTTTACATTAACATAAGAAAGAATTATATACTTGTCTGTGCTTTGGATATCGATATGGAAATCCAGGAGCTATATTTTGATCATGAGCCTTACCTGTTATAAGTTAGCAGACATCAAAACAAGGAGGAACTTAGTGGGGCAGGGCCCCAAAATATCTGTAGAAGTACACCTCAAACCTCACAGAAATATCTAGGAATAATAAAGAGGAAAATGGCAGTACATTCTTTGGAAGGATGGCATGTATCAAGCATACACATGAAATTGTCAGTCTATAGAATAAATATACCCTGATGATTTTGGGGGTAAAGAATCTATATTCGATTATAAAAGGAGGATCCAAACTGATCCATGCTATACAGGGTATAAAGCATGTTGCTGGGGGAGGCTTTTTTAGATCCAGCTCAAACTTTAAGTTCTTAGCTCCAGCAGCAGTGTCACTTAATCTTCTCTATGAGCTATTTACTTATTTTGACTGTTTTGCATATACTATAGCCTTAGCTGTTTAGTATTGTCAAGTCCTCTACCCCCTCTCAAGTCGAGGAATTGGATGCCTCTCTCGACCGAGCCATTGGAAACAGGTGTGAGTGTATTAACTCAGGGTATATAATAAATCCTAGTATAGTTTAAATCATACCATATAATATTTTCTGTGTGTATTAGAGCAGAATTTGACAGTAATCTGGTTATTACTTGTCGTTTGATTTTCTTTCAATTTTCATTCTGTTTATCATTCATGCTAATCGCAATACAGGTTATTCTAAATAAATACTTTGGGTATCTGCTTAGCAATTCCTGTGGGACAGCCCAGGAGTCCTTGTTAAATTTTTCTTCTGTGGTCAGATTCAGGTAAGAACCCCAGTCCTGGAGTAAGGTCCAATGATAACTATATTCAAATTTGAAATAAAGAATCAGGCTACAGGACATGACCCTTCTTCCTTCCTGTCTCCCCAGACATGCACAGAAAGGGCAGTGCATGTGCTTCCTCAGGTCCAGGGAATGCCATTGTCTTTGGTCACTGCACAGGACTGCCCCTTGTTCCCTCCACCAACACACCACAGATGAGCCAAGGTGAAATCTAGTTCTGCATTATTATATTTAATTCATCATTTGTGTAGCATCTTTCATATAAAATGTGTCTAAAAATAACTAGTTAAATAGCTTTTGAGAATCCTGGTAACAATTCTGGATCCTTCAGAAACATGTAGGACCAAATTGTGCCCCTCAGGGGCGCCAATTTTATTGGGACTTGTATCATGTATCTTGCGGAGGTGCATAAAATTAGCCTTTAATGTAGACATGTCAGATAGATTTCAAATCACAATTTTCTTATTTCTTTCTGAAATACAAATGGTATGTTCATATAAACCTTTGTTCAAGTTAGGATTTCCACAATTTGTATCTATGTTCCATCTATAGAATGGGTTCAAGCAGTCTGGTAATTACATATTTTAGGGATGCTGTGTGGAAGTTTAGAGAAGGCCATTCCTTGTATTTTCCCTGGTAACATTAAAATGGATAGCTTACACCTTGTGTGTTTGCTCTTCCACATGAACCTGGCTATTCCTTTCAAAGGCTCTTAAACTTTTTCTTGGGATAAGAAGAGAGAAAAAAAGACTGAGTATAATTCACAGCTGGTCAATTCACAGCTCCTTGTTCCCTCCACCAACACACCACAGATGAGCCTAAGTCTGTTGATCATCAAGAAATGTCACACAGGTCATCAGTCTAGCTGGGCCTTTTTTGGAGGAGGTGGATTGAAAGGGGAAAGTTTAGTCACACTTTTGGGGTGGTGATCTCTTTGGAGATGGAGTTTCTAAAAATTATTTCTTTTTAAATTCAATTTGTGCACCTACAGACTGGTAGCTGCTGAGTCAAAATAAATACAAATTTTGATTGTCTCACATTTTCTTGCAGCAGAACTCTATTGTATCTTATAGCCACAGGCCTTCCAGACATACCTTTGTGTGCATGTAAAGTGTATTGACTGTTCCACATTTCAGCAAGGAGCAGTATATGCTTCTCTCTGAGCTGGCCAAGTCTGTGGATTAGTGCACAGGAGGGAGAGAAAAGAGACTGCCATGCTAAATAGTCCACCTGTATTCTGTGCCTGAGGGTGGTATCAAATTCTTCAGAGAATGATGCATGAAACCCCAAAAGATCAATTAAGCATGATTGTGCCCATAAAAGAAGTTTTTTTTCTCCTAATCCCTTTCAATTAGTTTGACTTACAGCCAGGAGTCTTGGTCCTGTTTCCTTGCCATCCCTTTTGGAATGACTAGTGATGTTACTTTCTGTGTCTTTGGCTAGATTCACAATGGCATTTAGGCACCTACTTCCCATGAATTTCAGTGGCAGTTACATGCCTACATAACTTGCACATCTAGGCCTTTGTGTGCTGGTGGATGTAAAGAATGACTGTGGTTGAGGTTCTTCCTTACTGTCCACTGGCAGATGGCCATGTAACATTATCAGTACTTAGGGGTGCATTAGAAAGTGCTTAGATGGATGGATACATAGAAATAGAAAATAGATAAGATTTGTGTTAATTAATTTTAAATCCTGGATAGCTACTCCAAATTCCAAATGCCCTTGTACATATTCCAGGCAGAAAGGTATTGGATTCTAGGAATGCAGCCTGATGTTATCTGAGTATATTGCGATTCTATCATGAATCTACCTTAATCCCTTCAAAAATTCTCTCTGACCTAATTTTTACAGCCAGTGATTCTTATGGTTACAGCAAATAACAAGGGTGACCTTGGGCATTCTTGTTACCTCTCTCACAGTGTAATGTAAATTATTTTAATGCAGGGCCATTTACCTATACTTATGAAAAGATCTAACCAGCTGATATAGTTCTACAAATTCATATCTGGCAGTACTGCAAATAGGGAAATATTTTCAACATATGTTGATAGCTTTTCTTGCATCAATTGACCATCCAAGAGTTGACTGCTGAATATTCATTATTTGCAAATGATAGCTAATGGTCACTGAAGTTACATAACTTGTACTATCTCATCATCAATCCCATTTGTTCAGAGTGCATTATCTGCTTTATTGGAGTTTATTCTTACCAACATCTTTCTGAGCATCCTATTATCCAGATTTGGCAGGAAAATAGATTGTTATCAGTGAACCTTTTATTTTGGTATTATCAAGATTGTAGCCATTTGCAATGATGTGGGGAATTCTCAGTCTGTTAATATATAGTTTATTGCTGCTTGGTACAGTGGTAGTAAAGTGGCTGAGAGATTTACAAAATTGTCTTAGCTGGTTGTCTGGCTGCTGGTGCCTTATTATTTTTTAGTGACTTGATAGGTTCTGTTATAGTCTCCTCTGCTATTGGGCCTCCTATACTGTTAATTTAGTTAGAGGAGTCCCAAATGTGATGGATGGCACTGTACCTTGAGGACTAAAAGGTGGCCCTTATTACCCTGATTTCCCTTCAGGCAAATTTTCTTAATAGAGGGAGGCTACTGTCTACCTGGAAATCAAGGACACAGAAGAGTTTCCTTGGGAATTCAAAGGAAGAAAGAAGGAAAGATGGGCCTATGTTCAAACTCACATCTGCTTCAGGAAGAAGGCTGCTATAAGATGGAGGAAACCATTCTCCATTCCAGGGGCTGTATTTGTGTCAGATTAATTTATTTTAAGCTTGTTTTGGATAAACAGTCTGAGGAACTGAGAGCTTTTAGGAAGGGACTTGACTATGTTTGCTGTCAGATATGTAACCGAGCCTATTTCCCAAAGGAAGTTTTGCTTCTGTGCCAGAAAAGGGGCTTCTGCTATTTGTGGGATGGACCATGGCACTGGGCTCTGCTAAAGCATCTAAATACAATGGCTGCCATTAGAAAGGAAACATCTTTTTGACAACACTATTATTAATTATCTGTACTACGGTAGCATCAAGAAGCACCAGTTGAAGCCCTATTGTACAGATGTTGTAAAAACTTGTAGCAAAACGACATTCCCTGCCTTAAGAAAAACATACTTAATTCACAAAAAGGAGGAAATCTGTTATTGCTCTTCTTGACACGACTCTTTGTGAATATGGTGCAGACACCTGTAGGAAGAAATAAAGTCAATAACACAAGATGAATGTTTCCCTTTAATAGCAACCACTGCCTGGAGTCATTGAAGACCTACCCCCCCCCCTTTTTTTTTTACTGGTTATGCAGGTATTCGGTGACTTTTACTACTTGTTCTTCTTCTGTATGGAGGGCATAGTTGTCATGATTTTACTGCTAGTATTCTGTTTCCTGAGATGCTAGATCAAGAATTCCCCAGCTTTATTTCCATATTGAGAAACCATGGCTGTGTTCACACAACACTTTTGTTTCGAAACAACCTCGTTGTTTCGAAACAAAAAAAAACATGTTCACACGACTCACCGTTGTTTCGAAACAACAGGAACCCGTTGTTTCAAACAAGGGCGTTGTTTCGAAACAAGTTAAACCCCATTTGGGGGCGAAACAACCTTGTTTCGAAATGCTTGTTTCGAAACAACTTGTGTGAACATGTTGTTTCGGAACAAGAAGGTCCTGGGTTCAATTCCCAGGGGGTTGGACTCGATGATCTCACGAGGTCCCTTCCAGCCCTATAATTTGATTTGATTTGAAGATGTTCCGAAACAACAGGTCAAGGGCTGCCCCCTCAGCACCCTGGCTAGGGAACAGCCAGGCTGCAGGCACTGGCGGGGTTCAGTGCTGCCTGGCGCTGCTCCCCACCAGTGCCTGCAGAGCCGGGCTGCGGGTACCGGCGGGGAGCAGCGTTGTGCAGTGCTG
>ML682067.1:664282-821811 GCA_007922195.1 Podocnemis expansa
CTATCTATCTATCTATCTATCTATCTATCTATCTATCTATCTATCTAATCATTTGTAATCCTGTGGCATGGAGCTGCTTGGGACCATTACTTCTGAATATCTGAGGAAATGAACAGCTCACTGTAAAGAGCACTGTTCTTGATAGTAAGAGTTTGCATGAGTTGGTCCTCTAGTGATTTAACAGACAGGCCACTACCTGGTGACCACTTATGATTTCAGTTCCCTAGTAAAGCTCCAGGGGTACCTTTAAATTGGAGCCTTAGGCAGCCATCACAACTGGGATGTGTACAGCACCATCTCCAGCAGGTCTGGATAAAAATAAAGGATCATGGCCAGGGTTATCAAAAGGCCTGGGAGGCCATGCTCTGCGGGGGGGGGGGGGGGGGGCAGCCACCATCAGCTGCTCCTATTACAAGGAGCTGCACTCCTTCCTGGGGTGGGAGCACGACAGCCTGCCAGCCCATATCATGACCAGGAGGAGTGCTTGGTGGATGAAAATGTGGTGCTGGACCAGGAGGAGACCAGTACCCAGCTGCAGGGGACCTCACTGGCCCTGGATACCACCACTCTCGAGCTAGTCTCTGTCCTGACGCCAGACTCGGAAACAGAGGAGGAGGCTCCCCCCACCAAGGATGACCCAGGCGAGGAGACATTGCACCAGATCCCTGGTGCACCTGCCAGTGAGACCTCCCTCCCTGTGGGCATGTCGGTGCTGGCATGTGGGACGGGGAGTGTGGAGGGACATGGCCTGGGGACAGGCAGGGTCCTGGGGGCAGGTGCAGAGGTCTTCCCATGGGGGAAGAGGGGAAGGGGGCCATGTGGCAGGGGGACCTGGAGCTGAGTGGGGCAGTAGCATGTCTGAAGATGGATTGGGGGGACTATAGATGGGGAGCATCAAGGCCAGTCAGGATGCACCTGACACCATTGGCACATGGCCTCAGGAGAGACCCCTGGGGTGGGCTTCCTGAGGCTCATCACCTTGATCACTGCACCAGACCTGTGCAGCAGAGCACAGTGGTGTGTACCAAGGGGTCCCTGTCCCAAAGGACAGGAATTGGGAATCAGGGGGATGGTCATGGGACAGCAGCTGCTGTCAGGCTACCTAATGGGAGGAACTCTGGTCTTTGCTTCTCTCCTGCAGACCCTGTGCCTGTGACAAGCAACCCTCCCGGGGTGCAGCCAGCTGTGATGAGGAAAGGGGAGGGGGGCATCACTTGTGGGATAAGCTCTTCGAGAAGCAGCTCTGGATCATGGAGCAGGCCAAGGCAGACCTGAGGGCCTGGTGGGAGAGGGAGGACACCCACCGGAGGATTGAGCAGGGGATGCTCCAGTGCATGCTCAATCTCCTGGAGTGGCAGACCTGCATCCTCAAGCGCCTTGTGGGTGGCCCAGACCCTTGGCAGGCTGAGGGTCCTCCTGCCCTGGACCCCAACAGTCCTTGTCGCCAGCAACCCAGGACATGAGATGGATGGCTGCAGGCCCAGGACCCGCCTGCCCAAGGCCAGTAGCACCTGCCCCCCACTCCGAAACTCCTCACTCCCTCCAAGCCCCCTGACTTTCCCCAAGCCCTCTCACTCCCCCCAAAGCCCCCACCCCTGCAGTTCCCCTCCTCACCCCTCTCAGCTCCCACCTCCCAGGTCCCCCATAAGTAAAAATCATGTACACAGTCGTCTTGTGTGTTTTGCATTTTATTGTTTTGGGGATGGGGGGAGATGGATGAGTGGGGGTGGATGGCCACCATGGGCAGTTGGGGGTGGTGACAGTGCCTAGCAGGCTTAGTCCTCAGTGATGCTCACTGAGGAGGTGGGCCTTCAGCACACTCCAGAGCAGCACCGCTCACCGCAAGGCTTGCTGTGTCCATAGCATGGTGTTGTTGAGTTGCTGGAACTTGGCAGCGAGCCATTCAGTCTCGGCCTCCGAGACGTGGGGGAACCTTTCCAAACCCCACAGCCTCCACAGGTTGTGAATGACACAGCATGAGCTGATGACCTCCAGGATGATTGTCTTGCTAAGCTGCAGGCGGGTCAGGATGGCCCTCTAGCGTGCCTTCAGGCAGCTGTACAGCATCTGATTAAAGAGGTCACTGTTGGCATCCAGGTTGGCCATGTAGGGCTTCATGAGCCAAGGCAGCAGGGGGTAGGTCATGTCCCCCAGGATGAGGATGACTATCTGCATTTCCCTGAGAGTGATGTTATGCTCAGGGAAGAAGATGCCCACCTGCATGTGCTGGTACAGCTGGAGTTCTGCAGAATGTGAGTGTTGTGCGCCTTCCCTGGCCAGCCCACACAGATGTTAGTGAACAGCCCCTGGTGATTGATGAGGGCTTGCAGGACCACAGAGTGGTACCACCTCCTGTTAGTGTAGGCTGCTGCCCGGTGGTCTGGGGTTCGGATGGGGATGTAGGTGCCATCCATGATGCCCCTGCAACTGGGCATCCTGAGTCCAGCAAAAACATCCAGGATGTCCTGCAGGCTGCCCAGGGCCATGATGCGCCTAGCAGGACTCTGTTGATGGCCCTACAGACCTGCCTCAGGACAGCCTCAGTGTTGGACTTGCCACTCCCAAACTGGTGAGCTACAGAGTGGTGGGAGTCTGGGATTGCCAGCTTCCAGAGGGCAATGGCCACTTGCTTGTCCATGGGCAGAACAGATCACAGTCAGATGTCAGTGCGCTGTAGAACTGGGGTGAGCTCAGTGACCAGCTAGAGGAAGGTGCTTTTCCTCATGTGGAAGTTCTGCAGTCACTGGTTGTCATTCCAGGTCGTGAGGATGCTCCGGTCCCGCCAGTCACTGCTGGTTCCTGTGCCCAGATGTGCCGGCGCACGGAGGGCACCTACAGCAGAGCCAGAACTGCAGCGGGGCAAGCAGGACTTTGCTCCAGGCACACTGGAGCAGCTCCACTGACCTGCTCCATTAAAGGGCGAGTTTCCCACTGATTGCTCCAGGTGCCGGCTATTGTAAGGGGCACGTTCCAATCGGAATGCGCCCTGGGCACCGGCTTCTTTAGTTATGGCTCTGACCCAGAGTGCTCCAGCTCCCAGGTTTGGCAGGAGAAGTTTGGCCAATAGATGGCAGGTGTGGAGCACTGTCTTGGCACATTGCTAGAACACACTGAGGTCCATGACCTCCTCAGGCTCCATCTGCCAGCCACAGTGGGGAGGGTGTTGTGGTCACTTCCTGTTTATAGTAGTGGCCGGGGGGTACTTCTCTGGTACACTGTGGGACAGCTACCCACAATGCACCACTCCTATGTTGACCTAGCACTTACCAATGTGGACTTAGGCAGTCCACAGTAGTTTTCAGTGTGGATGCTCTAAGTCAATTTCACAAGGTCAACTTTAAATCAACTTAACAGAGCCTTCAGTGTAGGGATACTCAAGCAGATTAAATGCAACAAGTGTATAAATGCAATATTATGCTTGCAATTTTATACAAAAGTCAGGAAATTCAAAGTCCTATTACCTACAACTCTTGCAATTCTGCCGTATTAAAATCAAACATTAAGGCATTATTATTAACAGTAACACTCAAAATATGACATATTTGAGACGAGTGAGTTGTAGTTGCTGTGGGAACCATAACTCTGAAGACTGAACAGTACGGAGTTATATCTTAAGTATACTTTGAACTGCACTGAAAGTGATAAGGGCTATTAATACCATGGTTATATGACATTATAGTTGTAATATTAGTTTTGATTATACTCATCAGTTTCTAATTTTTGAAGAGAAAAATATAGAAAAATCTCTCTCAAATTGTGTCAGGAAATGAAGCAGTTTTCACATGTGTTCACCTGTTTTTGAGAAACACTGATTTGAGAGAAACACTGATTACCAGGAAGAAGTGTCAATGTGAAATATGCAGGCAGTCTTGAGCTTTGACCCAGAAAAGGGGAAAGCAGACTTTTTACCATGGACGTATCTGGATGAATAAGTGAAATATTCAGGAATCTAAAATTCTTACTAGGAAAATTGGTGATTGCTATCACAATTTCATCTTAGTAGCAGCTCACCTATAGATCTACTTGTACACCACATCCTAAGATGCTATTAACAAAGCAATTTAGAGATTTCAAAATACAATGTTGATCCAATGTTCCACTGCCTTAGGGGAATCCACATTCAAGATTTCAGCTCTGTTGGAGGTTAGGACAGTTAATAGCTCACTGAAAGCATAACACTGACTGCATAACACCTGCCTGTATTCTTTATGCCCTACTTCCTGCATCCACTCTTAAGCAGTGCTCTTCAGACCTCAGGAGCCAACTTAGTAATCAACATTAACCAAAGGAGCCAAAGTAGTGATAATTATTTCATTTACTATATAAATTATCAGAGCAAAATAATTGACTAAATATTCTACAATTAATAATATAGTAAAAGCATCCTGATTGGTTAATGACTTAGATTGGTTCATAATTAAATCACACCATGTTTTAATATTATGTGCTGCAAAGAGCTAGAGCAGACACATTAGAGAATCAACTGTGGCTCCTGGGCCTGTTTAAGTATCACTAATCTACAGAAGTGGGCTGTACCTATGAAAGATCTGGCAGGATCCACTGCCGGTCATTGGGTTTGGAATCTTCTGCACTCCCCTCTCCCACCAATCCAATCCATCAATGTATACTCTTTGCATGGTTCTGCTAAGTCAGGGCCTGCCACACACAGAAGAAAGCTTTTAATCTATGTATCGGCTAAGGAGAGATTTTTTTTACCTCATTTATCATTTAGCTTAATCACTGCAGTACACTGGAAATCAGTGGTAAAAACTAAGGAGAGCATTTCATACTAAAGCAGGTATTTGCACATATTAGCCCTAAAGCATAAACCCTTTAATCTTTCACTTGTTTCTCGTAACATCTCTTGCCTCATGTCTGCTCATTATTGAAAGCATTTAGGTTTATACAAGAGTTTGGACTTCTTCCCAGCCACTTTCTCTTTCTGCTTAGTACTGTGGTGAAGTCATAATGCTGACTATACATCATCACATTGTTTCCTCCTACCTAGATATCTAATTGCTTCATCAGCATGTCCTTTCAAAGATCCTCCTCACCCCCTGCTCTCTAGCTTCTGTAGGGTTGACACCTGGCTAGTTTTTAACCTGCTTGCCTTGTCCATTTCCATTTTCCCCACCCCTCACCCACTCATAAGCTGTGTGTGTATATGGTGTGACTAGGATTGCTGCTGGCCTACCACCTGGGTACCGCTCCATCTACTTGGCCCTCAGCACACCAGAACCAAGAGTGGCTGGCCTGTTCCTTTTGGTGCCAGCAAGCAGGAGGTGGGATGGATGGATCTGAGGCTTGCCAGCAGGGAGAGGTAAAGCGAAGGAGATGGGAGTGTGGGAGGCAAGGGCTCCCGGATGGACATAATGTATGTATGTGGTCCTTCAAGGGCTGAGGCTCTTGGGATGGCTGAGTGTAGGGGATTTTTGGCCTGAGGAGTCAGGTGGCTGTTGGTGGAGATACCTAAAACGGGAAGAAGAGGGTCAAGCAGTTTGAGGGGGGAGGACATGGGCCATTATTTTCTGAATCTCTGAGCTGACAATCTATCTGTGAGGACCATTGTCTCTTTTTGTTCTCCCTCTATACCTTATGTCTGGGTAATCTCATCTGCAAACACAAATTCACTTACCATTTTTATGCTGATGATCCACAAATCTACCTCTCTACTCAAGTTGTCTTCTTCCAGCGAAATTAAAATTTTGGCCTGGCTCTCTGACATCTCCTTATGGATTTCTAGCTGCCTGCTAAAGCTCAACTGGGCTAAAGCTGAGTGTGTGTGTGTGTGTGTGTGTGTGTGTGTGTGTGTGTGTGTGTGTGTGAGGGGACTTGGCTCCTACTTCAGGAGCTCTCTCATCCCTCTGGTCAGCAATTAATTAATTCTGTCCAACCTCAACTCTCCCCCTCCAGTTCCCACCTCAGTTCTGTTCCTGAATCCCACCTTAGCTTCTGCTGTAGCCCTAGGGGTTCCTCAGTCCCCTCCGCAGCCCTGCCCGGCAACTGTAGAAAGGAACAGAGAGGGTATACCCCATTCCTCACAGGAGGGAGTTTGAGAACCACTGAAGCTAAGCTTTTTCTGTTCCCTCTCCTCATTCAAGACTGGTGCTGACTCCAGAGGGATGGGGGAGAGAGAGGCAGGCTGTTGGGGAAGGCAGCCAACCAGAGGGGTCTTTTTCCCAAGCAGAGCCAGAATTTATGAGAGGGCTGAAACTTCTTGTGTCATGGGGAGACGAGCTCCAGCACCAGCTGAAATCCTATGACAAGTGGAAAAATCGAGAGAATTGGCAGCACTGAAAAATGTTGAGTCCCATCTTTGATTGTGCCACAATGCCAGCCTCCCTTGCCCCCTGATTAAATTTTCATATAAACAACTTCATGTTTCTCCCTTGCTGTCCTTCATGGTTGGAAGGAGCTCACCATCAACATCTGCAGATCTGTAGCTTTGCCTTCACTGTATTCATTATGCACCTTCAAATTCCTCCTTTCTGGACATGCCAAAAAACTTGACAACATTTACACTGCTGGTGTGCAGAGACCACTGCCTATCATGCTGATTAACATGGTCTCGTTGTTTCCTTGTACTCCTGCATCAGTCTCTATTCATGTTATCTTATGTTAGGCTGAAAACTCTTTAGGGGCAGGGACTTTTCTTTTTTATGATTTATGAGATCTGAAGAGAAACCAGAGTATCACATAAATCGTAAAAACAAAAAAAGTTTTATGCACTTGCACGATACCTAACACATGACTATGGTTCCTAGGCACAACAGTAATACACAATTAATAAAGTTTCCATGGGAACAGATTGTGAAGTCACCAGCACAAGATTATGACTTCTTTTCAGGGTCAAACAAAAGTTAAGGTTGGGTTCTGAGGGAGGAGGCTCTTATTCAAACACATCAGATATGAAGAGAATATACAAAGCGATTAGCCAAACACACTGGGCCAAGTTCTGCTGTCACCAAAGAGGTCAACTGGGGTGTTGGAACTGATAGTAAACTCTAGCTCACTCTTCTTAATATGTTTTGTACAATTTTACATTTGCAAGGGATCTCTTTTAACCCATGGGATCTCTTGTATCATCAGTACAGAATGGATTTATGCTACCTAGTCTTTTGAATGTTAGTGGGAATTGTACATTAAAATCTCTTGCACATCTTTGGTCATATAAACCCTCAAAGAGAGGACAAAAAAGAGCATTCTGGTTCTGAAACTGCATGGTTTTGATACTGTCAAGTAACTCTGGACCATCTATTGTTTATCTACCAAGAACTTGCCTAAAATTCTGTATTCTACTGTACAATCAAGTTAAGGTTACTTCTGCAGGATTTTCCTGATAAATTATTCCTAGCCATGCAGAAAGCCTTGTGACTGAAACTAGCTTGCTAAGAACACTTTTGTTACACTTGAAGTCCACATGTTAACCCAGCAATGCCATTTCTGTTCCTTGATTAAAAAGACATTTCGATTTGGTGTTCTATAATCAGTCAAGTCTCCCTTCTGCAGCCCAGAATGCTAATTCCATCACAAAACTTGCCTTTTAAAATTAAAAAAGGATCTTAGATATGAAAACCAATGATTGCTATCCTCATGGTTCCCGATTCTTGGGGAGAAAAACTGAGTGGTGGGGGGAGAGATCAGGTGGCAGTTTATAGCAGAGTGCAAGAACTTGAGAAGGGGAAATCTGAGGGAGAATTCAAAGAGAGGAAATTGCAGGACAAGCTAAACTCTCTAGATACAAATATGACCTCCATCACCATAGTTCCTGAGCCCATATGGGAGGGAGAACCTGTTTTGGCAACCATATTAGGAAGGTTTGATGTTTTGGTGCATTTAGGCTCTTTCCTCTTATCAGTTTCCAAAGGGATAGCTGTGTTAGTCTAGTCCAGCAAAAAAAACCCCAGGAGTCATGTGGCACTGAAAGACTAACAGATTTATTTTTCGCATGAGCTTTCATGGGAGAAAGTCCCACTTTATCAGATGCTTCGAAGATGGGTAAACTTACAGAATGGACTGAAAATAAATGCAAGGGGGTGTAAAACAAAGGATCAGGTCATACAGTAATAGCAAATCAGAGCAGTTGTTACTTTTTGTAATGGGAAAAGAAGCCATAGTCTCGATTCAATCCTGCTTTCACAGAATTTAATTTGCATATTAATTCGAGTTCAGCTGTTTCTCTTTGAAGTCTTGATGTCCCAGTCACATCTCTGACAACGGTTGTTAACAAATCATTTATTGAGTGATTAGAAAGATGGAATTCTGTAAGTTCCATTCTGTAAGTTCACCTATCTTCGAACCATCTGACTAATTGGGATTTTCTCCCACAAAAGCTCATGAGAAAAATAAATCTGTTAGTCTTTAAGTGCCACATGACTCCTTGTTTTTTTCTTTACTCTTAATCAATGCTATATTCTTTTTTAAAATCTGCATTTGAATTCTGTCAGTCACTGTTGAGCTAGCAGGGCAAACTACACTTACCAACCCCCACTTCTCTCTTCCTTTGCTCCTGCCCCCATGCAATACTGCTCTTTCGACATTCACTGGAGTATAATTATGAAAAACTGCTTTACCAGAACAAGGTGGTGCCTCTGTTGGCTGCCAAGCACTGTGTACATCATTCAATGATCTTCTTCCATTCAGAGAACTGTGAAAATGTCAGGACAAAGAAGAGCTTACACTCTAAGGCTTAAATGAGTAATAAACTTGTAGCAGGTGCTAGTCTAACTTCAGCCCAAAGAAGCTCTCATTAGCCTATTACTACAGAATCAAAAGAAAAACAGTTTAATCAGTGGCGCTGGTTTGAATAATGAGCACAGCATAAAGGAAAAATTATATCTGATTAAGTGCTAGTGTAAATACCCTCTCTCCAAAATGGATCTGGGTAAGCTCCCTAAAAATTGGTCTGACTCGCTAGTTATCTAGTTCCAAAGGGGTAGCCGTTTTAATTTAGTCCGGCAAAACAAACAAGGAGTCTGGTGGCACTTCTAAAAACAAAAGCAATAAAGCTATAAAGCTATATTTGTGTTAAGCCAAGCCAGCATATTGATTGATCTGAAGAGGTCTGGGGAAGAACTATTAAGGACCAAAAGTGACAGTACCATCAAGCCGACATAGAACCAACATGTCCTGCTTACTGCTCTTTTATCTCCTTTGGGTTTTGTTGTCCTCCTCACTCTCAAAACAGTGCTGAATGCATTATGAGATAATATCAGATACAATACATGTTGGGTATTGAACATCCACCCCAAAGTTTTTTGAGCTACCTGACAAATAGGTTTTTCTGATTATTTCATAGCAGCATAAGGTACCCAGGCAAGCTGAATCTTTCAATACTTCTCTCCTTATTGATCACACTCACCATATATTTTGTCAGGAGGTCTGTCTATGATTTAATGGCAAAGTCCAGACAGAGGCTTTTGGTAACCACAAAAAATGCCTCTGATGTCTATTTCAGTAATAAGGAAAGTAAAGATACTCACTGCCTAAAGTCCTGTTATTCATATAATCAATATGTTGAAAAATGGTTCACCATTCATCAGCACAGAACCCTTTATTCACAAATTAGAAATTGCAGATCACTCTACTTATGGGAGATAGTGGGGGCGATGGGGGGAATAAAATACAAGGTTGAACTGAGAAGTCATTTGGACGAGTATCTAAAACAGGGACTTGCCAATCAGGACTCGTGTACTGTAGTCTTAGCTCTGCCAATGGCATTCTCTAAGACTGAGAGAAGAATCACTTTTTTGTGCCTCAGTGTATCCATATCTAAAACAAGTGTAATTAAAGCAGTAATTGTGAAATGGCCTTCAACTTCTTGTCAAATGCTGTGACTGTTAGGGTTATTTAATTCAATCTAAGATTTCTGTCATCCTCTTCTCTGGTTAGTCAGCCTGCTCACCATCCTCCCAACCCCAGATCAGAGTGAAAATGCTGTGTAACTAGCAGAACGCCAGCTCACTGTAACAACCTGCCCTCAAGTTTCCTTTATCTGGGACACCGTGAAGATATAGGCATGGATGAGAGAGCTGGGAAGCTCAGAAGAGAGGTTTGCAGTAGGCAGGGAAAAGAGTGCTCTCAGATACCATGATGAGTACAGTACAAATGCCTAAACAGCTAGACAGAGTGGTATGGCAGACAAGTTTTGTGATTCTAAGTGGAAAAAAATCAGGCGTCACACATTTTGATAAACTTGGTGACTACTCAAAATGTGTAGTGAATCATCCACGATTTTTCTCAAAGCTTCTTTTAAAGGTGTATTAAGACTTTAACTGAGAACTGCTTTGAGAGAAAAGGTAGTATGTAAGTACAAAGTATTATGTAATGCCCCCTCAAACAAACAAACAAACAAACAAACAAACAAACAAACAAAAAAACCTGAAAAACAAAGAACCCACACCCAAAACCAACTAAACAAAAAACCCACAAAAAACCTAATCAACCAACCAATCAAACCCAAAATTGAAATGGGTAAGGAACTTTGAAGATTCTTCTTCCTTTGTCTGTTCTCAATTCAATTCTGTAAGTTTCTAGCAAAGTTTTATTCTCTGTAGATGGTGCAATATCTTGGTTGTGTTTCCTGAAGGCTTTCATGACCTCCACCCATGATTGCATTGAAACCACAATGACCTCTGTAGATTCTTCATAGAAGATGATCACAAAAATAGAAATTTAACTATTTTCCCCATAGACTTCGAAAGAAAGGATCACATTTTCTGAAGTTACTGAGAGACAGAAATCTGCTTTGGATCCACGTCTTTTCTATTATATAATGGATCTTTAGAATTTTTTTAGCCTTGCTTAAGAATAGGAATGCACTAACTTCCACAACCATTTTAGTGCAAATCTTACACCTGCAAAAAAAGGAACCTTTACAGTGTTTGCTAATCACTTATTCAAGATATATCCATTTTATTTATGAAGTTAAGAGACAAAGGGGCAACTGCTGTTGACTGGAATCATAAATACTATACAATAGAAGCCCTAGGCAGTGAAATACCACAGGTTTGCATTATTAGAACTACAGTCCAATCTCTCAGGAGACTGGAAGTGAAAGTCATCAAAAGGTTATGTTTATTAAATGTGAGCAGTATTATGTAAAAAGGAAGCAATTTCTCATTATGTGAAATTTCTGTTGCTGCTCTCAAGCCCTCATTTTGTACCACCCCCTATTGACTTTCAACAGCTCAGTCTTTCCCCTCTGCTCTTAGAATATATTCTGTATTCAGTTTTGTTTTCATTAAATGCAAATAACCTATGATAATAGAATGCCATGTTGAGACTTTAACACAGTCATCAGGAGCTGACATTAGTTTGTAAGTTTTCTTCCTTCTGTATCGGTAGTAGCTTGTATTACTGTATATAGTGTGAGCCTTAATGCTGGTAAATTACACACCAATGCCACACAGCAATTTCCTGAAAGCTGAGTTTTATAAATCCTCGAGTACTATTTGTTTCTATTATGGGTTATGAAATCAGTTCAGATGTCTATTACAGACGGAGTTGGGGGAAGTAGGATGTGGGAGGTAAGGAGGACGGGATTGTTCCCTCAACATCCATGCAGGGGTGGCCTACCTAAATCTGAAACTAAGACCTGATTTTAGTTAGACCTTCTGTTTCCATTTCTGCTCTCATTGCTGGTCTGTATTTGAGTTACAGACCTAAGGTGATGTATGAGTTTTCCAATTTGTGATTCTTTTGTCTTCCTGGGCATATAGATACTACTCTTGTGGCAAGAGGTGGTCTAGTACACCCTTAGCAGCTAATGCAGTCCATGCCTTTAGAGCTTAGTTGAGTTGCCTCAATATTATATAAAGTGTTTTTACATCTTTGAAGGGCTTTACAAATAGCTACAAATATCTGAAGTCTCTCTACAAATCCAGGTTGGAAAACTGAGGCAGAGAAGTTAAGTTACCAGTTCATAGTCACAGAGGAAATTGAAGCTGGAGATGAAAACTAAGACATTCTGGCTCCCATTTCTATGCTCAGACCACACTTTGCTTTGCAGATCATTCTTGAAACTTACAGAATATTCCTGGTCCAGCATGGGGAAACAGTTATGGAATTTTGTTTAAACTATTGTACTTAGTTTTCTCTTCTCAGTTTTTCACTTGTTCATGAGCACTAACAGAGTTAACTAACCAACCAACCAACCAACCAACCCACCAGCTGAGGCGTTGAATGAGGTCAATATTATATAGAGAGCAAAAAGTACCTTGCCACATCTTCTAAAACAGGAAACCTTTCAAAATATCCTGAGAAGGAAGTGACCAATGCCTGCCAAGGGAAGAGCTAATTTAAGGATTTGTACTATCTGACGCTCTCTTGGTTGCTGCATCAGAAGAATTCTTTCATCCGGCTTTTGTACTAACTATGTAAATTCACAAAACAGAAAAGTACACAAGTAAGGGAAAATGCTTTACTTTATTGACGTTTTGAAATGTTCAACTGTTCTAAGAATTGTGAAATCATTTGTCCCACAAGAAACTATATTTTCACCATTTCTCTATTTTTACATTTACTAAAAAAAATTCCAGATAATATTTTGAACTTAAAAGTTCTCAGATAGGAACAAGCAATTTTAAAAACATAGAGAAGAAAGTGAAGTCTGATATCAAATTTTTATGTTTCTTTAGAAATGCATTCAATGTCTTTAGATCAAGGTTTGCACAAATTCCCAGTTCTTTGCTTTAGCCACATACCAGAAAAACAGTGCTTCTAGAAACAGTATAAACGTGAAATAGGCAAAATGTTTATAAGTTCAGGCTATTGAAGGGATTCGGTTTAGGTGAGTAAAGCTCTAAAAGTGAACTGTAAAATTAAAATTATTGTTACATTTTGTGACTTCTCATGCTCTATTGTGATCTATGCAACAAAATTATCATTTTAAAGATATTTTAAATGTTACGTTCAAAAGGGGCCTCTGTGTTAGTCTAGTTCAGTAAAACAAACAAGGAGACCTGTGACACTTAAAGACTAACAAATTTTTTTATTGCACGAGCATTTGTGGGAGAAAATCCCACTTCGTCAGATGCTTTGAAGATGGGGGAATTTACAGAATAGGAGGAAATAAATGCAGGGAAGTATAAGTCATGGGATCAGGTCATACTGTAACAGCAAATCAAAACAGTTGTAAGGATTCAAACACTAGGGAACAGCATGTAGAGGAAGTTGAAGTCTAATCACCTGTTGTAATAAGAGAAAAATACAAAGTCCCTATTAAGCCCTGAAGCAATGCAATCTTATTTGCAAATAAATTCGATGTCCACAACTTCTTTTTGAAGCCTTGATCTGGTATTCATTTGTCTGAGCACTGCAATTAGTAAATTGTCAAAGGAGTGGTCAGGAAGATTGAAATGCTGACCTACCGGTTTTAGAATGTTGTGATTTCTGATGTCAGATTTGTGCCCATTTATGGCTAGACTTCACAAAAAAGAGAAAATCCATTCATAACACACTCTTTGCTTTCCTAGAAAAGAAGAAAGACACCAAACTGTCTAAACTGCTATGTACCACAAAGTACAACAAGAACAAGAACTTCAACCCACCCAACGACATTGTTAATCTTTCATGCTACATGCTTACTCAAGCAGAGGAATCTGCGTTATATTGGGGGCTTTCCTTCTGCCCCACAACGGCCACACATAAGTTTATTGATAATAAATTCTGCAGTGACCTGAAGGGCTACTATTGGCATCTCAGACTCAAGGAATATTTCCACCACACCAATGATCTACACAGTGACCTACAAGTATCTTCCTCCCAGCACTTCAAGAAGAAATATTCTCTGTGGACTCCTCTTGACTGTTGGAACAGCAGACTATACCTCCACTGATTGTTTTCACCACTGTGCAAAGGCTGAAATAATAGACAAACAACATCCATTACCTCAGTCTTGCAGAACACAATGCCATTCACGGCATCTGAAACAACTCTGACATTATTATTAAGGAGGCTGAAAAAGGAGGTGCTGTCATCATCATGAATAAATTGGATTACTATCAGGAAATTTATGAACAACTCTCCAGTACAATGTTCTACAAACCACTTTTCTCTGACCCCACTGAGGAATACCAAAAGGAACTATACCATCTACTCTAGAAACTCCCCAAGGCAGCACAGGAACAAATAAAGATAAACACACCACCAGAACCCCAACCTGGAATATTCTATCTACTACCTAAAGTCCATAAAAAAGGAAACCCCAGATGCCCTATCATCTCAGGTGTTGGCACTCTTACAGCAGGTTTATCTGGCTATGTGGACTCCCTCCTCAGACCCTATGCTGTCAATACTCTTAGCTATCTTTTAGACACCACAGACTTCCTGAGAAAAATCCAATCCACTGGTGAGCTTCCCAGAAACACCATCCAGGCCACTATGGACATAGGCGCTCTTTACACCAACATCCCACACAAAGATGGATTACAAGCTATTTGAAGAATCATACCAGATGATGCCACAGCACACCTTGTTGCTGAACTTTGTGACTTTGTGCTCACCCACAACCATTTCAGATTTAAGAATAATTTGTACCTTCAAGTCAGTGGCACTGCTATGGGTACCTGCATGGCCCCACAATATACCAACATTTTTATGGCTGACAGAACAACATTTCCTCAAGTCTCATCCCAAAGCACCTTACCTCTAATTATGCTACATAGATGACTTCTTCATCACATAGACCCACAGTAGTGCTGCTCTTGAAGATTTCCACAGAGATTTCAACAATTTTTATTCCACTAGTAAACTTAGCCTGGAACATTCAACACAGGAGATCCACTTTCTGGACACTACAGTCTAAATCAGGGATGGACACATAAACACCACCCTATACCAGGGGCGTCGCTGGCGCTGGGCACCCTGGGGCGCATGCCCCAAGTCCCAGTACCAGTGCCCTGGATCTCCGGCCCAATTGGGCCGGGGATCCAGGGCCCGGCTGCTGCCCGGCTGGCCCAGCCCCCCAACCAGGGATAGGGCTAGGCAGGGCCGCACTGCCGTGGGTGGCTAGGCTGCAGCAGGGCCAGGCCAGAAGTGGCTGCAGAAGGCCGGGCCCTATGCTGCCGTGGCCGCGGGCAGCCAGGCCCCCAGATCCCCAGCCAGGAATTCGGGGCCCGGCCTCCTGTGGCCGCTTCTGGCCCGACCCTGCCGTGGCCTAGCCACCTGGCCCCACCTGGCCCTATCCCTGGCCAGGGGGCGGGGCCTGTTGGCTGGGGGCAGGACCTGGGCCCGTGCCCCGGGTCCCTCCCCACCCCAGCGACACCCCTGCCGTATACTGAAAACCTGCTGATCAGTATAGTTACCTACATCTGTTGAGTGTTCACCCGAAAGCTCCCACACAATCCCTTGTCTACAGCCAAGTCCTGAGATATAACCTCATTTGTTCTGATCCCTCAGACAGAGACAGGCACCTTCAGGATCTTTATCAAGCATTCTTAAAACTACAGTATCCATCTGCAGAAGTGAAGAAATAGATGGACACAGCCAGGCAGGTACCCCTAAGTCTACTATTACAGGAGAAGCCCAAGAAGGAAAACAACAGAACAGCACTAGTCATCACCCACAATCCCCAAGTCAGATCTCTACAGTACATCATCAAGGATCTACAGCCTATTCTACAAGATGATCCCTCACTCTCTCAAGCCTTGGGAGCCAGATGCCCCCTCCCTTACAGACAGCCCCCAACCTTAAGCATATACTTGCCAGCAACTACTGCCCTAACAACAGAACCATTTGTCAAGGCTGTTTCCCCACTCTGGCACTCTGAGTGCAGAAGGTGGGGGCCTGCAACAGGTCTTAAAAGCCACTGGCCTTAAAGCCTGATCTTAAAACTCTCCAAGGCCTCCAATTCCTGGCCTTGGAGTGGTATTGCTGTCACCACCCAAATGCAAAAAAAAAAACCTCTTGAAGCCCAGAAAGGTGCACTTGGGAATTCCTTCCTGTGAGGTACTCACAAACACTTTTATTCCTCTCTCAGGAGGGTGACTGAACCTCAGCTGGGATATCAGCTGGAAATGGAATAGAATTCCTCTTAGTAGCTGGCTGTGCAGTCTGAGGCACATGCACACAAACCTCTTGCCTTTCAGGACACAGAACCAGAGCTTACTTAAAAGGTAAAATCTTTAATCAAAAAGAACAGATAAAAAACACAGAGGCTATGTCCACACACAGAGGGCTTGTTTCGAAACAAGTTATTTTGAAATAATTTGTTTCAAAATAAAAAAACCCTGTCCTTGAAATAAGCAAAAAGCGGGAATTGAAATAGCTTGTCCACATGGTGGGCTTGCTATTTTGGTTCAGGGGCAGTGCAGCATGGGAGGTGTGGCATCATGGCTGCTTGCCTGGGCCACATCAGCGGCCATGTTGCTAGCCAATCCCTTAAAAGCTGGCCCGACCTCACTTCCTTGTCCACTCAGGCTAGCAGCATGCTGCAAGTAATGGACTCTGCCCGGTTGCCTAGACAGCACCGTGCGACCCCCAGGCTGTTGGACCGCGTGCAGGGTCTCCTGCACATGTGGGACACCCTGTTCGAGGAGCCCGAGGATGACTGGCCACTGTCCGAGGATTACATCCACCTCGTCCACAGGGGTGAGCTACTGCCACTGCCCCACCCCCATGCCTCGCCACAGATTGGTGGGAGACGGTCATTCTGCGCTCCTGGGGTGATGACCTGTGGAGGCAGAACTTCAGGATGACCAGGGCCAGCTTCACCCACCTGGTCAGCGAACTTGCCCCACACCTGTACCACAGGGACACCCCCATGAGGCCCGCCATCCCAGTGGACAAAAGAGTGGCCATTGCCCTCTGGAAGATGGCCACTCCAGAGACCCACAGGGCAGTGGCGCATCGGGAGGTCCACCACTGGCATCATTCTCATCGAGGTCACCAGGGCCATCAATCGCGTCCTCCTGCGATGGCTGGTGAGACGTGGGGAGCTGCAGAACACCATGCCCAGGATGGCCACCCTCGGCTTTCCCAACTGTGTGGGGATCCTGGACAGCATGCACATCCCCATGTGTGCGCCAGAGCACAGGGCCACTGAGTACAGGAACCGCAAGGGCTATCATTCCGTCATCATGCAGGCCCTTGTGGACCACGGGGGCCTCTTCCTGGACTGCTATGTGGGATGGCTCAGGAGGGCCAATGACACCAGGGTCCTCTGCAACTCAGCCCTGTACCAGGGCATGGAGGCGGGCACCTACTTCCCCCCTCACAACATCTACCTTGGGGGAGTAGAGGTGCCCGTCCTCATTGTGGCGGACGCGGCCTACCCCCTGCAGCCCTGGCTCATGCGGCCTTATGCAGGGCCACTCGACCCCAGCTGGCAGCTCTTCAACCGCTGCCTGGCCCGCTGCCACCAGGTGGTTGAGCGTGCATTCGGACGCCTCAAGACATGGTGGAGGTGCCTTCTAACCTGCCTCCACCTTGCAGAGAGGAGACTGCCCCAGGTCATCGCGGCGTGTGCAGCTCTCCAAAGCTACTGCGAGCAGCACGGGGAACCCGTTCCACCGGCATGGGAGGCTGAGGCCCAGATCCTTGGCAGGGCCTATGAACAGCCCAGACCTGTGCGTACATGCGAGCAGCCATCCCTGCGAGCCCTGTCCGTGCGTGATGCCCTCCGGGTCGCCTTCAGCGAGGAGGAGCTGTGAGGCCCAGGCCTGCCCTGCACACTATCCTCTCCCCTATTCACCCACAGCCAGCCCCCATCCATCCACCCACACTGCCAACCCCCCCCAATAAAAACACTGAAAACCAGAAATAGGTTTCAAAGGGTTTATTTACAATCAGGGAAGGGCTGGCGGGGGGAAGGGATGGGGCAATGTGGGGGAGGTCCCGGGTAGGGGGCATCAACTTGGGAGGGGACAGGGGACTTTGGGGACTTGGGGGAGGGGCATCAACTTGGGAGGGGACAGGGGATTTTGGGGAGGGGCATCAACTTGGGAGGGGACAGGGGTGAAAAAGTCCAGGGGGCAGGGGGGAGGTTAGGCATGGCCTATGTTAGGGTCCAGGGGGGTGGCATGCCCCGCCCGCGCCCACAGCTGCCCTCTACCCTCCGTCGTCTCTGTGGAGGCCCAGGCTGCAATGCCTTGTTGCAGTGTCAGGGTGCCAGACTCTTGGCCAGCTCCCTGATGGCTGCAGCCTGCTCGGAGATTGCTGCCGGCAGCCTTTCTGCGAAGAGCTCCAGCGCCCTCACGCTCCTGTCCTCTGAGGTCGTAAGGTGCCCCAGAGCGCGGAGACCGGCTGCCTGCCGCTGGGCCTGCTCCCACTGCCAGGCCTGGGTAGCAGTGTGCATCTCCTGGCCCAGCTCCTCTAGGCTCTCCAGGAGCTCACTGCAGGTCCGGGGGGCCCTCCACTGTTGCTGGGGTGCCCTGGGGCTCAGGCGTTGGGGTCCGGGCGTGAGTGGCGGCCCCCAGGGAGGAGCTCTGCAACGTGCTGTAGGGAAGCAGAAAACACAGTTGGCCACTGCCGCCTGCTGGTCCTGTCTGTGTGCACCTGTCTGCAGCACACACCTGCCCTGACTGTCAGCAGGTCCCAGGATCCCGTGGACATTGCCCTGGGGTAGGGCTCCTAGGCCCCAAAGCCTCGGAAGGAGGCCAGGACAGTACCCAAAGGAGGACATTGGAGGACACTGGGCAAAAAGGTTGTCTAGCTGGGGTACTCCTCAGGGTTTAAGGGGCCCTGGAACACTTTCCCATATAAGTCAGTATTCTATGGCATTCCAGGATCCTTCAACCCCTATAGGAAAAAGGCTGACAAACCCCTGTATTTTGAACTGCCTGCCAGACAGAGAATGTGAGGATAAAAAGAAGAACAGAGCAAAAAAAGGGGACCATGTTCTCCTTTTGCCAGACATCTGGGAACCATACCCCGGAGGCACACATGCTAGTGGTGCCCACAAGGGTGAGCTGGACTCAGCCACGCCTTGCTCTAGGGGGTCTCCCAAGGCCACTTGCCAGTGGTATGCCCTGCCTGCTCTCCACCCCACCCAAGATGCTGCTGCATCTTTCCCAACCAGTCCCTGGTCACCACCCCCCAGCACACAAGGGCCTGTGACCCTGGTGCCACCTGTCTCTGTGGGACCCGTGGCCGGGGGGGCCCCTCTGCGCCTGCCAACCCTGGGCCCTATCTGTCCTGGTGCCTGGCCCTGGCCTCCTCACGTCCCGGGACCTGCTGGACAGGTCCAGCCCTGTGTGCCTCCATGGGAGGGGAATACTTACCCACGGGGGTTCCAGAGGTCTGCCGAGATGTCCCAAGGTTGGACTCGGAGCCAGGGGCGGTGGTGGGCCCCTGCTCCTCCGGGCTGGTCCCCGCCTCCATGCCCATGAACAGCTCCAGGGTGCTGGGGCTGGCCTCTGCCGCTGGTGGTGGTGCGGCTGGAGGCCCCCCGATGGACACGTTGGAGCCCGGTGCCTCCAGGCCCGACGAGGGGCTCTGATACTCTCCTGAGGTGTCCACAGCCTCAGCGGGGAGACTGCTGGGCAGTGGCCCCAGGAAGGCATCCAGGGCCTCAAAGTGGGGGCACGTGGCCTGGCTCCCAGGCTCCTGCAGCGCCCAGGCATCCCAGGTGCGTGCATGGTCCTGCCTGAGGCTCTTAACTTTGCTCCGCACCTGCTCTGTGGTGTGGGGGTGGCCTTGTTCTGACATCACAGCTGCGATGTCAGAATAAATGTCCCGGTTCCGGTGGCTGGCCCAGAACCGTGCCATTATATCTGGCTGCTGCCAGATCCCCAGGAGGCACCTGACATCCTCCGGGGTCCACACAGGGGCACTTCGGCGCCCTGCAGCTGAGGGGCCTGGCTGCTGGGACATGGCTGCCCTACAGGTCCCTGCCTGTCACGCAGCCTGACAGGCACGCCCAGGCAGGGACTTCCCCCAGGGCACTGTGCACCCTGGCAGGAAGGTCAAATGGTTATTTCGAAACAACTGTTGTTTCAAAATAACACGTCCATAAACCAGTTGTTTCGAAACAGCATGTCCCATTGGCGTTGTTTCGAAACGAGCCATTTCGAAACGAGCCGTTTCGAAACAACGCTGTTTCTAAGCGAAACCGGGTTTAAGCCGTTTTGAAAAAATGGCTGCCATTTCAAAACAAGGGGTTTGCTTGTTTCGATATGGCCGTGCATCGTGTGGCCATGGCGATTCTTATTTCGAAACAACCTCGTTGTTTCAAAATAAGAATGCTGTGGGAACACACCCAGAAAGTTGCTTCTCTGGGAATTAACTTAGGTAGTTAGAGGCTAGAGGGAGGGGGTACATATGCTCAGCACAGAGAAATCCAAAAACAAACCAAAACCAAAGAAAATACCCTGACTGCGTCTTAAGAACACATTCCCTGTTCTACTCGCACCTGGTCAGGAACAAACTTAACTTATCTTTGGTAAGGATGTTGCTGGATTCTTCCTCAGGCCCCTCTGGCCTCCTCCTGATCCTTTCAGAAGCTCTGCTGCATCCAAACAGGAACAGACAAGCCTGCTGTTCCAATTCAAAAACCTGTGCTTCATTCCTATTGGCTGTCCTGGAACTCACTGATCAGAGTGTTAACCCCTTCCTCCCCAAGGTTTACTACACCATTAAAGCAGATATATATCTCAGAAACAATCCACATACATTTCTCAGTTTTTAAAAGTGCCACCAGACTCCTTGTTTATTTTGCTAGATTAGACTAACACTGCTACCGCTTTATAACCTGGTACTGTGTGTGAATTCATATAGAGTGATTATTTTGTGCAAAATAATAAATGGGCACAAAACTGACATCAGAAATCAAAAGAGTCAAAAATCTGGATCTGAGCACTTCAAACTTCCTAATCACTCTGTTGATGATTTGTTAATATTTGTGTTCAAGCAAATGGGTAACACATCAAGTCTTCAGCGAGAAACTGCAGAACTGGAACTGATATGCAAATGTGATTGCGTGAAAGCAGGGTTAAATCGTGACAATGGATTTTTTCCATTAAAACAGGTGATTTGACCTCATGTTCTTCTGTGTGCTGTTTCCCAGTGTTTGAATCTTAACAACTGCTTTGACTTGCTGTTACTGTGTAACCTGATCCCATGACTTCATTTCCCTCAGTCTATTTAGGTTAATGAAGAGGAATCACTTGAATACTTTAAGTACTTAAATGGGGAATTTGTATTGATAATGGGGTTTTCAATCTAACAGTTAAATATATAACACAATCTAATGGATGGAAGTTGAAGCCAGACAAATTCAGACTGAAAATTAGATGTAAATTTTTAACAAGGAGAGTAATAAACCATTTGAGCAATTTACCAAGGGTCACAAGCAGGGCCTTCCCTATATGGGGGCAAGGCCCTGGGCCAATCGGCCTGTTGAGGCCCCCTATCTCCCCTGCACTGTGAGGGTGGGGCGGGGTGGCCCAGAGGCTGGGCTCCACTCTCCTGCCCCTGTCTCTGGGCCAGCCCTCCCCACCCTCAGGGCCAAAGAGCCCAGTTTCAGGGCCAGCCACCCTACCCTGGGTCTGGCTGTTCCACCCTGGGGGTGGGGAAGACCAGCCAGTATTCTCCCCAAGATTTGAAATTAGGGGGTGTAGAGGAGGTGCAGGGGGTGTTGGGGCTGCTCACTAAATTGGTATAACACTGTTACTAGCTGACAACTGGAGGGTGTTAGGAAATTCGGGGGGGTGCAAGGGGAGCGTGTGGGTGGACGTTAGGGAAATCGCTGGGACTGGCCCAGAGAGAGGCCATGTTCTGTACTCCCAGCCCTCCCCACTGCCTTCGTCTTCCTGCTGAAGGCGGTGGAGGGGGCAGAGAACAGCAGAGCAGTTCTGAGGAAGGGGGGAGCAGTGTGGATCCCACGCTGCCCTGCTTGCAGCAAGATAGCATGAGACCTGCAGAACCGCAGGACCAGGGACATTCGCCCTTCTTATCCCTCCCCCCCCCCGCCCCGAATGTCTCTGGTCATGAGGGATTGTCACTGACAATTTTTAAAATCAAGGTTGGGTGTTTTTCTAAAAGATGTGTGATATGAATTATTTTGGAGAAGTTCTATGATCTGTCAAAATACAGGATCACAATTGTTCCTTCTTCCTTCTATGACTCTATTATGGCTAGAAAATTAGAACTGCAGCTTTACATTTAAAAAAAAGTGATTATGTTAGCTTTTTGCTAACCTCTCCTGTCATGATTTTAGATACCCTGCTTTATCTTTTTGTTTGTTTAAAAATCTGTGTGTATCCCCTCCTCCCTCCCTCTCTTTACATTTAAAACATTAGGGTACCAATGAGGAATAAACTCTGGAAGCAGTTGAGGAGGAGATTTGGTATTTGCATATCTCGTTTGCACACTGGATTGGTAATTCCATGTGTATCTAATATATATTTTATTACTACATGAAACATTTGGAGGAAAGAAACCATCCAGCTGCCTAATTTGCTGATGTGTCAATACATCGGAGTGAAGCCACTGAGAGCAGAGAAAGTCTAAAATGAATTGGAGTTTTTGAAGATGCTCAGGAAACCTGCAGAAAGGTATCAAACCTTCAAGGAAAAAGAAGTAACAGCTCAGGGAGGAAAACTGGCTGTTAAGAAAAGTCATTGGATCCTGTAAAATGATAGATGGGCCCACAGAGGATAAGAGATAATGAAGAACAGCAGGGGTTGCTATAAAACCTGATGGAAGTGACTAAATAATGAAAGTGAATTTGTACAGTGTTACCTACCAAGAATGTAAGTAAATGATAATAGATGTTCAGGAATTGACTGGAAATAGGGTAATTTACTGTTTAATGTCCTATAGTACCTATGTTTACTTATTAGGGAATGACCATCCTTTAAAGCTACTCAAATCATAGGTTGGTGGACAGACTTTTACAGTGAGGTTAGAAATAGTTTCCCAGTAATCTTTAACACTCACTTGTGTGACAGTGTAGAGGCTAGGAAAGATATGTGCCTGAGACATTAGTGAAATAACATGAAGCCTGATTCTGCACCCTTAACTTGCTCTTAGTACTGTTAACAAAATCAAGTCCAACCTGTGTCAAGTGTGTGTCTGAGCGTCTCAATGCAATACAACAAAACCTGCTTCCCAAGCTGTTGTAGTTTATGCTCATATATGGATTCAGAGTCAGACTGCTGTTTGATTCCAAGCATTGTTATAGTCATTATGCTGGGAATTAGTCAGAAAGACAGAATTAATTCCAAAAGATACACACAGACAAAAGCTATCCTCACATGGTTCAGAGAAAGATATTAGGTTCTGTTAACCTAATTCTGATCCCACTTACACTAGTTTAATTCCAGTGACTTAGTGGAGTTACTCCTGGTTTACTACCATATAAGGGAGATCAACTCCTATATGACTCAGCCTATAACATGCCAAGCTATTTCTGGAAAGCTTATAATAAAGAAGTTCACACACACACAAAAAAAAAATAGTGCAAAAAAGCACAACTTAGTTTATTTTATTTTATTTTTTTTTCAAAAATTTAAAACCCGGAAAAGCACCTTTTCACAGAAGCATTTTCCACTCTTTTAAACTGGTGACATTAAAAAATTGTCACATAGAAACTTAGATGCATAAAGGAAGAGGATGATTAAAAATGAGGGTCACCATTGCCCAGTCCTTGCAGTCTCAGGACACTGATTAGTTTGGGGTACATCCATCTGACCTTGAAACAGTATGGTTCCTCATTTTTCCACAGGATCATTTTCACCTTCAATCTGAAATCCTTTTCATTATGCCCAAAAGGAGAATGATTTTACAGACCTAAATCTGATAACACATTGCTTGGCTTGCAGATTTTATTTTTGGAAAGGTTCATTTATTTCAGCTGGAAAGAATCTAGAACAGATTCTCCAATGAAGAAACAAATGATTCAAGTATGGGACTAAATCCGCAAATACTTTATATATGCAGCTGTACCCACCATGTGGGACAGGTTTAATCATGTAGGCCCTGTAATTGGAATGCACTCTACAAGGCTACAGCTCAGTACACTGTTTTTACTGCTAAAGAGACACACTGAATATTCAACAGCACTCAGACCTTCAGGTGAACAACCATTCTCCAAGTAACATATTAGCCTGAAGAATACATCCTTATCTAGCTTTCTTTGATTTTTAGAGGAAGCTGGACATACCCTAACAGTATACTTCTGCTCATTCTGAATCCATTTTTAATATTTTCTTTACACCTGCTCTATACTTCATTTGTTACTTGTTGCTTGGTTAGACACAAAGCTTAAACCCACTCCCCCTAAACATAAAGCTATACTATGACAGTGATTTAGAACTAGAACTTGCTATTGAGAGTTATAGGCAGGAGCGTTGCTGCCCCAGGGAAGGACCCAGGGCATCGGCCCAGGCCCTGCCCCTTGGGTGCAGGCCAAGCCCCTGGGCGGGGACAGGGCTGGAAGCAGCAGCTGCAACTGCAGGGCTGCCCGCCCTTGGGGAAGTGGCTGCTGCTGCCGCGGGTGGCTGGGCCCCAGATCCCCAGCAGGGGACAGGGGCAGGAGTGGCAGCTGTGGCCGCAGGCGGCTAGGCCCTGGATTCCTGGCAGGAGACAGGGCCGCCCGGCTTTGGGGAAGAGGCCGCCATTGCCGCAGGCAGCTGGGCCCCGGATCTCTGGCCTGATTCAGCCAGAGACCGGGAGAGATGGGGCCCCGCAGGACCCAGGGCACTGGTGCCGAGATTCGGGGCACGGGCCCCATGTGCCCAGTGCCAGCGACACCCTGGTTATGGGGAGTTCTGCTTAAAAACCACTGGTACAGTATGACAATAGGGAGACACCCACAGGTCTAAAATGAAGCCCGAAACAGCTTCTTTTTTGTTCCAGTGGTGTGGCTTTAATAACATATTGCCAAAATGTTAATAAGTGGAACCCTCAAACATTTCCTGTTTAGCCTACACTAGGAAGTATTCTGTTCTATATAGGTTTGTGTACAATGCTCAGCTGAGTAACATTCCCAGCATAAAATACTATCCACTCCCCTAAAAAATTAATCATTGAGTTCCTCAGTTTCATCTTCTCCTTCTTGAATTCCATACTTTTCCCTACCCAAACCTACCGGTTTTTCTATCATCAACCTGATCAAAACATCATTCTTCCCTCACTCCAGTATCCTAAAAGCTCCTCTAGATTCCTGCCCGCCAGCCACTCACTATACCAGCACTGATGCTGGCAAATGAATTGCCCTGCAGAAAGCTAGAGGAGAGGGGAATGGTTAGCGAGGAGATATGGGTCCCCCCGATGTTGGTTTAAGTGTGGGAAATGGGTCCACATTTTCCATTTGATGAGCAGATCTCCCTTGACTACTTGCAATCTAACCTGAGTAACAAAGTGAATGGGAACATGGACTGGGAAAGGACAACAAATCTTGTCCAATAGGAGGGGAATTTTGGATTTGTCTCACAGTATTTTCATTTGATAGCATCTTACAGTCAGTGGCGTTGCTGGCGTTGGGCACCCTGGGGCACGTGCCCCGAGTCCCAACGCCAGTGCCCCGGATCTCCGGCCCAATCGGGCCAGGGATCCACAGCCTGAACCCAAACTGGCCGGGCTGCAGTGGCCCCGTCCCCAGCTGGGGATCCGGGGCCTGGCTGGCCGCCTGTGGCTGCAGTAGTCCCATCCCTGGTCGCGGATCCGGGGCCTGGCCACCGGCGGCTGCGGCCATGGCGGCCCCATCCCTGGCTGGGGATCCGGGGCTGTGTACGCGGGCCGGCCTCCAGCGGCCGCTTCTGGCCAGGCTGGGCCAGGCCGGGCCGCACTGCGGCCTAGCTGCCTGCGGCGGTGCAGCCTCCCCCTGGCCCTATCCCTGCCCGGGGGCGTGGCCTTCTGGCTGGGGGCATGGCCTTCCAGCTGGGGGCAGGGGCTGGGCCCATGCCCCGGGTCCCTCCCCGCCCCAGCGATGCCCCTACTTACAGTAAACTTTTTAGATCCTAAGAAGTTGATTAGACCACTGCAAAAGGTCAGCTGGCCAGTGTAGCATGTACAGTGGCCAGCTGATGTTTTGCGACAAATGCATTCATGGTGCTTAAAATCCCTCATACAAGATGTTTGACCACTCCGCATTACTTCTATACTTGTTTTCTCCATTTTAGTGCATTGCTTTTAGGGTCATCTGTTCTAAAACCTTGTTTATGTACCATTATTTTTTTATATTGTTCTTTTAACCCCACCCTAACTCAGTGGCAGACTTCATCCCATTCTGCAGACATCTGAAAGCAAGTATCTTTGTGTTTGTTTCTTTAGGTCTCTAGTCATTCCTGAGCTATGTAAACAGTGCACTTGCCTCTGCTGACTTCCTGGTTACTTATGTTTAGGGTTACCAGATGTCAGGCAAAAGGAGGACATGTCCTCCTTTTTACCTTCACATCCTCCATCTGGCAGGCATTTTAAAAACATGTGATTTGTCTGGCTTTTTACTGACAATGGTTAAAGTATGCTGGAATGCCCCGAAATGCCCTATTTTTTAGGGGGAAGCATTCCAGGGTCCCCTAAAAACAGAAAAGTGTTACATTAATGCTACCTTTTCTCCATGTGTCCTCCAATGTCCTTCTTTTCATACTTCCCTGTCCTCCTTTCCATGCTTTGGTATCTGGTAACCCTACTTATGTTTGAGAGGTGTGACAAGACATACCCTACATTAGCTTTAATAAAAGATGAAAATTTGGCTTCAATACTTTAAGGTCCAATGAAAGCCATCAGAAATTGTACTTATTTAATGTGAACCATGTTACATTATCAGATTCTATTTTATGTGAATTTCCAGTTACGTAAAACCATTTTACATCATCTGATGCAAATTTCTTACAGAACAGTGTTTCAATCCTCTTAGACAATTTGCTACATTGTTTTATATAGATTGACCTAGTCATCTTGCAGATCTCTCAGTCGGATATGCTGGAAGTAGGCAGTATAAATGAGCTGCCTGAAATAAATGCAAGTGCTAATCAAGTCAAGGCATCTCTGGGAATAGGGATGGGTTTCCCTTCTCATGCAGGTACATTGAATTTTTTTGGAAAAAGCTAAGATTGTAACCCTAAAAAACATTTAAGTCCATTAATAATACTCTACCACATCTCTCTCACCAATAGTAAGATGTTGCAGAAAGCATCAGGAAATTCATAAAACACTAGAGAAGAAAAGTAAATTTGCTGAAAATTACCCAAGGGCGATGGAGCTAACTCAGTGTGTAGCTGATATGAAAGCAGCTCTCTTAAAAAAATGCATAGAGCTGGAAATGTACTTTATGCCATACAGGACAAGGTCAGTGCTTAACAGATAACAATTCCATACCCCAAAGGGCTTACAGTCTGCAACACAAGCGGAAAAGAAGAAAAGGAAATACAATATGAGATTTGAGAGCACATACTGGGCAGGGGCAGCCTTTGGAACATAGATTCCTCAAGAAGCAGGTGCATTTTTAGCAGCTTCTTGATGCTAGAGAAGAGATTTTTTGTTCAGCTTTATAGCTGGGTAGGTGTTGGAAATTAAGAGGTTTATTTACATCTTTGTGGATAAAAAGGCCAAATGAAATGTGAAACAGGCGAACAGGCAATTAAGATTCATATTGTTTTAGAAAGCTTCAGTGAGTCAGCAGCAAATGCTACCAGGTGAATAGTATTTTACTTCCTTATGTGAAACTAGAAGTATACTTTGGGCAAAAATTCTGGTATGGGCTTTGTACAGTGAAAACCCTGCAGCTGTGCCTTCCTTAATGCAGATATAGGGGCATGTAAAAGCAGTCTGCAGAAATGGTGAAAATACTGTTAAGGGATGGATATAAAGATATGGAAGTAATCAGCTTTGTTAATACTTATATTGTGTTATATTGGGAGTGCTGTTCGCATATGTACAATTCTAATTTTAGAGGGAAACAATGGAAGCTTAAACTACTTTTCTGCTTCTGGACCTCGTCCCTCTCGTCATTTTATCTGTGGGTAGCTCCTATGTAGCAGAGGCTAGTGAAATGGCAGTAATCCATGTGCCCACTCTAACCTAATAAGTGTGAAAATGAGAGTCCTGTGGCACTTTAAGGACTAACAGATTTCTTCAGATACAAGCTTTCGTGGGCTCCAACCCACTTCATCAGATGCATGCGGCAGATGTGCTAGCAACTATGTTCCCTCTAAGCTCTGTGTGTGTGCACACATGCACGTTGTGAAACCCACACACACAACAAAATAAAGTGCGCACAAAAAAATTCAACAGTACTGATATTTTAATTTATTTTATGCTACTTTAAGAAGGCGATTGCAAGTAACATGTTTCAAAGAAGGTTTTGTAATTTATAAAATCATTCCCATCACCAGATCAAAATAAAATTTAGATATGATTTGAATCATACACACTTACTTCATTGCACTCACAAGGTTGACCACACTCACTGGAGCGTGAACAAATTTGGACACTGGCTCAAAAAATTTGCACAAAAGAAATTTTTTGCACACACAGCCTATGAAAAGTTAGAGGGAATTTGCCCAGAAGAACATGGAGCTGAACATGGAGCAGGTATGATCATGGGCAACAGAGCTGCCTTTTCCCACCCCTCTCTCCTCTTCCTCTTCTGATCATATTATTCTATGCTCCCTGCAGAATGGGGCATCTGCTCACAGTATCCAAGCCTCAGGTGGCATAGAGTTTAGAGCCAGAAAGACAGCTGATTGCCATTGGATTACTTATTCTTCCTCCTGGAACAGCAAAATGATTAAAAATAAAATTGAAAATCATTTTAAAAAAATGGAGAACAAAAAATAAATAGAGGGGACAGTAGCTGACCATGTCATCTACCATGAGCTTGCACCTTTAACAGCCGTCTCTGTGTAAAAATGTTCTTATCTTTAAAGGAGCAAAATCAGGTTCTGAACACAGGATAGAATAGAATAGAATAGAATCATAGGGTTGGAAGGGACCTCATGAGATCATCAAGTCCAACCCCCTGGGAATCAGACTTTCAACAACAGTGATTTTCCAAACACAAATTAATATAGCCTGAGAGGTGTGTTAGGTGCTTTATCAACACATTTATTAAGAATTGGTGGTTTGGTGAAGAATTTTCTTATTTTGACTAAACTATGCTCAGTTTGACCCATAAACTTGAAAAGCAGGTTTCTGGTGGTCATATTGTACCATCGATTTTTAATCAGAACTCTCCATAGCTCTCAATAGCGAGTTCTAATTCTAAATTATTGGCATGGTAAGGCCAAAGGTAGTGGGCTTTTTGTGAGTGTGTGTGCGTGTGTGTGTGTGTTAAAGTTTTTGTATTTAACCAAACAACAAGTAAGAAATGAAGTATAGAGCAAGGGAATATGAAATATAGATTCAGAATGAGCAGAGGAACACCCCCAGCTTCCACTGAAGTCAAAGGGAGCAGGATCAGGACCTCAGCAATGAGTATTTTCCACTGAACATGAGGGCCTTACAGGGCGCTTATTGAAACCAGTGGCAAAACAGTCATTGACAGTACAGGTAGTCCTCACTTAGTGACCGGGTTCCGTTCCTGAAACCCGGTTGATAAACGAATTGGTCACTAAACGAGGAGCAGCCCTTACCGGTATTTCAAGCATAATGTACTTTACTGGTAGTGGGTTTTTCAACCATCGGTAGATAGTTTTAATGTCACCTTTGCATCATTTATAACATTTTTAATATATATTTTAAATGTTTTAAGCTCTAATGTACTGAACTTAGTTTGCATAGTGTACTGTAAATATAGGTAATCTGAGAGAGTTGATGCGAGTTCTCGTACATCGCCATAATACCAACTCATCAGAGAGCTGGTCATAACTCTGAGGGGTCACTAAACAAGTAGGTCACTAAGTGAGGACTAGCTGTAATAGGAGCTGGAGTGGGCCTCAAGAACTTTGCCCATTTGTTCCAAGAAATCCAGTGTATTGTTCAGTTTCCTACTTTTAAGTAATAATGAGTACAAAGGAATCCCTTACTTTCATTTTGTGCAATGACTTTTTCTACTTCAGCCCAGAATTTTTCTGGGTTTCAACCATCCACTCCAGACTATGCTTTAGTTGATTCAGAGAATTCCAAGAGTTTCCTTTCAATCCAAATATTTAATTTTGAATTCAACTTTATTTCATATTATAATACAAAATTAAAAAAAGGAAAGGAAAACCTAATTTTAAACCAAAAAATTTAAACATCTTCTTAGAACATCAAAAAGGGACATGGATATCATTGAAACTTTGCCCCACCCAGTATTTCTCCACAACAAAATTCTGGCAAAATCAATGTGGCTTCATGAAGCATTTTGCTTTCAGAGGACTTACATTCTCTAACAGAAAGTGGTTGTTTTTCAATTTTTTTTTTCCAACCAGCATTACTTAATGCCTTGCAAGATCAGGCATTGTCTTGGGAATCAGTCATTTCACCAGTTTAACAATATGAAACTCAAGAATCATAGGGTATGTCCACACGAGTCTTGTATTTTGAAACAACACTGGTTGTTTCAAAATAAAAAACCGTATGTCCACACGACGTTTTCCTGTTTCAAAATGACGGAGTCGAAACAAGAGCCGTCATTTCAAAACAGCTTAAACCACTTTTCTTTGGAGACGAGTCATTTCGAAATAACGCCGTTTGGACATGTTATTTCGAAACAATGCTTGTTTCGAAATAACGGTTCTGACCTTCTTCCCAGGGTGCACAGCACCCAAAGGAAGCAGGAAGTGCTGTCCCGCACCCATGCCTGCTAGCGTGCTGACAGCTCTGTTAAGGCATGGCATCACATGGCTCCACTGCCCCAGGGGGGAGACGCCGTGCCCCCATCTGGACTGCTGAGGATGTTCAGTGCCTCCTCCATATCTGGAGGAGGGAGGACATCCTGTCCCAGTTCCAGGCTAGCCCCCAGCACCGGGACATATATGCGGACATTGCCGCAGAGCTGTCTGTGCAGGGCCACGAGCGCACCACCAAGCAGGTGCACTTGAAAATAAAGGCCCTCAGGCAGGACCATGCCCGGACCAGGGAGGCACGGGAGCTCCAGGGGGCAGGTAGCACTGCTACCTGCCCTTTCTATGACGAGCTCCATGCCTTCCTGGGGCCAGAGCCAGTAGCCTGCCAGCTCAGCCTGTCAACACCAGCCAGCGTCCGAGCTCGTCCTCCGGCCCTGAGGCAGTGGACACTGAGTCCAAGGTGTCCCTGGACATCGGGCAGCCTCCTACCGCAATGCCACCAGCAGCAGAAGCCGCACCAGGGACCCCCGAGCTGTTCCCTGCCCCCCATGAGGAGGAGATCAGCGCAGAGGAGCAGAGGCCTGAGACCATCCTGGCCCCTGAGGAGTCCGAGCCTGATGCAGGGACATAGCGCCAGACCTCTGGAGCCCCTGTGGATGAGTCTTCCTCTCCCGCAGAAGCACGCAGGGCTGGGCCTGTCCAGGTCACGGGCAGCGAGGGGGTACAGGTCCGGGCACTGGGGCAGGTAGGGCATAGGGTCAGTGGGTGCAGACACCCTTCCATGGGCACGGGTACCCGAGAGACATGTGGCACCAGGGTCACAAGCCCCTGTGTGCCTGGGGTTGGTTAACAGGGGCTGGGTGTTAAAGATGCAGCCACATCTTGGGCGGGGTGGAGAACATGCAGGCCACACCACTGGCAAGTGGCCTTGGGAGACTCCCTAGAGCAAGGTGTGGCTGCGTCCAGCTCACCATTGTGGTGGGCGCCACTAGCATGTGTGCCGCCAGGTTATGGTTACCAGATTTCAGGCAAAAGGAGAACATTGTCTCCTTTTTACCTTCATGTTCTTCTTTTTATCTTCACATTCTCTGTCTGCCAGGCATTTTAAAATACAGGATTTTGTCAGGCTTAGTACTTATAGGGGTTGAAGTATCCTGGAATGCCATAGAATACTTATTTTTAAGGGAAAGTGTTCCAGGGCCCCCTAAAAACCGAAGAATATTACATTCATACTGTGTTTTCTCCCATGTGTCCTCCAATGTCCTCCTTTTTGTACTTCCCTGTCCTCCTTTCCAGGCTTTGAAAATCTGGTAGCCCTACCCCAGGGCTATGTCCCACAGGATCCTGAGTCCTGCTGACAGTCAGGGCAGAGGTGTGTGCTGCACACAGGCTGCACACAGACAAGGCCAGCAGGCAGCAGGGGCCAACTGTGCTTTCTGCTTCCCTCCAGCAGGTCACCCAGCCGCCTGCTGTGCGCCACCACCAAGCCCATGTGGCAGCCCGAGACCACAGTGGAGGAGGAGGAGGGCCCTCTGGATGCACAGGGAGATCCTGGAGAGCCTCGATGAGCTGGGCCAGTGGATAGAGGCATTGACCCAGGCATGGCGCCAAGACCAAGCCAGGCACCAGGACTCTGCCCTCCACCTGCTGCAACAGATGGCAGCCGTGGATGACCATGTGGTCGCCACACTGGAGCGGCAGGCGCAGGCCATGGAGCGCCTCAGTGACCGCCTGCCCACCGTGGTCGAGGACTTGGCAGGCAGTGTCCACCAGCTGGTGGAGCGCATAGCCCCTCCAGCTGCTGCAGGATGTCCTCCACCTGGCCTTCCCCAGAGGTGACTCCAGACCCGGGGCGGCCATGGGCAGGGGCGGGGAACACCACCACCCCTGGACCCCTCCACAGGCCCCACCTAAGAACTCCTCTCCCACCCAAACTCCCCCACCCCCTTCCCCAGTCTCCCCCTTCCAAGTTGCTGGCCCTCCCCCCAGACTCCCCCTTCCCCAGTTTCCCCCTTCCAAGTTGCAGGCCCTCCCTCCAGACTCCCCCCACATTTCCCCATCCCCTAACCCTCCCCAGCCCTTCCCTGTCCCCACTCCTGTTTTGTTAAATAAATAGTTTGGCACACATATTTTTGGTTGTGAGTGGTTTTATTGGAGGTAGTTCACAGTGCAGGTGGATGGGTGGGGGCTGGCTATGGGAGAAAGGGGGAGAGGGTGGTGTGGGGCCAGGGCAGGCCAGGCCTTCAGAGTTCCTTCATGGCAAAGGTGTTCATCAGTGTGTCCTGAACTGTCACAGCTCTCTGTGATGGCTGCTCCCATGTGGGCACAAGTCTGGGTTGCTCGTAGTCCCAGGCAAGGAGTTGTGCCTCAGCTTCCCACACAGTGGCAATACTCTCACCCCACACCTCACAGAAGTTGTGTGAAGAAGAAGTTGCACTGATGACCTGCAGCATTGTCCTCTCCGCAAGGTGGAGGCATGTAAGGAGGCACCTCCAGCGTGCCTTCAGGCTGCCAAATGCCTGCTCGACCACCTGGCGGCAGCGGCTCAGCCAGCGGTTCAAAAGCTGCCAGTGGGGATTGAGGGGCCCTGCGTATGGCCGCATGAGCTATGGGCGGAGCGGATAGGCCACGTCTGCAACAATGAGGACAGGCACCTCTACTCCGCCAACATTGACGTTAAGTGGGGGGAAGAAGGTGCCCACCTCCATGCCCCAGTACAGGGCAGAGTTACAGAGGATCCTGGCATCATGGGCCCTCCCTGGCCATCCCACATAACAGTTTTGAAAAATGCCTTGGTGGTCCACAAGGGCCTGCAGGATGAGAGAGTAGTACTCCTTCCGATTTCTGTACTCTGCGGCTCTGTGCTCCACGGCTTACACAGGGATGTGCGTGGCATCCAGGATCCCTGCACAACTGGGAAAGCCCAGTGTGGCCATGCTGGCAATGGTGTCCTGCAGCTCCCCTTGTGTGACCAGGCATCGCAGCAGGATCCTGTTGATGGGCCTGGTGACCTCCAACAGAATGTTCCCAGTGGTGGACCTCCCAATGCCGAACAGGTACGCCACAGACCTGTGCGACTCCGGAGTGGCCATCTTCCACAGAGCAATGGCCACTCTTTTCTCCACAGGGATAGCAGGCCACATGGTAGTGTCCCTTCGGCGCAGCAGCGGGGTGAGTTCTGCATCCAGGAGGTTGAAGCTGGCCCTGCTCATGTGGAAATTCCTCAACCACTGGTTGTCCCCTCAGGTTTGGAGCACTACCCGCTCCCACCAGTCTGGGCTGGTCTCCCAGGCTCAGACCTGGCAAGGCACAGAAGGGGGCAGGGGAAGTAGCTCTGCTCTGCGGCCCAGCTGGATGATAGCCTGGGGCACAGGCTGGGCACCATCAGGGTCTGCAAGCAGAGTGTCCCACATCAGCAGGACACTCTGCAGGTGGGCAGAGGGTCTCTTTGTTGCATGGCACTGGCGAGGCAGCTGGGCAGCGTCCATGTCTGCGTTTCACAGTGCACTGCTAACCAGAATGGACAGGGAAGTGAGGTCGGTGCCAGCTTTTATAGGATTGGCTGGCAACATGGCTGCCGACATGGCCTAGAGAGGGGGCCATGTTGCCACACCTCCCCTTCCCCTAAAGCGAAATAGCAAGTCCTGTGTTTGGATACGCTATTTTGATTCCAGCTTTTCCCTTATTTGAATTGATTTTTGGTTATTTCGAATTAACTCGTTTCGAAATAAGGGCTTTATTTCAAAATGACTTGTTTTGAAATAACTTATTTAGAAACAACACCCTGCATGTGGACATAGCCATAGAATCATAGGGTCATCTAGCCCAACCCCCTGCTAAAAGCAGGACCACTCTGACTAAATCATCCCAGCCAGGGTATTTTCTAACCAGACGTTAAATATTTCCAAAGATGGAGATTCTACCACCTCCCTAGGCAACCCATTCCAATGCTTCACCACTCTCCTAGTGAGAAAGTTTCTCCTAATATACAACCTTGACCTCCTCAGCTGTAACTTGAAACCATTGCTCTTTGTTCTGTCCTTTGTTACTACTGAGAACAGCCTAGCTCTCTCCTCTTTGGAGCACTCCTTCAAGTAGCTGAAGGTTGCTATCAAATCTCCCTTCACAGTCTTCTCTAGTGCAGGATAAATAAGCCTAGTTCCTTCAGTCCTTCCTCATAAGTCATGTGCTCTGGCCCCCTAATCATTTTCGTTGCCCTCCACTGGACTCTTTCTAGAACAATGAGATTAAAAAATGTATTTTAGCACTAGACATTTGATTACTGAACATTCAACATAGGTTACAAGCTAGAACAAGGAGGGATTTATAAAATGTGTTACAAAATATGCTATACAACATTTAAAGATATAAACAGAATTGTTCTATTATAAAAATTGTGTAATCTTTGCACCTATAATCTTGAGCTCTTTCTTCTGAAATTTAAAGTAGGATTTACTACTGGAGAGAATTCTTGGCAAGTTAGCTTAGGGAAACTTGGTTGAGTGAAACTAAGGTCTTCATTTTCCCAAAGCAAAGAATAAACTGTACCGGACATGTTACACAGTGTTTCCTATTCATTCTACCATAGCTTCAGGGGTTAAAGTATAATTTGATGGGTCCCAGAATGCTCCTGCGTGAGTGGGCCCCCCTGTAGGGATGGCCTGCCCCAGACCCAAGCTCCTGCCCCCTTGCATGCTAGCACACCACCCCCTGCCCCCAATACCACCCCCAGCACGAGCTGGGCTGCCCCCACACTTGCTGGTGGTGGCGCAGATGGGGAGGTGGGGGTGGTAGGCCCTGGGTTAGGGTGGCGGCGTGGCTGGGGAGGAGGCTCCGGGCCCCAGGTTGGGTTGGGGCATGGAAGGGGAGGGCTTTGAGGTGGAGTTTGAGCCCCTCAGCAATGCCCCTGGTCCATACCCCGGCCCTTGCCCCTAAAATAGAACATGGAACCAGAACGCTGTGTTCTGGGGCCTGCTGTTTTTAAATAGTTGGCCCCGGAACACAGCGTTCTGGCTCTGTGTTCTATTTTTAGGGGCCCCAGAACGCCGAGCCCCTAAAATAGTGGGCCCTGGAACAGCGTTCTGCTGCGTTCCGGCTTACTTTAACCCCTGCATGTATGAAGAAGCATGGAAGAAACTCAGAGGAGTTCTTTTATCTGTGGACACCTCCACAGGAAGAGACCCATACAAATGTGCTTTGCTTCCTACAATTGTCTAGCTATATCAGCTGCCATGGGCTCCTCTATCTTAGGTTCTATAATTGTGGGGTTCTCCCCCATTCCAGACCATAAATAAAAATCAGTATATCTGACTCCACACTCAAGATCCTCTAGGTCTACAGAACTGCTATGCTTCTAAAGCCTCACTGAAGGGACTTCCATGGACTAGAAGTGAAGAAACAGGTTACAGAGTTGGAACTTCCCCTTTCGCTAGTGGATGTTCCTCTCTGGTAATTTTAATTGTACTAATTAGTCATAGATCAGCATTTGTTCTTGTGTATTTTGAGCTCACTACAAAATCAATGCGAGCAGAACCAAAGCCATTGTATTGTGGAAGTCAGTGGAAACGCAATATGAAACTAGGATTTCATGTATTCTGATTTAAGGGATTTAATGTGACACTGAGTGCACAAAGTTGCAGTTCTGAAATAATTTTTGTGTGCCCAAGATATATATATTAACATAGCTCAGTGGAAGAACTCTGGCATATAAAATTGCATGTCTTTCTTCTGTCACGAGAGACAGTTTTTGTTAGATATAGGGACAAAGAGACCCCAAATCCTGGAAGACTTCTACAGTCAGAAGTCTCATTGCTTCAGTGGGAATTCGGTCATCAGTGGCATTGCAGGGTCAGACATTTTTAGGCTCTGTGTCACTTGAATCATGGGATTTTTTTTCAGTGCAAGATAATTTGGGGGAAAAAAAAAAAGAAATATGAAGCCTAATTTACTTTTGATGGTCTTTGTCAATTTGACAATCAAGAAGTAATTTATTTATATTTTCAGAATATTAATTATGGTTTGTCTAATTTTTTGCGTGTAGTGACCTGACTCCATATCAATAATTGTCTCTTGCCATTTAAAGGAATTTAACATTTCCTTTCCAATTCTAGGAGAAACTGTAGGGTCCCCTAAAAACAGGAAATAATTCATAATCTATCCAAATATTGCATGTGCTGACATATCAATTAAACAAATATAAGGAAATGACAAGGCACAGTCCCTTGAACATATGGGCAGCATGATTATCCAGGGTTTTCTCTTTTTTTAGTGGAGAGAACTTTTATCTTTCTTTAAAGTTTTATGTGGTTTAGGGGAAAGTTTTCTGAAACTGCTAACTTGATTGTTCAGGCACTCTGAGGGAAGGAGTCATTTGACATTCAGAAATGTATACCATGACTAATTAGATTGCCTGCTGACTATGACCCACAGGAACTTTCAGCAATAATAATTTCAGCAATACAAATATGTCAAAAGTAAAAAATTGCAAATGTGCCTAAAAGACAGATCATTTTGATTTATTCAACAAGAGAAACTCTGCAATTCTTTGCAATTCTTTTCAGTGGTATAAATTGTACACAATTGATAAATATACACAACTAGTTAAAAAACAGTGGCACTGCTACCATTACATCCTTGATGCTTCCCAACTGGATGCCAGGTTTTGATCTTAGATTTGCAGTGCATCTCCCCCTGAAGTCAGTGAGTGTGTTCCAGAGAAGAATTTGGCCCCTTTTATTTATGACAATTAGCTCATTACTGAAGATAAGAATAGTCTGAGACCATGTGGACTGTGGATATTGTTTTGTAGGAATATAGCTACTTTCATCTGAGAACCTAAAATAATTTTTATAAAATTAAATAAGTCTCACATCCTCCCTGCCTGGCAGGTAAGTATTATACTGTTTAGTAGCTGTATGTGGATGTTAGCTGATTTATCTATGCTCACACAGCAAGTCAGTAGTCAAGCTGGAATAGAACCCAGGAGTCCTGATTCCCAATGGTTACCACTAAATCCCATTCTTTCCCCTTCCTTCTCAAGAAATATTTTTAAAACAATCAACCCTGCAGCACTGTGTGGCTAAGATTTCTGTGCTGTGTCTCTAAGAGGCACAGAATAAAATTCACAGGCAAGGGAGAACACTGTCCCGTATCCAGGTTTTTTGGTGCCCCTGGTGTAATATAGTCAGCTAGGGGGAGGCTGTCTAAATTTTATACCCACCTGTCATAGGGACTGCAGTGCTGCCCCCAGCCCTGACACGTCCCTTTTCCCACTCTTGACTCCCAGTCCAGCTTCTGACATGTCTCCATGCCAGGACTGATCAGGATATCATTGGGAGGCAAACCTACAGCTGTTTCAAAAGTGAATTCTCCTCTAGTTGGTAGCAGGGCTTTTAGAGCCCTTTAGTCTGCTCTGGCTCTTTTATCCAGCATGAAGTGTCTGGAATGGGGATGAATATGTTTTCTTTTTAGAACTGAGTTTTCTTCACCAGCACACATGTGAAGGGGAAAGAAGGAAGGGCATGATATTTATATAGGCCATAATGCGATGCCATGATATTTAACCATAAAGGAAGAAACTTGAGATTTTTTTTAAACAGATTGTTACAACATCCATAGACTCGTAGAATTAGAGGCCAGAAGGGACCATTGCGGTATTCTAGTCTAATCTTTGGCACATCATATACCACAGAACCTCACCCATCTCTCATCAATAAGCTCATAACTTCTGGTTGAGTTACTGAGTTCTCAAATCTTGATGTAAAGACTTCATGTTACAGTGATTACATCATTTACTGTACTTCAAACCAGCAAGTGACCCATGCCCCATTCTGGAGAGGAAGCCAAAAAATCTCCATGGTCTCTTCCAATCTGCCCAGGTGAAAATTCCTTCCCAACCCCAAATATGGCATCAGTTAGACCAAATACATTAAAAGAAACATGCACTATCTATTAAGAACTCTGTAGCTGTGTTTGTTTGGAGTTCTATCTAATTTTAAACGTGGCTCAGAGATCGTCCTTTATTTGAGGCAAGAGAGGACAGCTGACTCTACCAACATTCCTCTGAGACAATTCCTGGGTAACTTTCTCATTTCACCATGCCTGTGATGGGCGGTCCACTAAGATCACATTACAGCAAATTAAAGAAGGCAACGGAGGCAACATTAGCTATCAAGGACATTATGTAACATTTAATAAAGTTGAGTGCAAACAAACTCCTCAGATGGGTTATCACAGCTACATGTATTTATCTCAAACCACAAAATTCACATCCTGACTGGAACTTCCCAGAAATCCAGGGTGTTCCAGGTCATGATTTGGGTTCAGCCTACATATTACTGTAGTTATATTCTTAGGAAATGGAAGTGTTAGAAAGAGTCAGTTGGCCCAGCAGAGTCCTAAAAAGAACAGATTTTAACAACTGCTCAGTTGTTTCAATGCTCCAGGATTGCTTTGAAGTAGAATATTGTAATTAAAAGGTTCCAGATGTGTAGCCATGTTAGTCTGTGTACAACGAAAACAATGAGAGTTCTGTGGCACCTTAAAGCTAACAGATTTCTTTGGGCATAAGTGTTCGTGGGCTCCAACCCACTTTATCAGATGTGCCATGTGCCAGAAATGCCAGTCTGCCTTATATATTGGACAAACAGGACAGCCTCTGCTCAAAAGAATAAAAGAGTAAAAGTCTGACATCAGAAATCACAACATTCTAAAACCAGTAGGTGAGTGCTTCAGTCTGCCTGATCACTCCATTGATGATTTATTAATTCGGTACTCAAACAGATAATAACACCACCAGGCTTTAAAGAGAACAAAGCAGAGTTGGAATTAATATGCAAATCTGACTGTATTGCCTCAGGGCTAAATAAGGACTTTGGATTTTTTTCTCATTATAAAAGGTGATTTGACCTCATCTCCCTCTACCTCAGGGATGCCCAAAGTTTTTAGATATGGGGGCCGCAGAGCCTGATTGGTGTGGGCCCATGGGCCGCAAAATTCCAAAACCAGTTCCTTTTGCACTATACACAATATGCAGTTATAAATTTTCAGTAAATTATTACAGCAAAAAGGCATATCTAATTTTAATTGTGACATATGCAGCTGGGATCTTCCAGCAATCATCATCCTCACCACACACCGCTGCTTTCCTTAAGTCCCAGCCCTTCCCTCACACCCACAGACCTACATCATCACTTTCCCCAAGCCCCAGACCCTCTCCCTGAGTCCCAGACCCTCTCCTTTAGACAGCTGCCCTGACTGCTCCAGAGGCCACGCCACATGCTGGGGCTCCTGTCCTGAGCATGTTCCCTGCTGCAGCTGACAGATTTTCTCTATTTCTGGTGTTGCAGCTGAGCCAGTTAAAATTTTTTATTCAGGGGCCACAGAAAAGCTGTTTGCGGGACACATGCAGTGTGAGGGCTGCACTTCGGGCACCCTTGCTCTATATGCTGCTCTCCAGTGTTTGAAACTTAACAACCGCTTTGATTTGCTGTTACAGTGTGAGCTGATTCCATGACTTACACTTCCCTGCATTAATTTTCCTCCTATTCTGTAAGTTCTGCGATCTAAGTGTCTGATGAAGTGGGATTTTCTCCCGTGAAAGCTCATATAATAAATACATTTGTTAGTCTTTAAGCGTCACAGGACTAGTTCTTTCTGGGTTATACTACTTAACTTTCACAGTGCGCTTAAATAGAAAACATTCATTTCATTGAGCAAAGCCTCAAATGCACATTATCTGAGGATGAAAAGTATGTCAGGTTATCTTATTTCAGGTCTTCTGTTACTATTTCAAATACAGTAAGTGTAGTACTTTTAAACCAGGTCATGGATGTTTCAAAAAATGCTTGGGGTTAGGAAAAAGAGCAGATGAGGCTGAGGGACAAGTGAAGGAATTCATTAATATGCCTGCCTGTATTTGGTACTGCCAGTCCAGAGTTGAAAACTAGAAAACACAGTCCCTCCCCTCTCCCAGTTGATAGTTCTTAAAATGCTCACAATCATCTACTGGTCTAGGAAAAAGAAAGGAAGAAATAATTACGAGGGAAGGAAGAGGCTAGCAGAGACTGAAAGACAGCTATGTACTGAGTTTTATCAGAGTGTCAACAATATAAGACAAAACTAAACTGTCTCAGTTCATTACGGTTAGCCAACCATGATAACAACATGCCACCTGAGCCAGTGCAAGAAAAAAGAGAGTACTTCAGAATGTGCTGTGTCTGTAGAAGAACAAAAAGCTGAGAGGCTAGAAGGCAACATACGAAGCAGAAGCTCTCACTATTAAAGTGATTGGACAGCACCTATAGGTGTTAGAATTAAGCCTATTTTCAAGGCATTAGTTGAAATGCACTGACTCCAGTTTTACAGGAACCAGATTCTGCAGTCTTTATACAGCTGAATTGTCATTGACTTCAGTGGGATCTTTGATGTGTAAGGGAGGCTTAGGGTCAGACCTCCAATGGGATTTAGGCACCTAGTGGGATTTTCAAAAGAACCTATGCATCTTTAGATGCCTAAATACCTTTGGAAATTCTGGCCTTATATAATCTGTAGAGACATGGGGAAATAATGAAAGCCCAGGATGGAAAAAGAGTGGATTGTCCTTTGCATAATCATGGCTGAGATACTCTTGAGCAACTAAAAAAAAAAAGCCAAAAACCCTTACAAGGCAGAATAATCTAAATAGGTCAAAGAATCACATACATACAATTATTGCAAAGCTTCTTTGTCAGATTTTAGCAGTGGAGAAATAAACTGCTGATTTACAACTTGGCTGGAAATTACCAGTTTGGGGTGTCATGAGTTCTTGTTTAAAGTTTTTTTGTTAGAAATCCAAACCAGAGAAATGAAGCAGGACATGAAGACAAGATGGTGCAACTGCCTTAGATATCTTTCAGTCTCAGTTTGTGGAATACTGCAAGCCCAAAATGGAGTCCAGGTTCTTATGAGCAAGTCACATGTCCTTCATGCTTTGTTGAGCCATAGAAGCAGCCATGGTCCATGTTCTGCCTAAAATGTTCATGGAGAGACCCATCAGGTGGGAATAGGCTTCCTATGGTCTATTGTGCAAGCTAAGCGTAATTGAATGGGTCATTGTCTTGCATAGCCCTTTCACAAAAGACTGTTTGGCTTCAGTGTAGATTTTAGCCAGTAGGTGTTCCTCAGGAATTTCATTTCTTATAGGTAAGGAGCTTGGTACTAGTTCTTTTCATAAGCTGAAACACATGTCTTCTGCAGATCTTTGCAAAAGGTGTACCTCAGTTTGCTATGCAATAGAATGAGATCCTGCAGGCTTTGTGAACCAAGGTTTGCATCTATCTATGCAATAGGAGAAGGCTAACTAGGTAAAAGGTGAGCGTAGGCCCTGCAGAATTTGGCAAGCTGGATTTTTGATCATTCTCTGCAGATAAACAAGTGGAAGATATATCTGCAAACCCACCGCAAAACTCACAACCTGGTAAATAAGAAAATGGAAGAATATGCCAGAAAAAAAGACATCAATAGAGCCCTGAACCAATCATCTAAAAGTTTGCCCAGCAGTTTCTGGAAAACACCGATATTTGGATCAGGAAGAGTGGGGTAATTCAATTTATTTTTGGAAGGGTAAGACCCCCGTACTGTGCAAAAAAGGTATGTAAAGCCCCGAAATTTGCAGAGGGGTTGAAAGCTTCCAAGTTCTGGCCGATGAACTCAAACAATGCAAGAGGAAACTGCACAGGCCTTCAGCAATGCTCTACCTGACTTCTTTTAGCTAGGTTTCTTTATTTTCTTTGATCAGTTTAGAATTGTTAGCTCAGTACTTCAACTTATCTTCACTTTGAGTGTGAATATAACTTCTACAATTTTATCTTAAAAGATAGGGAATCTTAGCAGCAATACTGGCCATAGTTATGGTAGAAATGTATTGATGTAATTCTTTATTATCTATTCCACATTGTATTCATTTATATCCTTATCCATCACTTGCTTTATGTGGTTAGCAATGAAGAATTGTTATAAAATCTCAATCTGAGTACTCCTTGACTGCTTGTTTTCCGGGAGGAAGTCCTAGTTAATTAACATACCTGCAGTCAATCTGGACTAAGAACACTTGTCCTTCAAATTGGTCTATAATGGCTATCTCAAATTCCTAAAGAATTATAGAATCTGGCTACAAATGTTTGTCATATAGCGAGTCACACTGTTTAATGTTATAAAAAAACCCCCAAGGATTTGACCTCATCTTCTGCTATATGCTGTTCCCCAGTGTTTGAATCTTAACAACTGCTTTGATTTGCTGTCATAGTGCGACCTGTTCACATGACCTATACTCCTCTGCATTTTTTTCTGTAAGTTCCCCCATCTTCAAAGCATCTGACGAAATGGGATTTTCTCCCACAAAAGTTCATGTGATAAATAAATTTGTTAGTCTTTAAGTGCCACAAGACTCCTTGTTTGTTTTACTGAATTAGATTAACATGGCTGCTGCTTTGGAACTTGTTTGCTGTTATGTTACTATGTAAAGAAGGTTTTTATCATAGTGTGTATGCACAATCTCAAATTAGAATTTCCCTAATTTTAGTGGGATTAAAATTTCAAGGTTGATGTTCCATTAGTATTATTTTTTCCATTGAAAATAGTTAATGTAAAATATTACATTTAAGCTCTAAGAGAGGTATGTAATTACAGAACAGTCAAAAAATATCTATCAGTTATAGGATTAGATCAATTATACTGACCCTTCAGTGGTCTCTAGAATTCTCAAATTCTCCTCTTCTTGTCTATGGGCTGTCAGGGGTAGGCAACCTTTCCTGGCCCGTGGGCCAGCCCCGCCCTGTCCTTTCAGCTGGTGCCGGGTGTGGGGTCAGCAGAGGACAGGAGCTGCACATACGGGTGCACATTTACCTTGATGGTCCCATCCCCATGCATGGTTCCAGTCCACTGCCGGCCCTGCTCCTTGGGGGGGGGCATTAGGGGAAAGGAGCTATGCCTTTTCCTTGCTTCCCCCACCCCAGCTAGGGAGCAGGGCCAGCAGGGGATAAGAGCCGTGGCATGCATGCAGCTTTTGTGGTCTCAGGTCCTGCTGGGGTGGTAGGGCCAGCAAGGGGGGGGAGCAGCTGAGGCACTGGGGGCCACTGGGAATAGGTGTGTGTGCCAGCTTTGGCACGCATGCTGGGGGTTGCTGAACCCTGGGCTATGGTATAAACAATGTAATTTGAATGTGAATTGTCTTCACTGAGGTAACATCCTCTAGCAGCAAAATAGTTAAGAATGTTAGAAATTTCACAATCAAACCTATCTTCTGGTGTTTCTAACTCATGTTTGAAAATCAATTTCAGACTTCCTGATGGACAAGAGGGTTTATTCCACCATCATGCACATTTGTAGTGTGCACACATTGTTTGGGAGAATAGAGCACAAGGTCTGAATCCAAGAGCAATTTTCTATGTGAAATATTTATGGCTGAGTATTACCATCATACTATAGGAGTGCAGCAAAAAACAGAGGTGGTTCAAATGCAAAATAGTTCTTTGATATACTAGTTAAAATTGCTTGACCTTTGGCCTTATGTCTTCTAATGCAATCTGAGCCATGTAAAAAAATAATGCAGAAATTTGCAGTCTATCCTGTCCAACTGCTTAATTATTAAGTCTGCTTTGTATGGTACATTTGCTCTATAACTAGGTTTGTCATTACTTGAGCAAACAAAACTCTTTGCATTATTGTTCTCCTACATGGTCAGTAGCTGACAATGGCAACTATTATAGCTATTGGTTGAAACAAGGTCACATGGCTCTGCAACCCAAAACTAAATAATCTCAGTATCATGCTGTTGCTGGAGTAACGGGAGACTGTAACTGAGACCTTAAACATTTTCTGTGGTAAAGAACAAATCCTGCTTGCTTCTCCACAGACTGGGTGAACAAGTGGGGAAGGCAGAATTCTGACAGCCTTTGCCAGGTGTATACCCTCCATGCTGCAAGAAAAGCTTGCCTGTGTGAGGACGTGCACTCTTTACCCTATTGCAGAGCATAAGGATTTGGAGATAGGCTAGTAAATGAGTGGTGTCAAGACTCCACAACTACAGAGATCCAGCAACTGCTTCTACTCCTCAGGTAGAGACTGTGGTGGAGAAATAAAATTTATGGAGGCTACCCAGGGCCTGAGACTACAGTATAAGCCATAGAAAAAAGGATTTCTTCTTTTTCTTCAACTGCTAGTCACCTCCGTTCTCAATCCAAATGCTCACACTAGGCATCTGACAGAACAATTGTTTGACTGAGTACATTTGGAGCACATTTCTTTGTCTTTCTGCAGATTTTAGGCCTTCTTAATCATTCTGCATCAAACAAAACAAACAAAATCCTGTAACGATCTAAGTAAATGTTATTGCAATAAAAGCAAGTAAAAATAATTCAGAGGTACCAGGTTTTGCTCCAGTAATATTCTGAACAAAAAATGTAATTTTAAAATGCATTTGGAAGGGCTACAAACATTTCCTATTTAAACGTATCCAAGAATCCAAAACTGCCAGTAGGAAAACAGAATCTGATATCACTCTATAACTCTGAATTAAAACTTTGTGTACTGTTTAAAGTCAAGGCAGCTAGAGAAGATGTAGCCATTTTTAAAAAAATGCTTCGTGATTTGTGGTATTCCAATTTGAACCACTGAACCTGTTTTTCAGAAGTTCAATCTATGTCACTGGGGCTATGTCTACACCTAAAATCTTAGTTTGGATTTGGTTAGTCCAAACAAAGTAGTTCGAAAGTTAGTTCAAACTAAGCATGTTTTTTTAGTTCAAACGAACTTTTAGTTTGAACAAGCCATGCTTTTTTTACTTTGAACTAACTTTTTAGTTCGACCTAAAAAAGCAGGGTTAGTTTGAGCTAAAAGATAGTTTGACCTAAAAAAAACCCCGTACTTAGTACAAACTAACTGCTAGTTCAAACTTATTTAGTTCAAACTAGCATGTCTACATTGTGCTAGTTCAATCTATATATGCAAATTAGTTCAAACTAAGCAGTTAGTTCAGACTAACCAACCAAACTAACTAGTTGGAACTAAGCTTTGCTTAGTTCAAACTAGGCAAAGCCTAGAGTAGACAGGGTTCAAATTAGTTTGAATTAAGACTCCATAATTCTAACTAATTTGCTAGTGTAGATATAGCCTAAGAGCTGCGGGTATTCAATACCTGTAAAAATCGGGTCCAAGTATCTCAAACTGGGTACACAGAATTCAGTAGAAGAGATGTTGCCAAGTTCCAAAGGGGTAGCCATGTTAGTCTAGTCCAGTAAAACAAACAAGGGAGTCCTGTGGCACTTTTAAAGACTAATAAATTTATTTATCATATGAGCTTTTGTGGGAAAGAATCTCACTTCGTCAGATGCTTGAAGATGGGGAACTTACAGAATGGGAACCAAATAAATGCAGGGACCTGTAAGTCACAGGATCTGGTCAGATTGTTACAGCAAATCAAAGCAGGGGTTAGGATTCAAACAGTGGAGTGTAACAATGAACAGAGAGGTGGGCTAAGGACAAGGAAAACAAAATTACCTAGAACAACTTAGAACAATGTTTCCTTCAGTCTCATTCTCAAGTACCACTTCTCTACTTACACTCTTTCCACTCTTCAAGCATCTTACAAAGTGGGATTCTCTCCCATGAAAGTTCACACGATAAATAAATTTGTTAGTCATTAAGGCTATATCTGCACTTAAGAGCATTAGTTCGAACTAAGTTAGTTTGATCTAATTAGTTCGAATTAGTATGTCCCCACCAGAAACCTAAATTGAACTAGCATGTCCATGGACAAGACTTGCTAGTTCAGCTTAGGAGGGGGGCACTGTGGGAAGTGTGGCAACATGGCCCTCTGAGAAGGGCCATTCCCCCAGCCAATCCCATAAATACAGAAAGGGCCCTCAGTCCTCTGCCCATTGTGGCTGGCAAGAGGCTGAGTGAGGAGGTCATGGACCACACTCAGTTTCAACAGCTTGTCTGAGAGGTGGCCAGCACCTGCACTACCCTGCAAAGTTCTCTTGCCACCTGGAGCACACTCTTCAGGGACCCAGACAGCAGGGACACAGACACCAGCACCACCAACATGCTGGACCTGCCAGCTGCTGTGGTCACCATGCTGCCCTCCGTTCCTGTTGCTTCTGGGCACATGGAACCAGCAGTGACTGGTGGGAACGCATAATCCTCACCACCTGGGACAATGAACAGTGGCTCCAGCACTTCAGAATGAGCAAGCAGACCTTCCTAAAGCTGATCTGGGAACTCACTCGGGTCCTGCAGCACACGGACATCTGACTCAGACCACCCTTCCTGTGGACAAGAGAGTGGCCATCACGGTCTGGAAGATGGTCACCCTGGAGTCCTACCACTCTATCGCCCACCACTTTTGCATCAGGAAGGCCACCGTGGGGACTGCCCTCCTGCAGGTCAGCAGGGACATCAACCAAGTCCTGCTAGCCTGCTCATCACTCTAAGCAACCTGCAGGACACCATAGAGGGCCCCGATGCACTGAGCTTCCCCAACTGCACAGGCATCTTGGATGCCACACACATCCCCATCCGATCCCCGGAATATTGTGCCACATAGTACAGGAATGAGAAGGGCTACTACTCTGTGCTCCTGCAGGCCACAAACATCTACGCTGGCTGGCTGGGGAGGCCACACAATGCCTGCATACTCAGGAACTCCACCCTTTACAGGTGCATGCAGGCAGGCACCTTCTTCCCCACACACAACATGACCCTCGGGGACGTGCAGGTGCCTGTCCTCATCATTGAGGATGCCAGCTACCCATTGCTCCCATGGCTCATGAAGCCTTACATGGGCCACCTTGACACCAGCAGGGAGCTGTTCAATAGGAGGCTCAACAGGTGCTGCCAGGTTGTGGAGCACACCTTTGGATCGCTCAAAGCCCGCTGGAGGGCCCTCCTGATGTGCCTTCACCTCGCCAAGTGCACCATCCCTGAGGTCATCACCACCTTTGTTGCCCTTCACAACCTGTGTGAACTGTGGGGGGAGAGGGTCCCTCACGTCTGGGAGGCTGAGGCAGAACACTTCGCTGTGCACTTCAAGCAGCCTAAGGCTGTGCCCTGGATGGAGCAAGGCCAGTGGTGAGCACCTGCCATCTGGGAGGCACTGAAGGACCTGTTCCTCAGTGAGGAACGTTGAAGGCTGGTCCTGCTAGCAGGCACCTTCACCAGCCCCACCTGCTCAAGCCTGCTTAACTCATACTAAATTCCCAGTGTAGACGTAGCCTACAAGTGCCACCAGCCTCCTTGTTAGTATTAGAGATGAGATTCAGTAAAGCTAATGGACATTTTAAATTTTTTTGGCTTGATGACACATGTTGAAAGGGTATTAAAACATATACAAACTGCCATTTCTGTTTATAGTGAATAAACTATCCCTTAAGAACATAAGAATGACAATATTGGGTCAGACCATTGGTCCATCTAGCCGTGTATCCTGTCTTCTGACAGTGGCTAATACCTGGTGCTTTAGAGGGAACAAACAGAACAGGTAATCATCAAGTGACCCTGTAGTAACCCTTGGGGAGGAAGGGGTTAACACTCTGGTTAGTGAGTCCCAGGACAGCCAATAGGAACGAAGCACAGGTTTTTGAATTGTAACAGCAGCCTGGCCTGGGCCTGTTGGGATGCAGCAGAGCTCCTGGAAGGATCAGGAGGAGGCCAGAGGAAGAATCCAGCAACATCCTTACCAGAGATAAGTTAAATTTGTTACTGACCAGGCGTGGGTAGAACAGGGAATGTTTACTTAGATGCGGTCAGGGTATTTTCTTTGTTGTTGGCTTGTTTCTTGGATTTCTCTGTGCTGAGCACATGTAACTCCCCCCCCCCCACTACCCTGTAACTACCTAAGTTAATTCCCAGAGAAGCAACTCTTGGTGTTTATTATCTGTTCTTTTTTATTAAAGATTTTACCTTTTAAGTAAGTTCTGGTTCTGTTCCTGGTAGGGCAAGAGGTTTGTGTGCATGTGCCTTGGACTGCACAGGCAGCTACTAGAGGGAACCTTGTTCCAGTTCCAGCTCATATTGCAGCTGGGGTCCAGTCACTTTCCTGAAGGAGGAATAAACAGGATTGCAAGTACCTCACAAGGAGGAATTCCCAAGTGCGCCTTCCTGGGTCTCAAGAGGTTTTTTGCATTTGGGTGGTGGCAGCGATACCACTCCAAGGCCAGGAATTGGAGGTCCTGGAGACTTCTAAGAGCAGGCTTTAAGGCCAGTGGCTTTTAAAGCCTGTTGCAGGCCCCCCCTTCTGCACTCACAGTGCCAGAGTGGGGAAAAAGCCTTGACAGACCCATCCCATTGCCCAGTTCCTTGAGTTGGGAATTGAGGAACAGTGGAATACAAGGCCTAAACACCTGACAGGCATTAAGATTTTTATATCAACCTCAAATCCATAACCACAGATATGAACAGTCTCAAAGTACTGGGAAAATCTGAATCTAGGTTGACTTTCTACCTTGGGCTCACCAGTGTACATTTATACAGGGCCATAGAGCTATGTTGATTTACATCCACTAAGGATGTGGCCTATATTATCTAGCTATCTTTTCCCAAACAATACATTTAGATTTTAAAAAGTTCCAAGGATAAAAAAGTGTATTTCAGTCCAGAAAAGCCATCCCTGGGTCTCCAAATTACACTTTCTTTACAAAAGTTTATAAATAGGCAATAACTGTTGAACACTGGGTATATCCATCTTAATAAAAGCTTTTTCATGTTTTATAAAGGATTTTCAATATTTAATTTTCAGACATCTGGGCCTGAAGGTAGGTACTGGTGACAGGCCAATACTGAAGCCTATGGGGAAATTTTTTATTTCCCTAAATCTTAGTCCTATGACAAAGATGAAGAGAAGAGGCTTCAGGAAGGTAAAATAGAGCTTCAGGGACAGGAAAGTGAAAAGGCATGACTAGTTTCTGCTAAAATAGAAAAATAATAATGAAAAAGCCAACTTTGCTCCTGGAATGAGAGAACTGGTTGAAAAGAGGCGCAGGGAGGAAATCAGAGAGAAAATGCAGGTATTGTAGGAAAAAGATGGTTTGGAAGCAGAATTCCTGAGCTATGGATGTTTTGGCTCTCATAAAGTCAAATATTCAAATTCTAGAGCACAGTGCGCGAGTGAATTGGCATGGGTATAAGGGATCTCTGAGTGCAATGGGAAGACGGACTGAACATGAAGTAGCATAGAGCACCAGCACAGTCATTACTGAAACTCCATTCCATGCAGGCACGACTTCACGAGAGTCTGCCCCTGTATGGCAGAACCAAAATTGTCCTACTGTATTTTTGGAATTTTCCTCACGCTGAATAGGAAGGGAAGCAGGATTTGTCTCTGTCAGCTGAATTAATGAGAAAAATGTTTAGAGAAGGTGGCTATTCTTTTATCGATTAAATTAGACTGACAGCCCTGGTGGGGTTTAGGATTACCATAAAGATGAAGAATAACCTCTAGTTAAAAAGCTTATTATAAGATTTAAAGATTTTCCCCCACATTTCAGTTTGTCATAGAATGTGCTTTTACATGTTTTATTCTTCAGTAACATTAAGACAAACAGATTATATATAAGGCTTTCTTCATCCCAAACTATTCCATTGAACCATAGAACCATAGGGTTGGAAGGGACCTCATCATCCCCATGCATATGACACCACTTAAAAATTAGTTTATTTTGTACTCATTTATGCTCTACTATGCCTAGCTGTGGAGAAATAGAACAACCAGAAGTTACTGATGATCATTTTATTGTAAACACTTTAAAATAATGAAAAGAGAGTCAATTTTTTGGGTCAGATATAAGTAATGCTTACATTAACAGCATTAGTCTAGTTCAGCAAAACAAGCAAGGAGTCCTGTGGCACTTAGACTAACAAATTTATTTATCACATGAGCTTTTGTGGGAGAAAATCCCACTTCATCAGATGTTTTCAAGTTGAAGTTCATCCAGCAGTGACAGAAGTGAATGGGAGTTCTGCCACTGACATCTCTGAAAACAAGACTGGACCCTCTGGCTGTGGTCAGCATTCTACTCAAATGTGTATTGCTTTAGAAATGCTGTTCTTATGGAATAGTCCTATATTCTGTATTGGATAAATCCAGGGGTCTCCAACCTTTCTGGGTGAGAGGCCACATTGCAATTCTTTTCTCTATCAGGGGGCCAGTGAGAAAAATTTTGACAGATAAGATATGCAAATCAATCTTATTAAGACACTTTAATAAAATAATGATTTGTGTAATATTTGGCATTACTTTTGCTTGCACTGGGGACAGAAGACAAGGGGGGCAGGGTGCCTGTGTGAGGGGGGCAAGGCAGAGCATGGGGAGCAAGGCAGGACAGGGGAGCATGGCAGAGGAGGGGAGGGGAAGATGGGTGAGGTGGGGGGGAGCAGAACAGCTGGGTGGCAGGACTCAGCTACTTCTTGAGAGGGACCCCACCAACTCTGCTCTCCTCACTCCTTGCCAAGCAGTGCTCACGGAAATCCAGCCCCTGAACAGCTCTCCGGTCAGGCCACGCCTCCCCGCAGCTGTGCAGAGGGTGGGAAATTTAAAAGTGCCCAGGCCACTCTAGCTCCCAGGCTCATTCAGCAGCACCCCGCAGGCCAGATGAAAGCCCTTGGTGGATCAGAGTTTGGCTCCCTTGCTGCAGGTTGGACAAGCCTGGATAAATCCAATTAAGTCTATAAGACTTTTCATTTCCAGGATACACAATCATGATTATCATTATTATAAAACACATGTATATAGTTAATCCTATAAATAGGACTGAATTTATAGAAATTCTATCATTCTGCGTGTTAATGTACAAAAAAAGTGGGGGGAAGGTTTTAAGTTTAGAATAATTTTGAACTCAGTGATGTAAGCCCTTCCAAGAATTCATGTTTCAATGTGAACATTTTGTATATACAGTTGTTAAGTAAAGAGACTTTGCTTTAACCGTCTGTCTTCTTCCACAAGTATATTTAGTATACCATTACATTAGCCTTTTCTTTTTTAAACAAAGCATAGGCATAGCACAGATAGGATGTGTGTTCTATATGACCTCAATCTTTCCTGCTCTTTGATGTTCCTCTACACAAAATTTTAAAGCATATGAACTAGGTCTATCCATGTGGCCTGGAAAAATAGATTAATAAAGAGAGCCACTTCCTATTTTGTGATTTGTGCAAAATTCTACTTCATTGTCATTTAAGGTGCATCATTTTTATTGGACAAGTGATTAATTCTTTACTTGTGCTTCATCTACACCATGTGAAAGAGTAGAAAACAGATTTTATGACTAGATTGGTCAATTTTCATGGTGATTTGCAAGGCTGTCCTACACATTGTACATTTCCTCTTCTCAAAGAAAGCATTCATGTTCTACATTTTTAAACTTCATTTCAAACAATCTGATTTGAAAGAAAGGATTGAATTCTATACATCTCTATTATAATGAAAAGCCTTGTATACAAAAGCAAATAGTAGAGGATTCTGAAAGAGACTTTTAAACCTTGTCTGAAAGCTTGTTTACTACAAGTCCTACCAAAGCTATGCAAGTATCACAGTAGCCATTTATTTTCAGCATGTTACTGGAAAATATATTATTCAGTATTGTTAGATTACTTACAAATGATACCAATCAATTAATACCACAGTCACTAGTCTTGAAGGATTTTGTCAGACCAGGGTGATAAAGCTCTTAACTGTCCACGTTTCCTGTCAAGAAGGATTATGACAATGTCATCTTATTTGTATGGAATATTTAATTGCTGAGTAATTTCTCCAAACTGACTGCTTCACTAAACACTAGGCATAGACGGATGTTGAACGAGAACGTGACAGGAGCAAAGACTCCCCCTGCATCTATCTCCACCCCTCAATTTGAATGTAGGTTAATAGCAACAAGAAGAGGTTAGGGCTGTTGGGTGCAGTACTTTCACATATAGCAACATTAGCCTTTACATATTAAAATGAATCACTGTCTTCATTCTTCCTTTTCATCTTCATTGACATTTCATCTGCATATTAACCATTCACATTATGTTCATAAGTGCTAGCTGGAAGGCCACAGGAAACACACCTGGTAAATATATTATAAGGAACCAAATACTAACTCTACCTGTAATTCCACAGACATTTTAGAGTGCAACATTCATTTTTTTTCTTGATTAAGAAAAGGTAAGTATTTTTATCTTTGACGGGGGCAATATCAAAAACTGCGAATGAACATGTTATGCAAATACATAGCCGCACCAAGAACAATTCTTAAAAATGAACTTAAATTTGACAGGTGATTTGGAGTTTGGCATCACATTTTAGAAGACAATAAAGCTTCAGAGTGATGGATAAGCTGAGGTTAACACACACAAAGGATGTCTGTTGTAAGGAAAGAGATGTAACCACTGTTCCCTCTAAGCTGTGCGCTTGTGCGTGCGCACACAGGTCATGAAACCTGCACACACGACAGAATAAAGTGGGCACAAAAAAATTCAATAGTGCTAACATTGGTGCTCACAAAGAAATGTTTTTGCGCACACAAAGAAATTGTTTGCGTACACAGGTCTACGAGTAATTAGAGGGAACATTGGACGTAACTCCACTCTTTACTGTTGGATATAATTTGGATTTGGATTTTTACATTTGTATCTTTTCTTTAGCCTCATTTCCCTAGGCCAGGCTGTTCAGAATCCATTGTATTCACATAGTGGGCTCTGAACAACATCCCTGAGACCTGTTTAAAATGCATTGTATATTGACCTGGTATTGATTTATACAGGATGCAGATAATATCTGAATTGGAGTTATAGCAGTGGTGTCAAGGATGAGTTTTAATGCATTTGATAGTTACTATTCAACTACTGTTGAATAAGAACACAAATCTTCTTTACGTTGTAAGTTTCCTCTATTTCCTATCTTTCAGTATGCCAGGAAAATACACTTACTGATGCAGAAAGTTTCAATTTGCAATGTTCAACCAGTACTGGTTTTGGTACACTCTCTCTTTCAAAGTAACTCCACAGAGAGTACTCTCACACAGGGCCAGATAAATACAGAAGGACAGTAGGTCCGTGCCTTGGGTCCCAATGTCTGAAGTCATGTGATTACATCAGACTTTCATCCCTCATTTAAAACCAAACAAACATCTTTGGTTGGGAAAAAGGGCACCAACTGCCACTGCTAATGGGAAGAAGGGGCCTCATTGCCTCTGCCTCTCTAGAAGGATAGAGAGCTCCCTATTGTTACCAACCGGAGTGGGACTGTGTGTCACAGTGTAGGGATAGGGCAGTAGAAAAGGTCCACGTGAGATGGAAATCCACTTCATGGTCTGCTGAGGGCACAAAATTATCTCAATGAAGCCCTGCTCACCAACAACACACAGAGGTATTTTCAGGAGCCAAGGTCCTCTCTTTCATGTCCTCTCTAATCCTCCCTCAGTAACCAAATGAGTCTCTCTGTGGATTCACTATAGCAGTGGTTTTCAATGTTTTGCAAGTCGTGACACACTTGGATGAGTGTTGAGACCCTACAGGACACAGCAACCCATTCCTTCTAGGCTGAATCCAGCCTTCTCAGCCACTTGCCATGATACAGCTACCACTGTGTGGTAACACAGTAATGTGTCCCAACACAGTGGTTGAGAACTGCTGCATTATAGCATTTAACTGCCCACTTCAAGAAAACCAAACCTAGAGTTCTTATGAGTTATCCCTTCCCTTGCAGCTACCCAAGGCAATGAAGAAATGAATAGCACAGTATCACTTCAACATTAACAGGCTCTGCTGACACTGGATCATAAGGCTAAGCCTTTAATTAAATGAAAAACCAATAAATGTAAGTAGCAAACAACTTGCTTTCCTTCACACTGATGTAGAAATAATAGCTCTAAACAGTGGCTAATAAACCTAGAACCACGTTTTAAAGATTCATCCTGTAGAATTTTATATATATTCATATTTGTAAGAAACATTTACTTTCTAAGTGAGATGCACTGGGCAGTGTTTTGTGGAAAAGAGTGCTGTTTATAACAGGCTGCTAATTCTCGCTGAGTCTGATAGACTATCTAAATTCAATAGACTAAGCTAGTCATAAGTGACCCCTTTCTCTGCTTCAGCATATTAAACTAAAATCAAAAAGGAAGGAGCTGCCTCAGGCAAGTAGATGACCTGTGGATGGGTGGGGGAAGGTTATAATAAATGTTTGCTGGAGACATGTGACAATAGGAGCTTTGTGTGTGTGAAGGGACTTCATGTGCTTTACTTGTGTAAGCAAATGAGGGAAATTGATGCATTGAGTTGTCAGGTGACCTGCCAACACAGCAAGCTAGAGAATAAAAAGAAAACAGAAATCATTTGTCTTGTCACCTGGGACCCAGGTATAATACTAGACACCTTTATTTTTATATTAGAGAGATGAGGTAATGTATTTTATTGGGACAATTTCTACTGGTGAGAGAGACCAACTTTTGAACTTACACAGAGCTCTTCCTCAGGTCTCAGAAAGGTGCTCAGAGTGTCATGGCTATTCACAAAGTAGAACAGATTGTTTGGCATAAGTAGCACAATTCCACTTTGTGTTTATCTATGACGTTCAAAATACTTTTCCCAGAACCGAATAAGAAATTGGGGAAGCTTGAAAGCTGTCTCCCTCACCAACAGAAGTTGCTCCAATAAGAGATATTACCTCCCACAGCCTGACTTGCTAATATCCTGGGGCTGACACAGCTACTGTAACACTGCATACCTCTTCTCTTTTAGACACATAGCAGCCCACTGAAAAAGCTGGAGGACTCCAACTGTGACCAAGAGCAGAATTTACCCTGAAATAGCTATTGCTCGAGACTACTATAATGTTCAGATGCTGTCAGAAAATGGTGCACCACTTACTTGTATTTGACTCAGTTATCCTTATGGAAACAATGGTAACACTTGCCAAGATCCTGTACTGCATATCATATCCTTTCAGTATGCAGAAGCACATATAGGATAATACTGTTTTTTCCTCATTATGATCTTAGGATTCTTTTTGTACTCCATTCACTCATAAATGAGGCATCTTTGTATTTAGAAAGTCACTGGTGTATCACAACTGCAGTTCTCTTGGATGTGCTCTAACCGGCACTGGCAGTTGTCAGCTTCTTTGTGTTTGCATCTGCCATTTTGTTGCCCAACCACTGTTTTATGGGATCCTTTTCTTACTTTTAGCAGTCTGCTTTCAACTTAACTGAACTTATTGAGTAATTTTGACAAGTTCCAAAGGGGTAGCAGGTATTAGTCTAGTTCAGAGAAACAAACAAGGAGTCCTGTGGCACTGTTAAAAACTAACAAATTTATTTATCTCATGAGCTTTCATGGGAGAAAATCCCACTTCATCTGGCATTTTGAAGAATTCTTTGAAGAGTTCTTCAAAGTATCAGATGAAGTCTGATTTTCTCCCATGAAAGCTCATGCGATACAAAAATTTGTTAGTTTTTAAAAGTGCCACAAGACTCCTTGTTTGTTTTGAGTAATTTTGTATCATCTGCAAATTTTGCTAGATCACTGCCTCCATTTTTCCAGATCACTTATGAATATATTGGATTATACTCATCTAAGTACATATCCCTAGAGGAAACTACTATTTACCTCTCTCTATTCTGAAAAACTGTCCACTTATTTCTAGCCTTGGTTTCCTATCTTTTAACCAGTTACTGATCCAGGAAAGGACCTTCCATCCTATCCTAAAACCACTTACTTTGCTTAAGAGCCTTTGGTGAGGGATCTTGTCAAAGACTTTCTGAAGATCTAAGTATGATATACCCACCAGATCACCCTTGTCCACATGCTTATTGTCTCCATCAGAGAATTATAATAGTTTGGTAAGGCATGATTTCTCTTTACAAAAACCATGGTGCCTCTTCCCCAATAAGTCATATTCCTCTAGATGTCTGATAATTCTGCTCTTTACTGTCATTGCAACCAATTTGTGTGGTACTGAAGTTAGCTTTACCAGCCTGCACTTGCCAGCTTTTTAAAAAAATTGGCATCAAATTAGCTATCCTCCAGTTATCTGGTCCAAAAACTGATTTAAATAACAAGTTACATAGTATAGTTAGTAGTTCTGCAATTTCATATTTGAATTCCTTCAGAACTCTTGTGTGGATACCATCTGGGCCTGGTGACTTATTACTGTTTAATTTATCAATTTGTTCCAAAACTCTTCTAAGGTCACCTCACTCTGGGATAGTTTTTCAGATTTGTTACTTCGAAAGAATGACAGTTTTGGGAATCTCACTCACATCTTCAGCCATGAAGCCTGACACAAAGAATTATTTAGTTTCTCCTCAATAGCCTTGTCTTCCTTGACTGCTCCTTTAGCTTCTCAATCATCCATTCACTCTACAGGTTGTTCAGCAGGCTTCCTGTTTCTGATATACTTACAATTTTGTTTGCTTTTACTTTTTGATCTTTGGCTAGCTGTTCTACAAATTCTTTTTTGGCCTTCCTAATTATATTTTTAAGATTCATTTGTCAGAGTTTATGCTCCTTTCTATTTTCCTCAGTAGGATTTAACTTGCACTTTCTAAAGGATGTCTTCTTGCATCTAACTGCTTCTTTTACTTAGTTATTTAACCACATGGCACTTCTTTGGTACTTTTACTGTGTTGTTTAATTTGGGATATATATTTAAATTGACAGGTTCCAAGTATTATGGTAGTTTGAAAAAGTTTCCATGTAGTTTGCAAGGATTTCACTTTCAGCACTGTACTTTTTAGTTTCTGTTTAACTAACTTCCTCATTTTTGTATAGTTCCCCTTTCTGAAATTAAACGCTACCAGGGTGGGCAGCTTTGGTGTCCCCTCCCCCTATCACTGGGATGATGAAATTTATTATGGTATGGTCACTGTTACCAAGTGGTTATATTCACCTCTTGGATAAGATCTTGTGCTCCATTTAGGACTAAGTTGAGTTACTGATCCAGGAAAGGACCTTCCATCCTATCCTAAGAGCTTTTACTTTGCACTTACTTTGCCTAAGAGCCTTTGGTGAAGGATCTTGTCAAAGACTTTCTAAAGATCTAAGTATAATATATCCACTGGGTCAGCCTTGTCCCCATGCTTATTCTCCCCATCAAAGAATTGTAGTAGACTGGTGAGGCATGACAAGGATTAAATCCTCTTGTGGATTCCAGAATTAGTTGATCCAAGAAGCATTTATTTAAGGCATCAAGAACCTTAAGCTCTGCATCCCATCCTGAGTTACATGCACCCCGTCAATATGAGGAGAAAAGAAATTCTCCATTTTTATTGTTTTATTGTTTTATTTCTTTATTAAAAATTACAGTCTCTCTAATCTCCCCAATCATTTCATAGTCCCTATCACCAGCCTGGTCAGGTGCTTAGTAATATACCCCTACTGCTATATTTTTATTATGCAGCAAATCAGTTATATTCAGGGAACAGTAAAGTGTGATCAAATGATTCTGTGATAGGCCCATGACCCCTCCTCACATCCCCAACAATATTTACCATCTCATTGTTTGACAACAGTAAGGATGTCAAGGGTAGCTGCAAAAGAGCATAATCAACAAGGGCAATCTTGTAGCCTGTTTTCTTGTTTTTGAACGGTACTTAGCTATTTGCGATAAGAGGAAAAGCGTAGGGCAGGGTTTTGAAAAGGAAATGCCTGCCAACATCCTGAGGGTGCTTCAGAGTCAAGTGCTAAGGAAGAAAAGTAAAGAAGTGTGATGGAAATGGGGAGCACAAAAGGCAGGAGGGGTATTTGTTTGCCTGTATGGAGGGAGTGTGATTGAAATATAACTGAAATATTCACTGAAGGTTTCCAGTTTCCCTTGTTATATGGCAGTGTTACAGCTGAAAAATTCTTATCCTGGAGAGAAGGAAATGGTTTGTACTGAGAGCAGTGTGGCCTGGCACCTTCCTATAATGCAATAGTTCACAACCTATTTATCATTTAGGGTCCTATATGCAGCTTTCCATGTGTTATGTGGGCATCACCCACACAATATATGTACTATTTGTATGGCCCTTAGGACATCACATGTGCTTCAGCTTCATGCTGATTGGACCACAAGCGGCCCTTGGGCTGTGAGTTGATAACCATGGCTAGTATAATGGATATGTGTGTGCTATGGAGGTCTGCAACCAGTCTGCAACCTGTGGCTCTGGAGCCTCATGTGACCCTTTGGCTGCGCCCTTGCAGCAGTGCCCCTCCCTCTCCCCCACCACTAGAGGACTCTGCAGGTGGTCTGCTCTTTTCTCCAGACCCCCTCCACCCTGCCCAGGAACACTGCAGCAGGTGCTGTGGCCCAGCTCCCAGCTCTCCCCACCCACTGCAGCTCTCAAAATACTGAGTTATTGAAGGAACAGTCCTCTATCTTTCACATTGCTGGCCCCTGTTCTATTGCAGGGCCATCTCTGGGGCAGTGGTGTGGTGCCCAGGGCCACAGCCTGTGTGGCACCTGGCCCCCCTGCTCTGGGGAAGGAGGGAAGGGGTAGGGTGGCTCAGCCCAGAGGCTGGGCCCCACACTTCCTCCTATCCCTGGGTCAGCTACTCCACCCCTGGGGCAGGGCAGGCTGGTTCAGAGCCTGGGCTCTGCTTCCTGCCCCACTCTAGGGTGGCTGCCAGGCCCAGAAGCCAGGCTCCATTCTCCTGCCCCACCCCTGAGCTGGCTCTTTCACCCTGGGGGTGGGGAGTGCCAGCCCAGAAACGAGGCTGTGCACTCCCACCTTGCTCCCTGCTTTCGGCTTGCCGCCAAAAGCAATGAGGCCGGAGCAGTGTGGCAGTGGGGTGGCCAAATCTTGAGACTTGGAACAGTTGCCTCGCTTCTCCCCACCCCCAAGGATGGGCCTGTGCTATGGGATACATGGTCTGAACAACAGAGAAATTGTTTTATTGAAAATCTCTACAATTTCCTATTTCTAAATTTTTATTTTCTTGGAAGATAAATGTACATTTCAATTTACTTGAGCTAGAAGATTTACTTTGAGCACATCAAAATAGGACTACAACTAGAGACAAAGAAGTAAGGCCCTGACTTTTAACACTATTGCACCACTTTTTATGCTGGTCTGACAGCACCAAAGCTAGTGGAGTAACACCGGCAAAAATTGGTACAAAGGAAACAGAGTATCAGATCCATTGTCTTAAGAAAAATAAGAAGTAGCCACCTGTGGAATCTTGCACGGGTGACAAGCATAGCATACTTTACATGGAGGGAGAACATTAGTCTTAAGGGCAGTTTATTTATTACCTTTTGCAAGTGTAAATTCATTTATTTGACTTCAACAGAGGTCAGAATATGGAAGGTAGAGAGTGCAAGCTTGCTTTTAAACAGGGATATCTTTGTGTTTTATTTCACGTTTGACAGACATGTTTTCTCTGGGAGTCCAAGGAAATGAAATGAGGACACTTGGTAAACTGGAATTTTTATGCAAGATGTGGTAGAGTCAGCTAGTGATTTCTGTATGCATGCTCCTTAACTGCCTCACCCTACTATATGCTCTTCTCATACATCAATTCATTTTGCAACAGCTGTAATTAATACACTGGGCACAATTTAAACAGCCAGATGAAGTATTTTTACATTAAACTACAACAAATGAAGCAACAAATGTACACAACCCATCCAAACTCTCTCTTTCAAATTTCAGGTTAATTTGTACTTTTAATCAGGTGAATCCCATCGTGTTCAATGGGATTATTTGTCTAAGTATGGCCCATTTGGCCTACTACCTAAGCATAACATTGTAATGCACTTCATATTTGCTTCCTTCTGCCAAAGGCACTTTAAGAAACCTTCTATGTGTCTAGCTGTTGGTAAATAAACTCCATACAGTAATAGAAAAGAACTAATCAATTTAAATGTGGAGACTGTCTTTCTTCTTAATCACTTGAGTCAGATCAAATTTCTTATTCAAGTACCTTGTATCTTATCTGGAGCAAGGGAAGAGTGCCAGAAGTTCTAGGAATCAGGATAAAAGTCTGAGAACACATGTTATGTCTTAGAGATGGGGAGCTGAGTGGACTAGTTGAACTTGTTTCTGGTTACTAAATCATGCAGGGGCTTAGATTCCCTGATCTAAGAACCTAAATATAATACAGTACATCCTGTGCTGTGTTGGGAAGTTGCAGTGTTTCCCCCTCAAGATATCAGTTTATTTCACAAAAGTCACTGAGCTGTCATCAGATAATTACTGCTGTAGCTGGGTGGATACCAGGGGTGTCGCTATTGCCGGGCTTTTGGGGCTCAAGCACCGAGTCCCGGCACCAGAGCCTTGGGTCCACTGTGGCAGCAGCTATAGTGGGCACGCTTACAGTGCTAGAGCTCCAAGTCCCAGCGCCCAAGCCCCAAGTCTTTTCCTGGGCCAGGGACACTCTTGGTGGATACAGCAAAAACATTTCCCACAACAATTTAAATTAAATTCACATTTAATTTAAATGTGAATTCATTCTATATTCATTCTTCTCATGTTTTGTTTCCCCAAGAACAGTTGAGGGATGGAATTTTGCTTCTCAAAAATTTGAAGAAAGTAAGTTTTAAGCACACATGCTGGAATATTTGTGGAAAGCAAAAGTGCCCAGTCATAATGACAACATTGTACTAGTACTGATATTACAGTATCCCTTTGAATCTGCCTGAGGCCTGCGTGGTCTGTCTGTCAGACAAGTGTTTCTGTTCTCTGCCAGTAGTCACAGTTCTCTTCATTACATTCTGCTATTCAATAAAGAGCACTCACGTATTTTATACAGGATGCTGTTTATCACAGTAAGGGTATAACATTTCTCAAACTCCTTGCCAAACTAGCAAATAATTGAGCCAGGCAAAGGTCTGGAACTTGGACAAAGCATAACATTAGAAGAAAATAAGTAGATAAAGAACAAATAATTTATGGTGATCCAGTGATCTTGTATGTTTGTGATTCCAGCTTGCAAAAGGCACCCCAAACCAGGGCCATAACCAGGGTGGGGCAAGTGGGGCAGCAGCTGCTTAGAGAAGAAAGCTGATGGGGCAGAAAAACGGAAGGTTACTTACCTGTAAACGTCCTTCTTTGAGATGGGCTACTCACATTCCCATTCAGGTGCTGCAGCGCACGGTTGCCTGGAAGCTTTTTGTCCTAGCCTGTTCCCATAGGGTCAGTGGCCAAAGCCCCCTTTGACCTGCGCACCTGCGCAGTATATAGGTGGCTGTGCCCCTGGCCCCCATAAAGTCCCTTTTTTCTGTTATTTCCAAAAAGCAGGGACAGAGGGAAAGTATGGAATGTATGTGAACAACCCATCTCAAAGGATGTTTACAGGTAAGTAACCTTCCATTATTCTTTGAGTGCTGCTCACATCCATTCCCATTCAGGTGACTTATAAGCCATACTTATGGATGGTGGGTGGAGTTAAGGTTTCCCCACTCACAGCACAGCTCTGCCCAGGGCAGCATCGTTTCTTGCCTGCTGGACAACGTGTAGTGGGATGCAAAGGTATGCACTGAGGACCAGGTTGCTGCCCTGCATATCTCCTGGATTGGGACCTGTGAGAGGAAGGCCATGGAAGACACTTGTGTTCTACTTGAATGGGCCTTGATTTTCCCCAGGGGGGAGTGTTAGTTCTATGATAGCACTCTATAATGCAGTTCATTATCCATGACGAGATGAGTTGGGACATTACTGTCTGGCCCTTCCTACTCTTGGTGACTGCTACGAACACCTGGGTCATTTTATAGAAGGGTCTAGTCCATTCAATGTACATGACAAGTGTCCTTCTGCCATCAAGGTTGTGCCATCTTTTCTGGTTCTCTGTAACCTGTGGGTCTGGGAAGAATACTGGGTGACAGATATCCTGGTTAATATGGAAAGGCAACACCACCTTAGGTGAAAAGGCTGGGTGAGGGCAGGGTTGCACCTTGTCAGCATAGAACACCATATGTCCGGGTTCCGAGGAAAGGGCCCTTAATTCAGAAATTTTCCTGGCCAACGTGATGGCCACCAGGAATGCCACCTTCCATGATAGGACCAGTAGAGTGCACGAGTCTAAGGGCTTGTAGGGAAGTTTTGTGAGCCCTTCTAAGACCAAGTTTAGGTCCCACTGAAGGACCAGGTCTCTGACCTGGGAGTAAAGTCTCTCTAATCCTTTGAAGAATCTTGTCATCATGGGGTGAGAGAAGGGGATCACCCCTTAGAAGGAGTTATGAAACACTGAGATCACTGCCAGGTGTACCCTGCAGGAGGGAAGCTTTAGTCCACACTTCTTTAACTCTAGGAGGTAATTGAGTATAGTTTGGATGGGGGTGGACCTTGGGGGTGCCCTCCTTTTGGTGGCCCAGACAAAGAGAACGGCTTCCACTTTGCCCCGTAGGTGGTCCTGGTGGAGGGTTTCCTGCTCTCGATCAGAACCTGTTGGACCTTTCTGGAGCATATTTGCTCATTGGGGCTCAGCCATGTAGCCTCCAGGCTGTTAGGTGTGGCAATTTCAGGTCTGGGTGCCTGGAGTCCTGCATGAGTAGGTCTGCTCTGAGTGGAAGTGTTATGGGCTGAGCTACCAAGAGATCAAGAAGGGTGCTGTACCAAGGTTGGAGTGGCCATGCCAGGGCAAAAATCACATCTGCACCATCCCTCTCAATCTTTAACAGGACGCTGTGGATCAGGGGTAGAGGGGGAAAGCTATAGAGGAGTGGGCCCTTCCAGCTTATTAGGAGGGTGTCCGATAGAAAGTCTCTATTCTGGCCCCTGAGTGAGCAGAAGAGGCTGCATTTGCAGTTTATTTGCATTGTGAAGAGGTCTACATGGGGGGAGCCCCACTTCCCAAAGAGTTGGCTATCCATCCTTGGTTGTAGGGACCACTCATGTTGGGAGAATTGCCTCCTGAGTTTGTCCACTTGGCAGTTGCTCACTCCTGACAGGTGGGCAGCTATCAGGTGGAAGTTGTACTCTAGGGCCAGCTCCCATAGCCAGGTCACCTCTGCGCATGATGCAGGCGAGTGGGCTTCGCCATGGCGGTTGAGGTGTAACATAGCTGCTGTGTTGTCTCTTAGGACCTGTACTGTTTTTCCTCATATTTTGTCCAAGAAGACCTGGCAGGCTAGGCGTATCACCCTCAACTTCTTCACATTTATGTGGAGAGACCTGTCTGCCTGTGGCCAAGTTCCCTGGGTGGAGAGCCCTCCTGTGATGGGGGCTCCCCAGCTTATGTCTGATGCCTCCATGATCAAGGTAAGTGAGGGATTCTGGGCCTCAAATGGGATGCCGTTGCTGCAAAGTCTGGATCCTGCCATATCATTAAGGAGGTCAGGACCTGCCCTGGGCTGGTGACTGCACAATTTAGTGGGTGGTGTTAGGGCTGGTATACAGCTGCTAGCCATGACTGTAGTAGTTTCATATGAAGGTGTGCTGTCTTTATCATGTAGGTGGAGGCATCACCTTGCTATCATGGTGGGGGTGCAGTGCAGTTCTGAAATGATGGTAGATACGGACTGAAACCTGTATGTGGTAGTGAGGCTTTCACCCTCATCAAGTTCAGCTGTGCCCTATGAGCTCTATTCTCCTTGTTGGGGTGAGCTTTAAATTTTCTAGGTCTATGAGAAGGCCTAGCTTTTTGCACAGTCATAGGACAGTTCCAATGCTGTGCTGGACCTGTCTTTATCAGCCAATCATCTAGGTACAGGAAGATCCTGACCTCTTGTTTTCTCAAGGGGGCTGCTAGGGCTGCTATGCATTTTGTGAAAACCCTTGGGGCCAAAGAGAACCCAAATGGGAGGGCTGTGAATTAGAAGTGTTCTCCCCTTACCATGAAGTGGAGGAACTTCCTGTATTTTCTCCTTATCAAGATGTGAAAATAAGCATCTTTAAAGTTGAGGGCCGCAAACCAGTCTCCCAGGGAATGATCTAAGATAGAGAAACCATTCAAAACTATTTTCTGTAGGAACTTGTTCAAGGCTCTTAGGTCTAGTATGGGTCTCAGGCCTGTAAACTGCTCTGATTTGCTGTTACTTTATGACCTGATCCTGTTTTACACCCCCTTGCATTTAGTTTCATTCCTTTCTGTAAGTTCACCCATCTTCGAAGCATCTGAGGAAGTGGGATCTTCTCCCATGAAAGCTCATGCAAAAAATAAATCTGTTAGTCTTCAAGTGCCACACAACTCCTTGTTGTTTTTTTTCTCAGGCCTCAGCTTGCCTTTGGGACCAGCAAGTAACTCGACTAAATACCCCTCCCTCTTTCTTTTGTAGGTACTCTTTCTATTGCCCCCAGCTCTAGGAGCCTGTGGCATTCTACCTCCAGGAGGGCCTTGTGGGAGGGGTCCATAGCTTAGGGGTGAAGGGGTCGGTTTCCTTTTGGGGGGCCTGGCCCTGACCTGGATAACATAACTGTATGACGCCGTACCCACGTTATCGCGGACCACTGGTGTTGGAAGGGGGCCAGTCTATTTTGCAATGATGGTGATGGCTGGTTTTGGCATTGGCGGTGGCCCTTGTGTGAGAAGTCAAAAACTCTGCCTCTGGGATGACGGGCAACTGTTATTTCCTTGGCGGGAGGTTTGGCTGGAACCCTGTGACCTCATTCCCCTTCTGCCTCTGATTCTATCCCTATCCCTGCTTCAGTAAGGGGGTGGGATGACTGGAAGGGTTGATAATGCAGGCCCTGCTGCTGCTGCTGGGGCTGTGATTGGTGCACCCAAAAGGGCCATCTAGCTGTTTGAAGGGTGTGCATCCCTAAAAATGGGAGTGTTGCCCAGGAGTTCTTCGTGCCATGCAACTTGGAATCGGTCAGCTCAGTGAACAGCGATGGACCCTTGAATGGGAGATCCTGGATAGACTGTTGCATTTGGGTGATAACCCTGAACCCTGTAGCCACATGCCCCGATGCATAGCGATCACTTATGCGACCCCCTGCTGGTTGTATCGGTGACATCCCATGAGGAAAGCAGCGTTGCACACGGCACCAACAGCCCTTCAACGATGAGGGCGTCATAGGCCACCAAATGGTTGGAGGAGATGAGGTCCTGAAACCTCTTCATAGACTTCCATAAATTGAAAATATATCTGCCCATGAGGGCCTACTGGTTGGCAATGCACAGTTGCAACACTGTGGTGGAACAAATCTTCCTTCTGAACAGATCTAATTTCTTAGCATCTTTATTTTTTCGGGTGGCCACGGGCTGGCCTTGTCTCTCCCGCTGATTCACTGCATCCACCACTAGTGACCCAGGAGTGGGGTGAGTAAACAGGAAGCTGAATTTGTCTGCAGGGACGTGGTATTTTCTTTCTGCCCCTTTTGAGATCAGGGGAACTGATGATGTCTGCCATTGGGTGTGGGCAATATTTAGCACCCTGTCATGCATGGGAACCACCACTGTGGCTGGGGAGGGTGGCATCACCCACATCAAAGAGGAGGTCGAAGTCCTTTCTGATCACCTTGATTGGGAGGTCGAGTTTTGCAGCCATGCACTTTATCAGTTCCTGGTGTGCCTTTGGGTCTTCTCTAAAGGATAGGGACCTTTGGTTGGCTGCCTTGTGAGGAGAGGAAGAGGATATAACCCAGGATTCATTTCTCCCTAGGCCTGAAGGGCCTTCCCCTGGGTCCTAGTCCTTGTCCAATACCTCAGGATCCTGTCTCCCCTGTGATGTGGCAGGTCTTGAGGAGCCAGGAGATGTCAGGTCCCTTTGGGGTGAGACCCAGGATTTCCAGTCTGCCCACTGTGCTGACCAGTCCTTAAAAGGTGTGTGGCACTGGGGCCTGGGCAGAGGATGGCTTTCTTCTCCGTGCTGGGGAGCAGTCAGGTATCTTGTACCAGTCTCCGCATGGGGAACATCTCCTCTTCCATGTTGGCACCAGGGAGGTCCTGTGCGGGGAGCAATACATCAGTGCAGGTGAGGCTGATGCTCAGGTTTCCCTGTTCTGGGAAGATGAGGGTGAGCACTTCCTCCTGCACTTCCCTGCTTGTCACATCGAGGCCAGTGCCAGTGGTGGAGACGTCAAGTATCAAGTATTGGTGCTGGGCATCAGAGTCACCCCAACAAGTGGTATCATAATCTGGTGTGGTGTGACTTCTGTGTTGGCACCAGCAAGCATTCCTGGGATGAGGCCTCTGGTGAGAACTGCAGATAAGCCCTGTCATCCCCTGTCTCAGACCCTGAACCTAAGGGGGTGGATGGCCTTCATGGGGGGCAGCTGTGCCAAGCATCCCTGCATCAGTCCAGCAGGGATAGTGGCACTGGTGGTGGGGAAGGACTTTGTTGGCCTTCCCCAGAGCGGAGCGGCAGGGAATGGGGTGTTGAGGCCTGATCCCAGGGTGAGGTCCCAAGCAGTTGACCCCGGTCCCACACCAGTTCTTGCTGTGCTGAAGGGCTGGATTTGATCTGGGGTGTTGGCCAGGCCCTCAAAGATAGTGCTGGTTTTCCCCTCAATGCTGTTGATCAGGGTGGAGTGGGGGTTGGCAGTTGAAGTAGTGCCCTGGCCTCCTCAAAGGCCTTGGGCGTGGATGGAGTCATGAGTATCTGTGGCCTCTATGCTGGGATCTGTATGCCTGTGCCATGATTCCGACCTGCACTGGTGGTGTGGTTTTTCCTTTGGTGGATGAGCCTTCGGTACAGACGCTGAGCCCAAGTGGTGTTTCTCTGGCTTTCCGGACAGGGACCTGTGTCAAGGCGGTGCTGGTGTGGGCTGTGCTTTGTGCGCTGCAGCTATCTGTGCCTCCAGCTGCATGCTCGGCACCAAGGCCGGGCACAGGGCCTCTTCTAGAGCCATGGAGTGTAGGTGATTTTCCCACTCCTTTTGCCTTTTTGGCTTAAAGGACTGGCAAATTTGGCATTTGTCAGTTTGATGACTTCCCCAAGGCATTTTAGGCATTTCTCATGGGGATCACTGACTGAGAAAGCCTTACCGCATGCACCATAGGGCATGAAACCAGGCATATTTGAAACCATGCCAGACCATGTGTTACTTCTGGGACATGAGAGAAAATGGCTTCTCTGGTGCAGCTCGAGTAGAGAAACAAAATTGCTGGAAAAAAAAAAAAAAGTCCAGAGTTAAAATAGCAGAGAGAAGAAGCATGAGATGAAGAAAAGGACAGGTGCTTGCAAACCTGCAAGAAGCAGGCAGTTTGAGGACCATCATGATGGGTGGAAAGAAGGAACTGAAGGGGGGCAGGGGCAGGGCCACCTATATACCACTCAGGTACACAGGTCAGAGGGGGCGTTGGCCATTGACCCTATGGGGACAGGCTAGGCAAAAAGTTTCTGGGCAACTGTGCACTGCACCATGTAGACACCAGGGACATCGCTGGTGCCTGGCACACAGGGCCCATGCCCTGAGTCCCAGCACCAGTGCCCCGACTTCCCGGCATGGCCCCTGCCTCTCCCGGCCCTGTCTCCAGCCGAAGATCTGGGGTTGGGCTGCCTGTGGCGGTGGCTGCAGCTCCCAGCCCTATCCCCAGGTGGGAATTCAGGCTGGGCCACCTGTGGTGGTGTCCGCCTCTCCCAGCCCTGCCCCCAGCTGAGGATCGGGGACCAGGCTTGCAGAGGCAGGCGCTGGAGGCCAGAACGGGCTTGCCCACAGAATCAGGGCTGAGGGCATGGCCTGAGGCCAAGGGCGGGGCCTGGACCCATGCCTCAGGTCTTTCCACGGGGCAGCGACGCTCCTGGTAGACAACTGAATGGGAATGGATGTGAGCAGCACTTGAAGAAGAATGGGGTAGAAACAGAGGAGACAGGTTGACAGGTGTGTGTGTGTGTGTGTGCATGTGTTTGTCACAATTTGAACATTCTGGTGGGCACATGCCCACCCAGCAGAGGTTTTCAAACTGTGGGTTGCACTCTCCTAGGAGGAACAATTTGGGGGCAAGCAGTGACACCAGGCAACTGGAGCCAGCAATGACAGAGGGCTTGGGGCGGGAACACCACTGCTACTCTCAGCTCAGCTCAGCAAACCACCCAGTTTGTCTGGGTTGGGGACATGTAGCCAAAAAATCTGAGGTGGGGGGACAATGCAATGTCCCCCACTACCAGATTAAAAAAAGATATATTCATTGTCCCCAGGCACTGAAATGCTTAGTTACAGCTCTGCCCCAAACAGTTGTTCATCTTTGGTCTGAGCAATATTTCAACAAACTATACTAGCAACAATCACGTTGGAAAATGATTGTCAAATCCAGGCAAAACTTGCTGGATTAAATCCCCCTGACACCAGTTGTAGGTGCTACTGTAGCTGCATCATTTTTTTCCCCTCTGTGCACACTTTTTTTAAAAAAAAAACACTTTGACAGCCACAGTTATGCTATACACAGTGCTGTACTTATTTACAGCAGCAGAAAGTGTATATGCAGACTGTTGAAATTGTGCAAGGCTGTAACTGAAAATGTTCCAAATGGTGGTTACAAACCAGAGTATGGACAGAGCCTCAAAGAGACTATAAGAAGTCCACAAGAAGTTGTATGATGAAATATTATCTTGTTTTATTTTGCTTTTGTATAGGACTATTCAGGAAGCTGTTTGCATGGTAACGTCAGTGGCAATATTGCCCTATTGCTGCAGAAGGGATAGCCCACATAGTAGATGACACACATCTGAGGGATAACCCTAGACTGCAAGTTCTTCTGGGCAGAGAACATTTGTTACATTTACACAGTGATTAGCACTGTGGCCCTGGCCTCTGGGTAATAAAAAAATAACCACGTGGAAAGATGATGAGGGTAGTGTAGTGGACAACTTGTGCACATATTGGAGAGCAGGTGTTTGCCAAGAGCACAAAACTACCCAAGCCCAATGTAGTACCCTGAAACTTTTTCACATGGGAAAGCATTCTTCTGTAATGTTTCCTCCCCTCACAGTGTGAAACTGGATAGCACAGAAGTGTTATGAGTCTGTTTCCCCCAGCCTTACAAAGGCCTGCTCTATGTTGACAATGGTAGTCAACATAATGTTCCTTATGTCAAGTCTCTAAAATATGCCTCTCCACTGGCATGTGAGTTCTGCCTACCTAAAGCACAGTAAAATTTGACTGATGTTGAATTCTATAGATTGAATTAGCATCAGTGTAGGCAGCATGAAATGTGAGTCAACATCATTGGTCTTCAGGAGCTATCCCATAATTCTCTGTTGTGACTGTTCTAGACATTCTGACTGTGTTGCACAGTGGCCACATAAGCAGGAAATAGCTCTTCCCCTCAAGCCCTGAGAAATTTTGAATTCCCATTTCCTGATTGGTCAATGTGGAGCAAGCTTGGCAACTGAATTGCTTATGGTGACCACGTGCCCCAAATGCGACTCAGCATGGAGTTGACCTGAGGTCTTAGGGTAAAGAGACTGTGGAGTGAAAAATCAGTTCTGGCTCATCTCCAAGCCAGAAAAAGAAATCAGAATATATACAAGAAGATAGTGTGTGGTCTGGTGGAGAAGAGCCAAAACAAGGATGCATAGCAGTACTGCACGAAAAGTAAAATGCTAAGGCAGGCATGTCAGAGAAAGAGGCAGGTGAACAAATTCTGACTTGTCACCAGAGATATGCCACTTTTATGAGGAGCTGTGTGCAGTTCTTGATGGTCACCCCACCATTGTGCCACCATGCAGCACCTAGGAAGGATCCCAGTCCAGGATGAATGAAGAGGAATCTGTGGATGAGGAGACTAAGGAGAATGGGGAACAGGAGAGCAGAGTATCTGTTCTCTCAGAAAGCCAGGACCTGTTCATTACCCCAGAGCACCCAACCAGGTACAGGACAGTGGTGCTGACCAATAGGCCAGGGAAGGCACATTTAGTGAATGTGTTTAGCAAATCTCGTTGCTGTGGTTAGGTCCCCAGTTCAGCTTCTTATTTTTGGGAAAAAAAGGAGTTTGTATTTTGAGGACACAGGGTTCCTGCAGGGTGGTAAACTTCAGCAGAGGGTTACTCAAGGATCAGGCTTTTTATGTGTACAGGAATTTACTGAGAATCCTCCATGGATATCTCTAGGAAATTTTCATGCAGGTACTCTGCAATCCTTTGTAGAATGCTTCTGGGGAGGGCAACCTTATTTCTTTAGCCCCATAGGAAAATTCACCCTGCTATGTTTGTATTAAAGGTTTCATTGTGAAAAACAGCATAGCAGCATTAGGGCCAGGGCTGTACCGCAAAGCTTGCAGCAAATCTCTTTCCTCTTGCATTACCCTCAGAGATAGATATCACACAAGGTCACCTAGGGAGGAGGACACAAGTTTACGGTACCCAGCCAACATAATCAATGGATCTTATTCCTCTGCCATGGATGTTGTCCCTGGGCCCTAAGACATGACAATTCCTAGTCATGGTACTGTTGGCATGGGTGTTATGGTTAAGTGTGGACTGGCGTGTTTAGCACTACTGAGACCTCACTATAATGGAAGCAAGGGCCCCTTATTTACCATGTCAGGAACACTACTCCAACCCCAGCGATACATACAGATTGGAATGTGGGACTGGCTTTGCCCTTTGAATATAAAAAGGAGTTCTTTTCAGATTGTAACATTTGTTTTACTCCATGGGGTCAGCTAACAATGGCAAATTTGTACTTTGCTTGCCTTAAGTCAATTCATTGGCCTCCACCAGCCTAGTATGCTGACAGAGTTAGTTTCCGAGGTTAGGAATCAGAAAAAATAAACTAGGAATGACATGTTCAGCAAACACATGAATGCCTTCGTGGCTGCTGACACAGAGTTCAGTGGCTGGAGGATGGAAAAACTGGACATGGAGCACAGATCAGTACAGGAGCAGGAGTGTGCAATGCAACAGACACATATATTATGGTAGATTAGCCTGACATGCTGAGGCACCTGGTAGAACTCTAGGAACAGCAGTGGCAAGACAGGCTTCAGCTGGAGCTGGTCCAAAATGCTCAATCAGTGGACAGTTTATTGCTAGCACTCACCCTGAAGTGCTCTAAGACAACATTGAGCCAGGTGCAGTATGTGCTCCGTTCCACACCAATGGAAGCAAGCAGAAAGAGGCAGTGGCCCCAGGGCTGGCTCTGCTATGAGGCAAGAGACAGACACGGCTTCAGGTGACAGTTCTTAGGGGTGCTTAGCCCCCCCTGAAGATCAGAGTGGCTCTTCAACTCTTTCTTAGCAGCTCAGGCACTATTAGTCAACCTGCAGCTTAAGTCGGGGTCTCAAACTCAAATCACCTCAAGAGCCACATGAGGACTAGGATATTGGCCTGAGGGCCGCACCACTGAAGCCTTTTCATACAATGATGCAGAAGTACAGTAAAAAATGAAGAATAATATAGTATGCTAATAACAGTCAATTTATTAACTTTTTTGAAACTGTAACATGAAGTCTGTGCTAATTTTGACAGTCTTTCCAAAGCCAAAACACGTTTCCTTTTAGAATTGCTTCCATTCAAGATGGCAAAATCATAAAAAAGACAAAGAGTAAACAAACAGACTTAAAATTTTACATTATAAATCAGTGGTTCCCAATTGTTTTTGGTTTGAGGGCAAAAAAAAAAAACTTTTTCAAACCCTGAAGGACCACTGGGTAATTTAAAATTAAATTAAATTAAAATTTAATTTATTGAATTCAAATTGATGTTAATTGAAAAATTAATTGCAGTTTGATTTATTGAAATTTAATTAAATGTAATTGAAATTACATTTTTATAAAGGTTGTTTTTTTTTGTTTTAAAAAGAGGGGGCTACATGTATCCCCAAGCCAGGAGGGGAGGAGAGCAGCCACATCCCAGGACGGGCTGCAAACAGGTTGGTCAGAGCCCTCCACAGGGCCGTAAATAAGCAGCCCCCTGCCTGGCCCTGGGGGCAGCGCTGGGACCAGTGGTGAGGGAAACACCGTCCCCACCACCTGCTCAAATTTGACCATGCTGGGTTTGGCAGAGGGGGAAACAACTGCTGCCTGCCTGCCCACTCGAATTTGGCTCCAGTGGGGCTGGCATAGGGGAAAACACTCCCCACCAATGTTCCCTGTAAGCTGCGCTGGTGCGCTGCAGTGCAGCCCGCCACAGCCGCCAGCGCAGGGAAGGCTGCTGGCAGCGTACTGCTGGCAGCCAGAGGCCCTCCATAGACCTCCTGTGGAGCAGGGAGTTTTCAAAACTCCTGCCCAGAGAAGCTCTAACGGAGCATGCCCAGAAAATCTGGGCATGCTCCATAGAGCTTCTCTGGCCCCAAGAGCTGTGGCTGGGCCATGCGACTCCAGCCACAAGGTAAGTTTCTGGGGACCACCGGGAGTGGGGGCAGGGAGGCTGCTGGGGAGCTGGGAGTGGGCTGGGGGGGGGTGGCCGGGAGCAGGCCCGCAGGGGTGGGGGGTGCGGCCGGGCTGCTGGGCTGCCAGGAGTGGGCCTGCGGGAGCAGGGGAGGTGGGAGCAGGGGAGGTGGCCGGGAGCAGGGGGGTGGCTGGGAGTAGGGGGGTGGCTGGGAGCAGGGGTGCGGGGGTGGCCGGGAGTGGGCCGCGGGGGTGAGGGGGGCCGCTGGGAGTGGGGGGGCAGGAGCGGCCCCACAGGGGGGTAGCGCAGAAAGTGGGGGGAGGCAGTGCAGCGAGCAACATGAGTTGCTCAGCTGCCAGCATCTCTTAGAGGGAACTTTGCTCCCCACCCACCCGAATTTAGCTGCCCTGGGGTTGGCAGAACGGGAAACAACCCCCACCCACCTACCTGCTTGAATTTGGCTGAGTGGGGCCGGCAGAGGAGAAAACATCCCCTGTCTGGCAGAATTTAGCAGCACTGGAGCGGGCAGAAGAAAAAACACTACCCCACCCTCCGGGGGGAAACACCCCCTGCCTGTCCTGAGACTGGCAGCAGGGAAAGCCCTGGGGGCCGTGCTGTGGCTAGTGGTAGGGCTTTCTGGTGCTCCCCCAGAATGGAGCCCCCTGTGAACTGTCCCCACAGGCTCAGGCTGCCCTCCTTGAAGGCCCCCTCCCCCTCAACCTGAGCCTTCTCTGGACTGCTCAGCCTGCTTCAGCTGCTTGATCAGTTGCTGCATGTGAATAGGGCAGCAAACGATCAACTGGTGCATGTAAATAGGGCAGCTAATGATCAGCTGGTGCATGTGAATAGGGCAGCTCCCAGGCAGCAGTTCAGCTCCTCCCTGTCAGTGGCTGATAACGAAGCGGGGAGGTGAAGCTGTTTGGTCTCTGTCTGCAGAGAGGCTCAGCATTTGAAAACTCCAAGGCTGGAAAGATGGGAGCCCCAGGACTCTGGGGGCCACAGGAGGCAGCTCTGTGGCCGCACGTGGCCCATGGGCCGCGTGTTTGAGACCCCTAGCTTAAGTCATGTAGGAAGAGTGCACTTTAAATCCCTCTGCAGGCAGATGCTGGAGATTTATGCACTTTGGAAAACCGTTTTCAACCTCCATGAATGAGATGGGGGGGATGCCAAACCAAAATTTGGTTTGAGGTGCCACAATCCCTTGAGCTGGCCTTGAGTGGCCCCTTTAAGAACTGCATGCAACCATTGCTGTTTGTACATTCACAGTTTGCTCTGGATGGCCAAGCAGCCTGATGACAATGTTACATTATCTTCCTTTCCCCCACTACTGAAATGGGTCACAAATAAAACTTTACTGCTTTAAAAAACATCTGTCTTTATTTATTCATGGTCTGGAGATTGTTGGTGCAGAAAGAAGTAAGTGTGTGTGTGTGGGGGGGGGGTGAAGTGAAAGTATGGGGGGTGGGAAAGAAAGGCATAGCACTGACAGAGACATATATTATTGCTGTTCATTTCAAAAATGGTTTTTCAATGCTTTCCTGAGACACAGCACTCTGCCATTGGCTCTCAGTGTAGCACTGGAATCTGGCTGCTCAAAATGTGCAACCATCATCACAGCTTTTTGAACCAACCCTGGGGGAACTTTTTGCCTCTTGTTTCACACACATTATGGAGCACGCAGCGGGCAGAGATAACTATTGGGATTTTTTTTTCATTGAGATCAAGCCTAGTGCTTAGACTTCTTCTTGCCTTTAAACAGCCAAATGCCCATTCCAGCACCATTTTGCACTTACTGAGCCTATTATTGAAATGCTCTTTCTCTCTGTTGAGGTGCCTGGTGTTGGGCTTCATTAGCCAAGGGAACAAGGGGAAGGCAGGATCCCTCAGGATCACTATTGGCATTTCAACATCCCCACTATTTATTTTTTGATCAGGGAAGAAAGTGCCCACCTCCATCTTTTTAAACAGACCTGAATTTCTAAAGATGTGGGCTTCGTGCACCCTAGCAGACCACAACAGTGATGTCAGTGAAACATCCTTTGTGATACACAGGGGCCAGCTAGCTGAGAAGTGTCCCTTCCAATTTATATTCTCTTGGGCAAGGTGGTCTGGAAATAAGACAGGAATATAAGTTCATCTGTTGCCCCACACACCACCAGTTTGGGAACTCTGTTCGAGCAAACCCATCTACTATGTCTTGCACATTTCCTGAAGGCAAAGTCAATTAACAGCCCTGTACACTTGCATCACAGCAGCTCCCACAGCGGATTTACTAACTCTGAACTGATTCTCAACTGACTGCTAGCAATCTGGGACTGCTATTTACCACACACCTGCTTCTCTAGTTTCAGAGCTGGTCTCAAGTAAGTACTCCTGCACTTCAGGGCTCAGGACAGCTCTACGCAAAGATCACAGAAAGTGTTCTTTCACATATGAAAGTTCTGCAGCCACTGCTCATTATCCCACACATTTATCATAGGTGAGCCCACCAGTCTGTGCATGTTTCCCAGGACCAGAACTGGTGCTCTACCAACTGAAGATGATACGTGACAGCCTGCAGCATACAGGAATTGTTTCACTCTATGGCTTGTAGTAGGGCAGCCTGAGTAACATTGCAATTTTCTGCTCTGTGGCTCTTGTCTTGCTCCTGAAAATACTGAAGGATTAGTCATGAGGTATTTGTGATGCACACAATGATAATGCAGAGTTGGCTGGGCTCCATTCCCCTCCAGAAATAGCATGTGTGCAGCAGAGGAAAACACCATGAAAAAGAATTTGCCATTGGTTTGGGACAGGAAGGGAGGGGTAGGGAGCACATTGTATCATGGGAAGATGACAACTTTTCCCAAAGCCTCTAAGTGTAGTTGCACTGTGGGATACTTACAGTGTGGAATACCTACAGTGCACTGCTTTGAATGTCAACCAAAGCATGGCTGGTGGGGAAGAAAGAGCCCAATGCATTTAGAAATGCTCCTTGAAGTGCTAAAATTCAGCAGGTGAAAGTCAATTTAAAATAAATCAATTCACTCCTCAGTGTAGACATACCCATAGTCATCTGGAATTTGATCCTCCACTACTTAGTTTTTAGGTATTTTGCTATTGATTTTATTGGAAACAGTACCATGCCCTCTCCTGTGCAAAGTGAGTAGCGAGTGGATTTATAATGCTACTGTTTTGGTTAGGTAGTGTTTTACAGCTATTACATACAGATGTAAGTGACAACCCAAGTTACAAGGCAGTGGAGAAGCAAAACACAGATGTTTAATTTGCTGTGTATAGGAATAGAAAGCAAAACCAACATTCTTTTCACATATCTGTAAAATGTGCTACCTAAAGCAGCTCCGATTCTGCAGTCATGGGTGCCCTAAATGTGTGACTGATACAAAGGCTGCTGTAGAGGTCTGTATTAGTCGAATCAGACTTAATTCCAACCTCTCTAGACCACATGAAGCTCCTGCACATAGTAAATGCACAAAGTACTTGTGATAAAGTGTAATTAATAGGAGTTCAATTTCCATGTACACCTTCTGTTCAGAATATGCTAGAATAAGCAATTTTGCACTACAGTTCAGACCTATCCTAGGAGATTTTATAGAAGAAAGTGTAATTACATGTTTAATGCAGTGCGGTGAACTTTGAAGAGAAAATTATGAAAATCCAATACCTTCCTTCAGTTTAGTACGTGTGTGTTCCTTTTATTCTGAAAATCTAAATAAAACCATAGTTGCATTGGTATGTAATAAATATACTGATTTGTTATTTTACATGGTTGTGATATTCCCTTGCCTCCTAATGTGATTCCAGACCTTTCAAAATGAAATATAGTGGGAAGTAGAGAAGACAGATAAAATATTTCCCAATGTATTAACAATACTTAAAGAGTTCTCAAAATATTTGCATGTTCAAGGAATTCTTTTTAGCTTGCAGGGATCTTGCAACAACATAGTAGCCAAGTTATAAATTCTTACTCTTTATTCAGGCAGATTCCCATTGAGCACTCTGTAAGTCGTCACAAAAGTAAAACCTGAGCTTAGATTGGGTGATGCAATGAAATTACTCAGAACTGTTTTTATAGCAAGATACCTGTGCGTAAGGTTTTTAATAAGGAATTAGTTGTTGGCCTAAAAGTGTTTTGCCCAAGATGATACTTTATGTATCCAACCACAAAATATTAATATGTTCTGGAAAATTATTTATATAACTCAGACTTGAGAAACAAATATTTAAAGTCGAGTATCAAAATTAAGCAATTGTCCCAACTTGAAATATGGAGAGATATACATAGAATGTCAACTCCTTTAAACTTCTCCTTCCCCTTTAAACTGTTTAATTCTCAAATACTTTACTAACAAACCCAATAAAACAATTTTATTTAGTACAAGGGAAGTTTCCTTCAATACTAGTCATAACTAGAAAAAAGATGTTTCAATTTTCAGACAGACAGATGAGTAAAAAGTGTTGGGTACTTTTGGTTTCTGATTCTAGTTAAACATCTGTTCTCTTTGTTTCACAGCACTGTCGTTAAGTGAAAGATCTTAGTGCAACAAATATATATGCATATGCAGGCAAGCTGTGGCCCACAAAGATTGCACTTTTGTGTTATGGTAGAAGCATGGCAGAATGAATGGAAGAAATATATTTGCTTTAGAAACTATGAAAAATATCCTTATTTAAACACCACCCCCCAAAGAACAAAACCAAAACCACAATACTACACTAATCAACCAAAACATTTCAGTATTGCAACAGTGAGTTGCTGCATTTGGGATCTTTATTGTACTACAAACATTAAAGGTCTACTTTGCTCTCAACTACAGGTAGAAATACATAAAAAAAAATTTAAAAATCTGTTCGTGCCTAGATTAGTAGATGAGGCAGCATTCCAGAACAAAGAGTTTTACCTTAATTCTAAATATAATCTCATGAAAGATAAATTACAAATAAATAAAATACAAAATAATAATAAAACAAAACAAAACTGAAGAGGGTCTTATTTTGTATGTGCCCACATCATACATGCACATGCACACACCCTCACAAGCGTGACTCCATTGGGCCAGATTTTCTGGCCTGGTGAGTTGGGAGAGGGCATCAGAGAGCCACTTGCAGCCTGAAGGTTACTCTGCATTCAGTTGGTAACTTTCCCAAGAGACTATCTACAAGCTGAGAACTAAGGATAGCACAATGCACTCTGGCCACACCCCTCCTGCTCCCTTCTCATGCTCTATAATGGGTTTTGTGTCTATGAGTAGAATCACATTTAGGCTTGGAATCTGCTAGATACACTATGGGAATTATAATCAAGGAGAAAAGCCTAGTTGACTCCTCCATTACACCCCCAGAATGATACAGAGCAGGGAAGAAAACTTGCACTGGCAAGGTCCACAGAATTACTCCATGTTTACACTGAGAGGAAGTGGGCCCAAAGTTTTTAAAAAACCTTTTGAAAGATAAAGAAGATAATCTCTTTTGTTAACATTCAAAGATCGATTTTGTTTTCCTTCCAATTAGTTTGCCACAATGTCTTTTGCTGGTGATGTCCAAATTGTATCTTGTAGTTGTAATTTTTAAAAATTACAGAACATCATGAACAAAGATGAGACTAATTCCCCCAGATCCCAGCTCTGAATGTCAGCCTTGGGCTGGGCTGGAGCTCACAGTGTGACCTTCTCTCTTGAATAGGCCAAGCCCAAAAGACCCAAACTTTGATCAAGATGCTTTCTGACCTTACTTACATGGGCAACATCACAACAAATCTGGACAGATTCTGCTGATATCAGTGGAGCTACTCCAGAGTCAGACCCATGTAACTGAGAACACAATTTAACTTATGGAATTTGATTCTGGTTCCAGTTTGGATCAGTTTTGTCTCAGGTCCATATTTAATTTTGAAGACTTGAATTTCATTAGATTTCTGCCATTAAAGAAAGTCTTCAAAGTCATGTATGTTTTTCCAGGCCCCTAAGCTTATTTTGGTCTACTAAGTAAGCAATCTAGCAGCTTTCTTTCTTTTTCTTTCTTTCTTTCTCTCCAAGGTTTTAAAGCATTAGAACAACATTGCTCTTCAGAATAGCAGCAGATGAAAAGTAGCTCTATTAAGCTAGACCAGTTTCATATTTACGTATGCGTTAGTAACTGTGGTTGGCAGCTTGAGAATAAAAGGTGGGAAGGAAATTCATTGGATGTCATCACAAACCAGACTTACATAAAGGATGAACACAAGTAGCCTTAGGAAATTAAAGATGCTTGGAAGAGCTTTAATGGAGCATAACCTTGGATGTTTCCTCATGTTCATGGGTGGGCTGGCTGGGCTATTTAAAAATGTCTGGTTCACATTAACACCACCCAGTGTTTGGGGATGCTTCTCAGTGGAAAGCAAACGAGTATTTGAATACTGATTCCGTACCTTAGCACTTAATGAAAACAACAAAGTACAGATGCTTCATGTAGCACCTCAGATGACCTTCTCACTAAATGTTCTAACACTGGAAAATAGTTTCATTAAGGGAAATAATACTAATAAACTGTATTTGTTGCCTGCTACTAAGGCAACAGCTTTCCAGTTCCCTATCTTCAAGTCATTTTAGAAGAAACAAAAACTGAAATACAATAGCATCCATTTAACAGGGCAGTTCTCACACAATGATCTGATTAAAGTTAATCTGTGCTCGTAAATGTGTGTCAAAACAAAAGTCCCATCAATAATAGATCAGCCATTTTTTCTTATAGATCTGGAAGACTGCACACAGAAATCAGGCATACACTCACACTACTGATGATTCTTGGAACAGCTGAGGTTTGGGTGGGGATGAGGTGTGTACAAAGGACACAGTATTGGCACAGGTATAAGCATCTTTTTCAAGGAGGGCTAGACAGACCTAGGAGACCCTCACTCAGATGGAACTTCTCCTGGCTTTATACCAGAGGTGCATGTAGGAACATAGGGTGTGTCTACACGTCTCTTTTATTTTGAAATAACACTGGTTATTTCGAAATAAAAGAGATTAGGTCCACACAATGTTTTCTTATTTTGAAATGACGGGATCTGTCATTTCAAAATAAGACCCATCATTTTGAAATAGCTTAAACCCCATTCATTTTGAAATGGCTGTTATTTTGAAATGGTTATTTCAAAATAAGGCCGTTTGGACATGTTGTTTCGAAACAACACCATTGTTTTGAAACAACTGTTTCAAAACATGTCCGAACAGCCTTATTTCAAAATAACTATTTCAAAATAACAGCTGCTTTGATAGCAGGCTTTCCCTTAATTCGAATTAACATTTTCTTAATTCAAATTAACTTATTTTGAAATAACGACTTTATTTCAAAATAACTCATTTTGAAATACTTATTTCGAAATAACTATGTATGTGTAGACATAGCCTAATTGCACCCTCTTTTGGAATGGTACAGCATGAGTCCTGGATATTTTCACTTCAAGCTGATTTGAGTTGAGAGAAGGTTACGTCACATTGTGTGCTTCTCTTTCCTGATTGGGTGGCTGATGAACTGTCAATCAAAGTTTCAACACGTATTTGCAGTCAGCAATTCAAAAGCGGCTGGGATCATTTTCCAATATCAGTTTAAAATTTGTTGTTTCATGAAAGGGTTGTGCAAGATCCACCCCCTACTATAAACAACTTCTGTAAGGTACTGTTCTCTTAGCTCATCTGGAAAAGCGACTTCCTCTGAATGAACTGGCTCTTGTGTATAAGATCAGCTGCAGTGGCATGTATTTCAAAACCAGCATATCTAACCACAGATTGGCAGAAACTGCTGATTTAGTGGCTAAGTCCTTTCACAAGGTCTAGCTGTTGCAAAATTCACTAAGCAGTATTTTCTACAGTCATCAAGATATAGGTCTTGATTGAATAGAATAGAATAGAATAGAATAGAATAGAATATAGGGTTGGAAGGGACCTCATGAGATTGTGTGGGTATATTGTTTGCTCAAAAGTGATAGGCACAATTAATCAGTACTAATTAACAGGCATAGAAATCAAAATTGCAAGTGAATGAGATGTTTACTTTTTGCCTAACTAAGTACTTATATTAGGGAGTATCAATTGAGGTTTTGATTAAATGAAAATTCTCACGGAAATTATCTGCTTTCTGTGAGCTCCCTTCCAAAAAAAGCAAAAACAAAAACAAAAACAAAAACAAAAAACCCAAAACAAAAAAAAACACCCAAAACCAAAAAACCCCAAGAACCAATACCCACTTCAAAATTTCTCTTTTTGACTAAAAAATAGGGAAGTTTTTAGCTCTTCAGCAAAAACTCCATTTTCACAGTGAGAAACCTCCTCACTGCCCTCCCTCTGGCCAGCTCTAACCTACAAAGCAATCATCACCACAGCATCTGAGCATCGCATCACTTCCAGGAAACCAAACCAAACTCACATTTGACACAAATGACTCAGAATCTTGCATAAGAGTAATTTATAAAGACAATAAAGCATGAATTAAAACTGGGGAGTTTTTGTTCCAAGTGTTACCAAAGTTCTTTTCTGATCTTATGCACCCTGCTATCTCAGATTCTTCTTTAAAATCCATCCATATGACTCACTTTTTATAGTCAGTTTTGTATTGCTAGCCTCCACCCTGGTCTCTGTAGCGGATGCTGTCCGGAAATCTTATTCCTCTCAATTTAATGCATTAAAAAAATCCAAAGAGGAAACAACGTATGGCCATATTGTTAAGTTTAACTATTCACTGCTGAAATCCTTTCAACCTAGCCCTTTCTTTGTTGTCCATTTGTCCTGTTAAATCTCATTGAAATTGTAGGTTCCTTGGAAAAATGACCTGTCAGGTTTTTGTAACTTTAAAGTGTCTCCTACACCTATGCAGCTGGATAAATAATAATTCATACAATTTCGGTTTAAGATTTTGTAATAAATGAACTGGAATATTTATTTGGTAACTTAAAAAGTGCTTGACAGTAGTCAGGTAGGTCATTTTCAACATATTTTTAAAAGGAGCATCTGCTGTGTACAATAAACTTGGCCAACAGAAGCTATGAAGTGTCCAGCCCCAGAATCACAAAATGATTTATAAAGTAACAAGTTAGATATTGTTAATGCAGAGGCTGCCTTATACACTTCACCATAAACTGAACCAAGCTTCAGAGATTGGAATCCCACTTCTCTGTGGAAAACGAATATTAACCAGAACTTAAAACTATCCTTACTTTTTTGAATAACACCTTAGGATCTTTAACCGCTACCTGTACAGTCACCTGGGTTATGTCTACACTGGAGGCTTAAGCTGATTTAACCTGGCTTTAACTGACTTCAGCAACTCCATGGCCAATTGGCATTTATTCAGTTGACTTAAACACTTGCTTAAGTCGACTTAATAACTCCTGCCCTTAAAGTTGACTTTAAACATTAAGTTGCCTTTACTGTCAACTTAATGAAATGTGGCTGCCTAAGTCAACTTTATTAAGTCAACTTAAGCCAGGGTAGCCACTCAACTTTAAGCAGGTCCTCTGGCTTAATTCAACTTAATAAAGTCGACTTAAAAAAATGTGGACTCTCTAAGTCAACTTAATAAAGTCGACATTAAGTCAACCTTATTAAGTTGACTTAACTGAGCCCTCTAATGTAGATGCAGCCTTCCACTTTAACATCTCATTCAAAGGATGCTACCTCTGTGAGAATATTGACAAGCTCCAGAGCAATAACCGTGTTAGTCTAGTTCAGCAAAACAAATCAGGAGTCCCCAGGCACTTTTAAAGAATTAAGGGACTCCTTGTTTGTTTTTCTGTGCAAATAGCGCTCCCTAGCACTGTAGTTCAGTATCACCATAGGCTTGGATTCCAAGTTCTGGTATGGGACTCAAATTTACAACCCTGCTGACTTAAAGGCAAGGTTAGACTAAATGAGTCATGCTTACATTGCTAAAGGAGATAGAATAAAGCCATAGCAGCCAACATTCCTAATTTTTATGGAACAGTCCCAGATGCCCACAGCACTGGGAGAGGAGACAGAAGAATTTACTTGTCTTAAAGATTTAGCTACAGAGGAATAGAAGAGAATCTTGATTGTAGCAGTGTTTTTTGTTTGATTTGGAGGGTGGAAGTCATACTTCAGAACAAACTCCCCTTTTCTATTTAATTAGTAGGATTTTTTTTTTTTTTTGTAAAATAGAGTGGGATCCTCAAATGAATCTAGCTTGATGACTTTGTGTGTCATCTTTTTTGAATTACTAGATATCAGTTGTGCAACAGTGCATTAAGTATTGAAACATTTACACAGGAAGCATTCCATATTGTATCAGGTTCATGCCACCTAGTGGTAATAGTACATATTTGATTTATCCATCTCTTCCTTCATATATATAAAAAACTGTCTCTTAAAGACACAAAATTACTAGTTATTAGTCCATGCATAGCCTGTACATGAAAATTTTGTCTTTCACCCTCAGATACCACATTAACTCTGTCTCTTGGACCACCAAAGACAAGTGTAGTTGGCCCTCAGTAAAAAGAACTGAAGGCAAAAACAAAGATTTGCAAACTGACCTGCCCACTACGGCCTGGCACATAGTCCAACTTTAGCTGCTGAAGCTGTCATCAACCAAGGTAGCAGAGAGAGAAACAAATAACATCAGTGCTTCTACTCAGGCAGTTCTCATTGATGTAGACTACAAATACAGCATCGCTCACTTGCCGAAGCCATAATCTAACCCTCAATATTCTAAGTGTTCTTTTGAAACTTTGAAGAATATTTTAATGGATATATTTTGACCATAAAATGTCATCTCCAGGTCTGTCTGCTTCAGAATTAAAAGCAGCCAAATGCATTCTGGACATAACTCAGTTGCCTTAAGTGGAGTTACACCAAGGATGAATTTGGCCAGAACATTTATAGATAACAGAACTTTATAGAGATAAGGTTAACTTTAGCCTTCCTTTATCCAACTGTTGTTCCAGACACTGAATAGGCTGAAATATCAACCAAACGGTTGCATTTGGAGCTTTGTGATATGGTATGTTTAAGAACTTCTGGTTTAATGGATTCTTTCCAATGGTGAAAAGAAATGGAGCAGGGAAATCTTCAGGAAAGTCCTGTTGCTGTGAAACATCGCCTATATTTCAGAGATTGATTTTCCCTGGTAAGGGGAGGGGATGCAATTTGAAACTCCTAGCTCTTTTAGGTGCTGTCCCCACAAACAATGGGAAGGTTGTGGTGTTGTCGCTATCATCCTCTCCTGGGAATTCTGCTGGGGAATATAGAGGGATCCAGCCTATGTTCCCTCTAAGCTGTGCGCATGTGCACGCGCACACAGGTTGTGAAGCCCAAGCACACAACAAAATAAAGCATGCACAAAAAAATTCAGCAGTGCCAATATTTTTGTGCTACTTTAAGAAGGTGGTTTCAAATAGCATGTTTCAAATAAGGTTTTGTAATTTATAAAATCATTTCCATCACAATCTCAAAATAAAATTTAGATATTATTTGCATCATACACACTTGCTTCATTGTGCTCACAAGTTTGACCACACTAACTAGAGTGCACACAAATTCGGACACTCGTTCTGAAAATTTGCACAAAAGAAATTTTTTGCACACACAGACTATGAAAAACTAGAGGGAACATTGGATCCAGCCTTAATTTAAGTTTTAGAGTCTCAATGAAAGAGGCTGTCAAATAAAAAGCACTAAATGAGCAAATATTTCTTCTCAGCTGTGCCTACCCACTTTGATTTGGACAGGGCATTTACAAGCCTCCTGCTTCTGCCATTAATCCTGCTTCCAGGAGGCTTTTCTTCTGCTGGGTCCTGTGGTTCTACTGGCAACATTCAGGGAGCAAATCAGGCCTCTGGTTTCAGAAAAGAACTGAACAGATTCTAGATCTTGTGCCTGCTTCACAGATAACTGACCACAAAACAAAGTCAGCTAATGATCCATCCCTAGTACGAGGCCCCCTCACAGTCACCATAAAGACTTTTTTTAAAGCAGTGGTTTTCAAACTTTTTTCCTCGGGACCCAGTTTAAAAAAATCATTTCTGCCAGTGACCCAGCAATTACCTCTTTTAGCAATACATTCCAGTCTTTTGGTGGCAGCAGCAAGGGGTGCTGCGACCCAGTACTTGACTGTCCTGACCCTAAGTCTCAAAAACACTGTTTTAAAGCACTATTTATTTAGTATTAAACATTTCATATATAGAAAAACATAATTAGAGCAAACACCCATTCTTAAAGTATATAAAACGTGCTTCAACCCCTGACACTTACAAAAAATGTTAAAAGTGAGTACAAATAAAACAGAAAGGAGCTGCAAAAACTGACTGGAAGAGCTATTGTACTACCATGTATTTGTTTGGTCTTCATCAATATACTTGTGTATTATATTTAAGACAGAGACAAAAGCATCATATTACCTATGGGAACTAGAGGCAGCAATTGTTTTGGATGAGCAATGAACAGCGCAACAAACCATACAGCCTATCACTTTGTTTCTGGGGGACGGGAACGATGAGGGGAGTGGGCAAGATGCTGCACTGAGTGAAGAAAGAAAAACAAGCAAAACACTAATTCCCAGAGTATTCTGTCAAGTCTCAAAGGAGGCAGCAGCTGCATAGAACCTGCCAGACATAGTGTTGATACAAAGTAGTGACAGAGGAAGAGACATCAGGAATATTGGTTACACAGCTTCCCTATGCTAGTCCAAAAGACTAAAAATGCCAATGAAATTGAGAAGGATTTTCTTTCAGGACAGAAGGAATCCAGGTCAACACAAAACATGTTTTCTTAAATACTATTTCTCATGTGGCTCAATTCTGAGAGGTCTGGAGCGCTGCCCCACTTGACAAGTTCAACTGTAATATATAGATTTTACATTAGATTTTTTTTAAAGTCCTTCTTATTATGAAACTGGTAAAAGTGTAAACAAATACACCAGTGTCTGTATTTGCACCGTGATTCAGCCAGACTCATGATATGAGACTTAGGGAAGTGTGAATTTCCCTCATTATTTCAATTACTGTTAATTCCAAAGTTGAATTGCGACCATGCAAAGGCCAGCCCTGTTAATAATTTTTTGGAAGAGAGCCAGTGGAGCACAATATGTTCAAACTAGGGTCATGCTAACACATATGGTCTCACACATTTTGAAGGGGTGCCAGAGGGTGAACCCTTGGTCAGACCCTGCCATGCTAGCTTAGCTGAGGTAACTGGGCTGGGGCTGATCGCCTGAGGGGACACAGCTGTGCATAGAAAGAGGCTGAGATGCCTTTGAGGTATTGGTTCTCAACCACTGTGTTGGGACACATTACTGTGTCACTACACAGTGGTGTGTCATGAAGAACTGGGGAGATGACTGGATTTGGCCTGGAAGTGGGGATTACTGGTGTGTCCTGTAAGGTCGTGATATGCTGCCAAGCGTGTCACAACTTACAAAAGTTTGTGAACCACTGCTTTGGGGGAGTTGATTAGGCCAGGAACTGCAGCTGTCCTGTTGGCCCAGCAGGGTTATAACCCAAGCCTCAGAGCGTTTGAGAGACCAGAGGGGAAAGAAGTCTGAAGGAGTGCAGGGGTGTTACCTGCCTCCCTGCACCCTGAGCAGCCCCAGTGATGGCTGGCCCAGGCAAGACACTGTGTGGTAATGGGAGCTTCTATCTAGTGCACATTGTAAATAAGCCATGGGTGACTGCAAACTTGAGGGTCTCTGAATCCTCTGTGGTCCAAAGGGGGACAGAAGCCATGCTACATGACCCTTTAAGGAAAAACAAGATGTGGCAGGGCAGGATTAAGTCTAAAGCTAGGCTGTGAGAACAGAGACCCAAAGGAGACACTAGTGATAATAACTCAGCTTCTCCAATTTCAGTGCTTACAACTATACCAGAAATATCTAGCCAATGTATTCCGTCTAACGAGGATCTCATATTCTTATGTTCCACTAATATGAAAAGATACTACATACAATCATAGAAAATAGAATTGGGAAAGATCTATTAGCAAGAATGCTGCAAGTTGCGATTATGCAGATAGGGTGTTCCATTATCCAATCCTCTTTTTGTTATTCAGAATATTGGAACATTTGTTAGAGCCATTATAAACTTAGGGTAAATGGACTGGGCTTGATGCTGATCATGTATAGTGATGTAAAATTGACACAGCTTCTGGTCCTTCAGAGGAACCAGGCTGAGGGGATCCCAAACAGGTTTTGGAAAAGGGAGAAAGCCCATCCCATCCCTTCTTGGGAGGAGAGGAACAGGAGCTGACAAGGCTGCATGATGCTTCTGTGAATGCAATCTATCTGATTTGTTTCTCCCTGGCTGGGTGTCTCAAAGTTCTGGATCAGGGCTGTGCAGCCTAGTGGCCAGAGTCAATAAGCACCCTTAGGTTGGAGCCGTGAGGCCTAGCAACTGGAATCAATATGCAACCTTGCATCGGGAGGTGAGGCCTAGTGATCAGAGTCAATAGGTGTCAACAGGTCAGGACTGTGTGGGTAGAAGATTACTGAGGCGGCAGAAGAAGTACACTCCTCTGCAGCCTATGCTCCAGCAAAGGCCTGCTATGATCCCAGCTAGGATGGCAGGAAGTAAGGGGACATGGGCCCCCCCGACTCCACTGCATCTCAGCCCAGAGCCCTGTCCATGTCAGGGATGACTCGCACCCAGATCAGTGGGGATCTTGCCTCAACACACTGACTTCCCCCAGGCATAGGGTATCACTCACTCTGTATCACCAGGCCACTTCCTACAAATTCCCTTGCCATTGTTGTATGGGGCTCATCAGATTCTCTGGGTCTCCTCTGATCAGCATCTCATTGGGAGTCGGCCTCCAGATTGTCAACAGCATGCCATGGTCACGGTCATTGCTGGCACTAGGCACGTGGGGCAGAAGCCCCAGGTCCCAGTGCCAGTGCCTCAAGTCTGGCCATGGACCCACCAAGGGCCAAGCCCGTGGTGGCACTTTTAGGTCCAGTGCCAGCCCAACCCTGGCTGGGGATCCATGGCTGGGCTGCTGGTAGTGGCAGAATCTGATCCTGATCCCAACCAGGGACTCGGGGCTGGGCTGCCACTGTTGGCAGGATCCAGAGCTGGCCTTGACTCCAGCTGGGGATCCAGGGCTGGGCTGCTGGCAGGATCTGGTGCCAGACTGACCCTTGGGGCTGGATCAGGACAGGGTCTGGGGCTGGTGCCATAGGGTATGGGGCCTCTCCCAGGCCCCCAACCTTTTTTCAGAGCAGCAATGCTCCTGCCATAGGTCTTGGTTCTGCAGCACTTCTACTTCCCCAAATATGTGGGAACTTTAGATTTTGCTACAAATATAAAAAAGACAACAGAAAAGATCATATCTGCAGCGAGAGAACGCAAGCTTGGCCATGTCTATTTCCAACCCACTTAACTCCTTCAATTGAGGCCATGTGTGCCATGCTATAAAAGGAACAAGTCCTGCTGTGCTTTTCCTCAAGAAAACCTCCCATTGAAGACAAGGGAATCAAGTGCTAGAAAGGAATACAGATTTGGCCCAAATTCTGCTTATACGGTACCATATTAGAGAAGTGTCCTGAGAGAATGAGAAGGTGCTAGGAAATAGTCCTGCTGTTTAATATTAGATTTCTTTGTACTCGCATGTACATTCAGACCACATACGTGAAACTAAAAACCACAGTCACACCAACATACTCCCAAAACTTAGCCCGCTTTTCTTTTTAGAAGTGTGCTTCTTCTAGATCCTCTAGTTAGTCTTGCATGAAGCTGAGACACTCTGCAGGGGTTAAAGTATAATTTGAGGAGCCTCAGAATGCTGCTGCATGGGTGGGCCCCCCTTCTGCATTGGTGGGGCCCCCCCAGACCCCAGGTCCCGCCCCCCCACATGCCAGCACCCCACTCCCTGCCCCCAATACTCCCCAGTGTGAGCCAGGCCACCCCACCACTTACTGGCAGCAGCAGGTCCTGGGTCGGGGTGGTGGCAGGGCTGGGGAGGAGGCAGCAGGCCCATGGTTGCAGCCGCAGCATGGCCTGGGATTGGCTGAGGAAGGGGAAGTGGGGGCATGCCCTAGGTTGGGGTGGTGGTGGAAGGGGAGGGGTTTGGGGCGTGGCTTGAGCCCTACCAACAATGCTTGTGGCCCCTGCCCCTCCCCTGCCTGCTGGAATGCAGCAGAATGCCACTCCGGGGCCTGCTATTTTTAGGGGCCCAGCATTTGGGCCCCTAAAAAAAGAACATGGAACTGGAACGCTGCATTCCAGTGCATGCTATTTTTAAATAGTGGGCCCCGGAATGCAGCTTTCTGGCTCCATGTTCTGTTTTTAGGGGCCCCAGAATGCTGAACCCCTAAAACAGTGGGCCCCAGAATGGCATTCCACTGCATTCCGGCTTACTTTAACCCCTAACACTCTGTGTCTGAGAACAACAACCCAGAAACTCCATATTCACCATGTCATTTAATTAAGATAGTTTCGGTACTAGATATGCCTTGTGTGGTATTATTTTAGAAGTCTTGATATGATGAACATTAATGTCTTGTTGGATTGTATGGGCTACCATAAAAAATAACAAGAGTCCTGTGGCACTTTCAAAACTAACAGATTTCTTTTGGGCATAAGTTTTCACAGGCTGCAACTCACTGTGTCATAGGCAGGTGCCACCATAATATATGAAAGTCATAAAGCTGCAAATACTGCTAACACAGGCTGTAAGGTAGGAAACTCCCACAAACAGCCTTTCGGGTACAACAATGGAGTAGCCAGACAGTGTTGATGGCTATTTCTCACGCATTTAAGGGTAGATTCCAGTAACGGGTTATTTACAGTGAAACTTCATCAAAAAAGTATGTACACAATGAAATACCGTCTGACCAATGAGAATGAACTCCCCCACCCTCAGTCCAGAAAAGAGTATACAAGAAGGGGAGTGACATTATGACTTGTTCATTTTACTATTCCCCTGACTCAACATGTAGAAGCCAAAGACTTGGGACTCGGGGAGAGAATCCCAAACTGTAGGTGAATTCTAGCCTCTGTATGGAAGATTTACTATACCACGGTGAGACACTACTTGATTCAAATCCAGTCTAGTTAATAAAACTCAGATTGCGATTTTACCTTTGTTACTTCGGTAACCTACTTTGATCTGTACACTTACTGTTTATAATCACTTTAAATCTATCCTTCTGTTGTTGATACATCTGTATTTTACCTAAAATGGTGTGTTTTGCTTGAAGCGTTTGGAAAAATCTTAAGTTAACAAAAGCTGGTGCATGTCTCCTTCCTTTTGAGGGAAGGGTGGAGTGGACAACTAATTTCACTGACCAGTCTCTTGCCCAGGGCAAGACCTGGGGTCCTGGGCTGGGCAGCCAGCTGGAGTATCTCTATTGTTGGTCTGGGAGTGGCTGGGGAAAGTATTCATTGAACTGAGATGGTTTCTTCCCTTCCTGTGGATGGCTGTGCAGAACAGCACCTGCCTGAGAACTGAGGCTCATCACAGCATGAGGAGTCCAGGTAGGTCAGACAGAAGACTCAGTGGTATCCCAGTTCCAGCTGGAGCCCCTGCAGAAGGGAGTTATCACAGACGCCTCTTGTACATCCTTACTGGATGTCATTACTAGCAAAACAGTGAGAGAGAGAAAGAGAACAGAAATTATTGGTGTCAGCCCTACAGCACTATGGGTATGTTTACACTGGAGCTGAAGTTGACTTAACCTCCCTTAAGTCGACTTAAGGAAAGACATGTCCACATGGGACTTTTGTTAAGTCAACTTAAGCACTTGCTTAAGTCCTTAAAGTCAACTTAAGCATTAAAGTCGACTTTATTAAGTCAACTTAACACATTGTAGATAGGGTTGTCTACACTGTAGGCTTTGTTAAATCAACTTAACAAAGTCAACTTAACAGAGCCCTCCAGTGTGGACATAGCCTTTAAGTCAACCTTGTTAAGTCAACTTAACTGAGCCCTCTAGTGTAGACATAGCCTATGAGCATTATCTATACTTCCATACATAACAAAAAGCACTGCAAGCCTGAAAAGGAATGCACTACTCCGCTGAGCAACCATGCAATCACACTGGCTATATATACACTAGAGGGCTCAGTTAAGTTGACCTAACAAGGCTGACTTTAAGTTGACTTAACAAAGTTGACTTTAAAGTTAAGTCGACTTAACAAAGTCTACTTAAAGGCTACGTCCACACTGGAGGGCTCTGTTAAGTTGACTTTTTTAAGTTGATTTAACAAACCCTATAGTGTAGACAGCCTTATCTACAATGTGTTAAGTTGACTTAAGAAAGTCGACTTTAATGCTTAAGTTGACTTTAAGGGCTGGAGTTATTATGTCGTCATTTTGAAAAAGTAAAACCTGCCCCCCCCTCGAAATGGCTGTTATTTCGGAAGGGATATTTCGAAATAAAGCTGTTCTTTCGAAACAACACTGTGTAGACCTGTTGTTTTGAAAGAGCTGTTTTGAAAGAACAGGTCCAAACGGCTTTATTTTGAAATATCCCTTCCGAAATAACAGCCGTTTGGATTACAGGCTTTCCCTTAATTCGAATTAACGTTTTGTTAATTCGAATTAACTTATTTCGAAATAAGGATTTTATTTTGAAATAACTCATTTTGAAATCCTTATTTCGAAATAACAATGCATGTGTAGACATAGCCCATGTATCAGCGCTGTCTCTGGTGCCCTGCACTGCTGGTGCAGGTCATCTTCACATGTGGTAAGGAGTTTTGGAATATCATTAAACATTCCAGATAAACTGCTGGATTCTTTGAGCTGCATGAAACATTCTTCAACTGACTGTCTTGCACAATCTAGCACCTGGTCAAAGAATTCAACTTTGAATTATTGTATGGGGTCTCTTATGGGATTATCCCATGCCTTGTGATCAAAATGTGTTCTTCAGTGACTCATATTCTTGAATGGGGTGGGAAAATGGCTGCAGTGTGAAGTTCCTCTGCCAGCTTCCATGCACTCTTCAGAACATTTTGAAATCCCTCATCTGACCAGTAAGACTGTAGGTATGACTTTGCTTTGTCTAGTTGTCCCATTGCTCCAGATACATCAAGGTCAGCACCATGGAGTCTCTTGCTTACAGCATTTATTTCAAACAGTACATCATGACACAACCCTAAGCCACACAAATTTGAAGTTATGTGTGTTTCTGGTGATTCCATTTCCCTCTGCCACTGTTCATCAATGAACAGTTTTTCTCATAACATTATCCTCCATAACGGCAATGGTGGCATCATGTATCTTCCCAGTTTGGTGTTTGATAGGCTTTATCACTTCCACTTGTCTTTCCCATAGTGTGGCATTCAGTGGTTTCAGTGTCAGAGAGGATGTTCCCAGGTGTAGCTTCGAAATTTGCCACCGATGGGGTGATGCAGAGAAAAATACTTTGCTTTGAATTATGTTAAAAATTCAGCAGCCTTACTAAAAGCTGATGCTGTATCACTGACAAACAAGTTCAGAGAATGAGAACTGCATGGGACAAAAAGAGTTCAAAGGTTTAGCTTTTGGATCTGTGTCTGCACTTCTCTGTTCTTTCCTCTCACGTTGCCACTGTTATTGTAGCCCTGACCTCTCATGTCAGTTATCGCTATTCTTGTATCTTCCAGCTTTTTAAGAAGCCTATTTGTCATACCAGCTCCTGTAGTATCATCAATGTCAATAAATTCTAGCAAATGCTCTCTGATAGTCACCACTGGAGGGACATTTTCACTAGGGTCTGTTGTTATAAAATGCACCATTAAAGTCATTTGTTCCATATGACTGATGTCAGGTGTGCAGTCCAGAATAAGAGTAATATCATGTTGACTTCAGATCTGCCATTATCTTCTGTTTGACTTTTGTTGCTAGTAACTGTATGACCTCATTTTAAATTGTTTTTCCAAGGCAGTGGTGTGTATAGATTTCTTGAATGGTGACTCTTAGATGCTCCTGGAGTACAGCATCAAACTCAGCTATAAGCTCCACAATTTTAAGGAAGTTTCCACTGTTTGGGACATACAGCTGATCTGAAGTGCAACACAGTGCTAGGTTTTGGGTTGCAAGCATTCTCCCAATGGCAATGAGCCCTTTCAGAACATTTTGCCAGTCAACAAACTCTGATGCAATCTTCTCTTGATGCTGGGTTCTGTCAAGGACCTAGCACTGGGCAGCTATACTTGATATCATGGAGTGTGAAGCCACTGCTCCCCAGGACCACTTCCTATCCCAGTCCACTTTTGCTTCCCTGAGTAACTCACTCAAGTCTCTAGCTTGCAGTCAGAGTTATCTGCCTGTCCTTTGTGGGTTTGCATAGATCTGCATTGCCAAGTTTCAGGCAATGAACTCCAGGCAGTATTCTTCCTTGAGAGTAGTCCTCCAGACCCTTCCACTGCCTCCCTCTGGGTTGCTCTGCGCCCTTTGTAAAGTCCTGCCTCTAGCTTGTGCAGGCTGTACAGGTGTGTTTGGCCTGGGAAGCCCAGAGCTCTCCAGCATGGGGTTTTGTACACCCCATCACAGGGCACCAGAACTGGACATGGTATTCCCACACTGACCACATTGTTATGTGGGGTTGAAAGGGGGAGAAAGACACTGGACACTCTTTTAGAGTTAATCATCGTTTATGTGACTTTTATTGAGGTAACGATGTTAACAGAATGGAATGGCAGTGATGTACAGGTGAAGGAAGGGCAAAAACATAGATAACTGATAATAATACAAGGATATGGATAAACTCTATGAGCACCTAAGCAATTTAATATGGATTGACTTGTTAAGGGGTACACAGTGAATCCACATTCAAAAGGTTAGCATGCCATCTGCCAGGCCTATCCAAACTACATAATAACCCACCCAACACTTACCGATACTGTGGTTACAGCGCACCGCAAACAAAGCCCAATACATTAGTATTTTAAGAAAAGCAGCATAATAGGCAACACGAAACACAAGCTAACACACACTTACATTCACACCACCAACCATACGAAGCACTCATACCTAGTAGACCCAGGGCTCACTTGAGACTGGCCAGATCCGGGCTTGCCCAGGTACTGAAGTTGTTTGGGTGAGGAAGCTCTGGTGCACCAACCCTAGTAGCATTGATGGTAGTCTACCTATCTCGGGATCTCAAGCCGGGTGGTTTTATGGATGAATCGATCAAGGGGATGTCCCGAAAGAGGGGTGACTATCTTCATCCTCCTTCATCCACATTTGGAAATGGCTTCCTCCTCTTGCTCAACTGGCACCTCTCAGATCTTGATTGGCCCTAAGCTAGAGACTTTCCATTCTTGCCACACATGCACCCACAAGCCCCACTTTTTCCACTCACTTGTTCTGACCAGGTCATGAGAGCTTCTGTGTAGGCCTAAAAACTGCTAATGGTTACAGTAGAAGCTGCTGCTATGATCAATTCTATATTGAGGGTGATCACTTGACTTCTAAGAGGCTCACCCTCCATCCTCTCAGGGGTACATCTTGCACAAGTGGTTAACCACAAACCTGCCAGCTACTGGAAATGTTGCACAGCAAATAAGCTGACCTCCAGCTTCTTGGAAAATCCCTTGAACACAGGGGCGTTGCTGGCGCCGGGCACACGGGGCACGTGCCCTGAATCCCGGCACCAGTGCCCCGGGTCTGACAGGGCCCACCTCTCCTGGTCTCTGGCCCAATCAGGTCGGACATCTGGGGCTCAGCCGCCCACGGCCGCGGCAGCCCTGTCCCCAGCCAGGGATCCAGGGCTCATCTGCTCGTGGCTGCGGAGGCCACTCCTGGCCCCATCCCCAGCTAGGGATCTGGGGCCCAGCTGGCTGTGGTGGTGGCAGCCGCCTCCCCAGCTGGGGATCTGGGGCTCAGCCGCCAGCAGCCGCGGAGACCATGCCTGGCCCTGTCCCCTGCCGGGGATCCAGGGCTCAGCCGCTCACAGCCGCTTGCGGCCCCATCCCTGGCCGGGGGCGTGTCCTGGGCCGGTGCCCCCGGTGCTTCCCCGGGGCAGTGACACCCCTGCTTGAACATGGGGGCTTTTTCCATTGGTTTCCATCCAGGCACCTGCGGCCTACATCACCCGGACTGGGCTTCAATCTGTTACGCACAACACCACCAATGACAAATAGAAAGGTGAAAATCCCTTTCCACTTGTATTAAAGATTCCTCTGTTATGCATGCAGGGATTGCAATAGGCCTTCTGGTCAGTGTCATGCTGGGAGTTATGTTCAGCTGATTATCCACCACGATCCCCACATCTTTTTTCAGAATCACTGCTCTCCAAGATAGAGCCCCCCATTCTGCATTATACCTCTTGCTCTTAAAGATATGCATTTACATACCTACCCATATTTTAAAACAAACAAACAAACAAACAAAATCCATACTGTTTGCTTATGCCAAGCTTGCCAAGTGATCCAGATTGTCATGTATCAGTGACCTGTCTTCTTCATTATTTACCACTCCCCCAATTCTGGGGTTATCCATAAATTTGACCATTGATGCTTTTATGGATTCTCTAAGATCACTGCTAAAAATGTTGAATAGCAGAGGGCCAATGAGAGAGCTCTACAGAACTCCACTAGAAACTTACCTGTTTGATGGTGAGTTCCTGTTTACAATTACATGGGACTGATTATGATCAGAAACGGGAACAATCATAGTTGAATGCCAAAAGGTGAAGTGCAACTTCCTTTCTGTACGAAAGGGGTAGCGGTAGCTGTGTGAGTCTAGTTCAGCATGACAAACAAGGAGTCCAGTGGCACTTTTAAAGACTAACAAATGTGAAAAATAAATGTGTTACTCTTTAAGTGTCACAGGACTCCTTGTTTGTTTTTCTTTCTGTAGTTCACCTGACTTCCATTTGCTTAATGAGTCCTCTCACCTTCAAATGGCTACATGGCTTAAACCAGGGATCTCAAACAAGTGGCCCGTGGGCCGCATGAGGCTCCTAAAGCTATTTCCTGTGGCCCACAATGACACTATTGTTACCAATGTTTTCAATATCATTGTATGAAAAAGTTTCAGTGGTGTGGCCCTCGGGCTAATGTGCTAATCCTCATGCAGCCCTGTAGTAGTCCTCATGCGGCCCTCATGCTGATTTGATTTTGAGACCCCCTAGCTTAAACTCAGTGCTACAGAGCTGTGAATTATTTATTTGTATAGCACCTAAAAAGTGCTAGAACCTCATATACAATCCATAATTAGATTTTATAAAGAGAGAGGGAATGAAAAGTGACCAAAACTGCATTAAGTGGCAGTTTAGCATGTGCCTTAAGTATTTTGAGAACCTTTGTATGAATAACTGAAGACAAGTTGTGTGTAAATCCTGGGAATCACCCAGCAGAAGGCCATCATGTAGTAAGCAACTGTTATCCACCTCTCTCTCCCTGTGAAGTTCAACCAAGTTGAGTGTTTGGCCAATACAGCTAAGCCTACCAGCTCAAGTAATGAGATACCAGAGGCCACACTCAGACTCTTGTTTCCATTATTTCAGTGGCAATATTAATTCAGCAGGCACCCAGGAAGTACATACACATTTCAGTAACTCCTGTTGACAATGTATATGGGCTACATGCTTTTAAAAACAAAAGCAAAAAACCCCCAACAAACAAAAAAGATCCCTACATTAGGTGGACTTATATGAAGGGTAATGAGAGAATATGTGGTGCTCAGTGAATATCACATAGTAATGTTCTGTGGTTTCCCCAGAAACACTGATCATGAGTTTTGTAGCTACAAGCTGTGCATGTGCTTATTCAATAGAGTATGAGCAGCTGCTGTTTTTCTGCACTCCCAAGGCAAACATTAGCACAATAAATAAGATATCACAATTAGCCATCTTACTTCCTCATTCTCCTAGTGCTCAAAAATGCAGCCAGCCCTCATCTTCTTTGTAGCATAGCACATCATACACATTTGAACTTCATCCTGTTACAGGGTGCACTCATTGCCAGCACAACCCCTTGCGTCAGGACTATGAATTGCAGGACTCCTTCACTCAGGCTCTATTACTTCAAGTCTCTCTAGTACTCTGGCCAGTCTCTTTCTGTAGTTAACTGAAGAGTCCAATAATGTCAGGAAAATCTACAGTCTCATGGACTCTATGGCAAACCATCAGCCCAGATCAGTCCAGTCCTCCTGCTAAGGTTGCTTTTCAAACAGCCCTCCTTAATGCAGAAGTCCCCTTGCTCAGACAATGAGTTGTAATTTAAGCCAGTTGTGGAGGACATTAGCCAGCTTCTTCAACTAGCTTCCCTCACAGCCAGTCCCCAAGCTCAGAGAGTTGTGGTTGGGTTCAGCAAGCTGGCTCTTTCCTTCTATGAGGGAAAAGGCCACATATATGCTGGTCTATTTCCTAAAGCTCATCCCAATCCATTAGGAGAGAGGGGAGTCATTCCTTACTCACTCTCCAGGTTCTGAAAGGAACAGCAATAGGATTTCTTCCCAAACACTGCTTGCTGTCCAGAAAAATTTCTCTCTATCTATGTCTCTTAGGTCCTGAATATTAGATGTCCCAAAATCTTAAAGGTGGCATGCCATGTACTTGGTAGACCAACTCCTAGACCCCACTACCCTTAAGGAGACAGACCATGCCATCACAGACTACTTCCTTCTTAGTCCAGACTTGCACTGATCCCACTGCTAACACTGGTTCTGCTCTTCTTGGTGTAACATACTTTAGAAATGAAAATAGTTGAGCAACAGACAACAAATTATGGTACAAGAATAAATAAGGATCATCACTCAATGCATTTCAGAGGTGCTAAACACTCCTCTCCCTAACTTTCAGTGGTATTACTAGTGTTCTGCACAGAGCTGTAAGGCTCTGTTTGAGCGCCCGGGGCATGTTCCAATCAGAATGCGCCCCTTGCAATTAGCGGTGCTTGGGGCTGGTGCTGTGAAATGTGCCTTTAATAGAACAGTTCTACTGAGCTACTCTGGCATGCCCTGAGTAAAGCCCCATTCACCCCGCTGTAGTTATGGCTGTGGTTCTGCACTCCTGAAGACCAGGCCCAAAGTGTCTCATTTTGGCTACTCAAAAAATGGAGTCACAGCAAAACAATAGTGGACCAATTTGACTTGCTCACATTATACATTAAGTTAGTGTATGAGTTGAGAATAGAAGGGTATCCTTACCTCCAGCCTATCTCTGCAACCAGAAAGGGAGGATAGTGGGCCCCTCCCAAAACTCTGAATCCAACCACCTATCAGATGGAAGAGGCTATTTTAAAAGTAAGACACTTTGCCCTCTCCCCTGAAGACCTAGAAAAATACTGTGGCATAAGGCCAGGATTACACACTGCTGAGGCTATTTTTGAATCCAGAGTCCCACATGGCAACAAAACCCACTTTTCTGATGACTAGTGGAGCAACTTTATAGCTTAAAAAGAAGTGTGACATGGAGCAAATAGTGAGGTATTAAATGAAATGTAAACTATATTGACAAGTTTTTTTTTTTAAGCTTGTCTGAGTGAGAAACACTGGCTATTTAAGGTGTAAAACTATGGGTCTTAGGAAGGCCAGCTGTGTTATTGCTTCTCATCTGCTCCTGCACCAGTAAGCGCTAAAGGCTACAGACTCTGGAAGGAGAGAAGATGCCTCATTTGAGCCCCTGAGGCTGACACATGGAGTGGAATTGTCAGGCTCCAGAGCAAGCTGTGGCTAGCTGTCTAGCTGGAGGGAGGATTGCTGAAACATGTGTGAGTGATGGCATGAGGGACTACCTTCCATGGAACTGATCTGTAAATTTCTCTTTAAAGAAGGTTATCTGTAATTTTATAACTAACGTGTAATAGAGAAGGGGTCCCAATGCTTCTCATAAAAATAAACTTTTTGCTATCAAAAAGCTAACAAGCAAATGAAAAGCAGAGCAGGGTAGATACTGCTTACTCATAAATCTGGTCAGAATGATTAATGGTCCAAATAATGGCAGGCTTTGAGCACCTGTAAACCGTATTGAAATCAGGACCCTGGAGGCAGGTCAAGAAGATAGACCACAATAGAACAAAGGCAAGGATCAGGATATGCAGCAGGAACCAGTGACAGGCAAACAGATGGATGAGTGTTGGGGGAAAATAATTTGAACCAGAAAATATCCATTATATAGTTTAAAGAGAAAAACACACAAACACAACATAATAAAAATAAAACTTTATGTGGGATGCAACCTTTGAAGATGAATGTTGACTAAATGGGAGAAAAAAATAACTTTCAGAATGTGTCATAAATATTGTCCAAACAAAATAAAACACCTATGTGTATATCATAGGAAATAAAAGGAAGGGCTGTTCAGCTTTGATAAATGCTTGGAAGACAGAGCTGTCTTATATTAGAAGATCTACAAGTCCAAAACCACCTAGTTTTATCATGTAGTAAGACAGAGAATAACATATTGATCCTCTGTGTATTACAGGCATTATGTATTCCATGTTTTCAGTGCCATATTTCTGTAAGTTTTGGGATGTATATTACTGTTCTAAACATTGGGATCCAGTAAGACCATAAACTACTTGTACCTTTCGAGCATGCACATAACAATATCTGACTAGCTTGAGTGCTTCACCACTATTATATTCCATTACCTTGTAAAATGGTGTTATTGTTCACTACTGTTTATAGGCTATTCAGAGGCAGATACTCTGCATCATGAAGCCTAACACAGTTGCCTAGTTAACAGCATTACAGAAACAATTAATGAGGATTTGGAGGTTCAGTGTTGGACTTACACTGCAAGGCTTCTTAGCTCATAGAGAATAGCCTTGATAGATATAATGAAAGTGAGGCTTTGATCCAGTTCCAGTATATTTGAGGAAAGTCACTTGGTCACGCTTTGAGGTCTGCATTTTGAACAAAGAGCCTGTTGACCAATAAGGTTATGTGCAGCCTCTGACTGGTCAACAGGTTCCTTGTTCAAAATGCAAACCTCAAAGCGTGACCAAGTGACTGCTTCCTAATTTTTTTTGCTTAATATTTCTAGTGTATTGCTTTTTGCCCCCCCCCCCCCATGTTCTTTTAAATTCAATAGAATCGGGCACATACAGTGCCACAATGGAGATTAGCAATGGAAAGTTAGCCAAGAGAAATGACCCTTTAGCTGAGATTTGGGAAAAGAGGAACTATGGTCTGCTAGCTCCTTGAAGTGCAGCAAAAGGCTATGAAGAGTGAAGGAACAGCAGTAGCACAGTATTTAAACAGGCTTCAGAAAGGCATGAAACATAACTTTGCTCTTTATTCTAAAACCTGGTCTACTTCAGGTTTGGTAGTGATGTAACTATGAGCTAGTCTAGCTGCTCAGCCGTCTCGCTGTAAGGACTTGTCTACGTTAGCCCTTGTGCTGACAAAACTTCTGTTGCTGAGTGGTGTGAAAAAAAAACACCCTGTTGATCAACATAAGTTTTGCTGGCAACAACACTAGTGTGGTCAGTGTTATTTGGTGGGAGAGCTCTCCTGCTGATATAGCTACTGTTCCTCTTATACATGGTACACGAGTGCTTACTGGCAAAACTTACGTCATTCAGTGGGGTGGTTTTCTCACTCCTCTAACTGATATCAGTTTTGCTGGCATAAGCACTAGCACAGACAAGCCTTGAGAGCTAAGTGTAGCATGCTGTGTCAACAGGTGAGAGCTCTCCAACCAACAAAATAAAACCATTTAAACAAGCAGTGGTTGGTAACTATGTTGGTGGGAGACTGTATCCTGCCAACATAGCCCTGCCTACACAAGAAAACCATTCCCAGGCATGCCCTGAAGAGGGTCCACTCCTGGATGCTTCTTTTCACAACTTGCCCGGGGACCACCCCCCAGCCCAAAGAAGCCCCCTGAAGCAGCTCCTTTCCGCAGCAACTGGGATGGGAGTCCCCAGAAAAGCCACAGAAAGCACTCTGAGCATCTTTTGGTGGTGCTTGAGAACACCCTCCCAGACTTGGCTGTCACTGAATTTTTAAGCAGCCACCACATTTTTTCAGTAGACGGGGCTGCCACATGACTGCAGGGTTGGGAGCTGGGTCCCAAAAAAGTTTGAAAACCACTGCTCTCACCAACTGGAGAGCTTCTCCCATCCTTGCCTGTAGTTAATCCACCTATTGGAGGATGCAGGAGCTACACAGATGGCAGAAGTCTTTAGTCAAGACTTTAGTCAACATGGTGCTCTTCAACAGTAGTATAAACTACATTGCTGAGCTGCGTGCAATGTATGGATGCACACTGTGGACCTGACCTCAGTTGCAGTGTAAGTTAGTGCACCTTGTTCCAGTACAGCTTATTTCCTTTCCTGTGTGCACAGGCAGCCTGGGACCCTCTTAGCTTTCTTCTGAGGCGCCACTTCTTCATATGGCACAAATGACAAGAGTTCTGTGGCACCTTAAAGAGAAACAAATTTCTTCCGAGCCAGGCACAAGTTCATTCTGCACACATCTGACAAAGTGGGTTGCAGCCCACAAAAACTTATGCCTGAAGAAATCTGTTAGTCTTCAAGGTGCCACAGGACTGGTTGTTGAGCTGTACACAGACTAACATGGCTAACCCCCTGGAACAAACCTCCCCCCAGCAATGTTCCCTCTAATGACTTGTAGACTGTGTGCGCAAACAATTTCTTTGTGTGTGCAAAGACATTTCTTTGTGAGCACCAGTATTAGCACTATTGAATTTTTTTGTGCGCACTTTATTTTGTCATGTGTGCAGGTTTCATGACCTGTGTGCGCGCGCACATGCGCACAGCTTAGCGGGAACAGTGCCCCCCAGTGATCTCACTGGTGCCCAGGGCCTCTGCCCACACATCCCTGAGTGCTCCCTCCCTACCAATCCACTAGCTTGCCCCCATGGGTAGGGTTACCAGATACCAAAGCATGGAAAGGACGACAGGGAAGTATGAAAAGGAAGACATTGGAGGACACATGGAGAAAAATGTAGTATTAATGTAATATTCTTCTGTTTTTAGGGGGCCCTTGAATGCCTCCCCCTAAAAATAGGGCATCCTGGGTTGTTACAGCATTCTTTAACCCCTGTAGGTAAAAAACCAGACAAAATCATGTACTTTAAAACACCTGCTGGATGGATGACCTGAAGGTAAAGAGGAGGAGGTATCCTCCCTCTGCCTGACATCTGGTAAACCTAGCCCAACTGGAGCTAGCCCAAGCAGAGCTGGCCACAATCCCCCTGCCTGGGCAAGAGATGTGCAATGAGGGGGAGAGGAGCCAGGCCACCCTTCCCTCTACTTTTTTCATAGGCTATATATGCAAAAAATTTCTTTGCACGCACAATTTTATTTTGTGTGCACTAACACGAGCACTGTTGAATTTTTTTTTTGCACGCGCAGTTTACTTTGTTGCACGGGCCAGTTTCTGCGCAGGGGGGGGGACAGCGGCACATGCGCAGAGCCGAGAACGAACGGGGCAGGGGCCAGGTGCCGCGCGCCGGCCTCGCTCTCAGGCGGGAGCGGCGGCCGCTCACTGCGCCGGGGGCGGGGCCCGCCGCCCGATTGGCGGCTCAGTGCGCAGGCGCCAGGAGAGGGGCGGGGGTGCGCCAGGGAGACGCGAGTGTTTACAGCCGCCGCCGCCATGCCGGTGCGCTTCAAGGTGAGGGGCCGCCAGCCCGGCTCCTGCGGGGCGAGCCCCGGGGTTGCCCCTCCGTGCGAGGCTCCGGCCAGGCGCATGCGGCGGGGGCGGGCCGCGCGTGGCTGCTGGGCCGGGCCGGCCCCGGGTGCGAGAGCTGCACGGGGGCAGGGCTGAGGCCGGGCTGGTGCGGGCCCTGTGCAGGGTTACCAGCTGTCAGTCAGGCAGGAGGACATCTCTGTTTTACTTTCACGTCCTCCCTCCGGCAGGCATCTTACAAACACATGGTTTGGTCTGGCTTTTTACTTAGAGGGGTTAAAGTATCCTGGAACACCCTGATTTTAGGGGGAAGCCTTCCAGGGCTCCCTGAAAACAGAAGGATGTTACATTAATACTCCATTTTCTCCACGTGTCCTCCTTTTCCTGCTTCCCTTCCAGGCGTTGGCACCTGGTGCCCTAGACCTGTGTGGCACGGGGCAGGGGATATGGTGGAGGTCCTGGCAGCCCTGCAGGGGCCATACAAGTTCTCTGTGGGCTGGTACAGGACCGCCATGGTCACAGGGCGGTGAAGGACCTGTGTGGTGCTGGACTAGCACGGGAAAGAGGGGCTAGGCAGCGCCTGTGTGGGTGCTGGGCTGGCATGGGAGAGGGGGAATGGTGCAGGACCTGTGCAGGCGCAGGTTTGGCCCCGAATGGTGTGCACGTGCTAAGCGAGGGTGCAGGCTGGTGGATGTGTCCTGGTGCAGGTACTGTGTGGGCACCAGGCTAGCATTGAGTCAGGACAGTGTGTAGGTGGTTGCCCAGGAGCGAGTTTCTTACTTGAGATGAGCTAAGGGGGCCCAGCACCCTACTCTTATTTTACTCCTGAGGGAATTTTGAACAAAAAAAACCAATAAAATTTTACAAATTTTGTTTAATAAGTAAACATGTAGTCTCTAGCCTGGCAGTGGGGAGCACAGACCACTGGCTACATGGAAGTGGCAGATCTCCCCACAGCTCTCCCCGGGACAGGGACTCTGCGGTGGGGCTGCACCTGATCATGGTGAAGCCCAAGCCCTGGACCTGCACCAGGAACATCCAGGGGCCTAGCCCTTCTGTGCCAGGTACATCGGTTCTGGGTAGGCAAGCTCAGCCCAGCAGGATGCAAATGTTAGAAGGGTTTAGTGTGGGAAGGTCTGGGTGTGAAGTAAGAGGGTTTTGTGTGGGGCAGTTTCAAGTGTGGGTAGCTCACTGGGGGATGTGGATGCACAGGGACTTATTGGGGATAGGTTTCAGGATGCAGGGGAATTGGGACTTTGCAGGGAGGTTCATGTGGAGCTGGTTAGGGCTGAGCAAGGGGTGTATATGGATGTAGGGGGGATGGAACTCAACAGGGGGCTCCAGATACTGGGGGAGTGGGGTTTGGTGGGATGGGAGCCAAGGTGCAGCTGGTTGGGGTTCAGTGGGATGGGGTTCTGGGTACAGGGGGCTTGTTGAGGTGATCCAGGTTAAAGGGGGGGGTCACTTGTTGGGGTGGGGGTTTGAAGAGCCCCAGCTGCTGCTGCTGCTGCTTCTAAGGTGTGCTGTGTGCTTGGATCCTACTGCCTCCCCTTCCTTTCCTCAGTCTCCTCTGTCCCATCCACTCTCTCCACTTCTTTTCTGCCCCATTCTTGCACCCCACTGCCCTGTCCTGTCCTGCACTCACTTCACTGCCTTTTCTGCCTGCCCCATCTCACACCTCTGCACCCATTTCCCCCCTCTCTCTCACCCTGCCCCACCATGGGTACTCACTGTTGTTCAGAAAACAGGATGTCTCCCAGCATACAGCAGGGGAAAATAACTGGCAGTAGGGCGCAGGAGGCAGTGGCCTGAGGGAGTGGTACCCTCCTTCAGCTGAGCAGCTCAGCACTCTCATAAATGGAGAGTGGGGGTACAGTTGCACTTGAACCCCCACATGCCCTCCTCACATCTTGCCTCTGTTTGGGGGATTGTGCCCCCTCCCAAACTGCCGATGGGTATCCCCAGGCCCCCATGTAGGCTTCACTTTGCTTCCAAATTTTCTGCAGGGATGCAAAGAAGTGTGTGTGTGTGTGTGTGTGGGGGGGGGGGGTGAATTCTGCATGCATCCACGCATGCACACAGAATTCCCCCAGGAGTATTATTTATATGGTACCAGAGATGTTCATGGTGTTTATTTTCTGCAGAATACATTGCAGTAAGAACCTTATTTTTTCTATGAAGATTGATTCAGACAAGTATCATCCAAGGAATAAGTTTGAAATGAACTAGAACCATATTTGTTTGTAAAGATGTTAATATTTGAAATATTATGCAGATTCTAGGTGATGTTCTTGGCGTGTGAAATAGTTCTGTGCTTACCCTGTTTCTGACATTACAGTGAGAAAACAGTAAGAAGTTCATGCTTATTTTGATCAAAATTATTTTAGAAGATACTAATCTGCTTCTGTACCTGTGAATGTTATAGTACTCAGAGATCAGTTGTGTTGGGACCTGTGTGAAAAAATGGCACTATTCACAGTGTATGTCTATTTGTTGTAGGGACTGAGTGAATATAAGAGGAACTTCAAGTGGAAAAAGTCAGATACGTCAGAGTTTTGCAACCCTTCGCAAGAGCGAAAATCCTCATGGGCTGGACTTCGATCTGATCAGCTAGGTAAGGTATTAGAAATAACTGCCATAACTTGTACACTATATTTGCACAGAGCCTAAGTTTTGCAGAGGGTGAATTTTGCGGTTGCATTATTTATATAAAGCTAGAAATGTATATGATGATTAACAGTCTATGTCCAGCCCTAAACAAGAAACATAGGCAAGGTTAGCACAAGATGGTTTGCATTGTAGGGGCACAAGGCGGAGGTGATAAATCAAATGAGTTATTTTAGATGTTCTTGATCTTAGGCTCACGCTGTTCCATAACAACAAGGTTGTGATGAAAATTTATCATTGAGAGACCTGCTGGAAAGGATGGGCTTTCAGCATACACGTGAAGGAGAGGGCAGGCCTCTTGGGTCCTAGTGCAATAATTAGGCTGTATTGGTGTTTGCATGAAAGAAGACAAATTCAGGAATGGGAAGGGATGACAGTTAGGTGGAAGGCAAAAGAGAAGGAGGTGTAGGAGGAGTCCGGTGCTTTGAGGATGAGTAAAATAAGTTCAAACTAATAGACGAAAGTGATTAATGTGTATCTATATCTTTTTTTTTTTTTAGTCTTCAGAGTATACATATTAGAGCAGGCTTGTCCAACCTGCGGCTTGGGGGCTAGACTCTGGCCCTCCAAGTGCTTTCATCCAGACTGGAGTGTTGCCATGAGAGCCTGGGAGCTGTGGCTGGCCAGAGCCCTTGTCAGTTTCCCATCCTGTGCACAGCACAGCTACAGGGGAGGTGTGGCATGGCCGGGAGAGCTGTTCAGGGGCTGGATTCAGCCCCTTTCGAGTGAGCAGGGGGTGAGTAAAGGGGGGTGCCCTGGGCAGTTTAAAATCCTGGACATCCCCCCCAGTTCTGCTCTACTCCCACACCCCTAACCCCAGAACCCGTATCCTTACGCTGACCTCAGTGGCAAAAACTCTTCTGTAGAGAGTGCTACCCATCAATGTTTCTGATACAAAGATGGCCAATGCTAAAACCTGTGACCACTGTAGAACTCCTAGGGTTTCTGTCCTGTCTGTCTGACTCTGTGCCCCCCAGCCCTGCTCTCCTTTCCATGAGCACTGCTTGGCAGAGAGTGAGGAGAGCAGAGTTGGTGGGGGTCCCTGTTTGGAAGTAGCTGACTCCTGCTACCCAGCTGCCCTGCTCCCCACATCTCACCCTTCTTTCCCTCCCGTCATCTGCTGTACTCCCCTGTCCTGCCTTGCTCCCCATGCTCTTCTTTGCCCCCTCACACAGGCACCCTTGCCCCCCTTGTCATCTGTACACAGTTCAAGCAAAAGCAATGCCAAATGTCTCACTGATTATTTTGTTAAATTTATTAATGAGATCGATTTCTGTGTCTTGTGCATCAAAAATTTTCTCACCAGCTCCCCAACTGCGAAAAGAAATGCAATGTGGCCCCTCACCCAAAAAGGTTGTAAACCCCTGTATTAGAGTAAGAGTGGTTGCCTTGTTTGAGCTTGACATTTAAGCATTAAGAGCCATCTACTGATAGTAAAATTGGGTGGCAAGGTAAGCTCCAGGGAGTTTGATAGGGTAATTACTTGTTTTGCTGAATTTACCTTTTACATCACCACCTTCTGCTGTATGTGCCATGCACTGTCTTTGACCTTGCCTTCTCTAAAAATCACACAGCAATGTGTATAGTATTAAAAATATTCCCCAAACAAACCACTCCATACTGCACACTTATACCCCTGCTGAGAGAATTAGAGAATAAACTTTTGACAAATGGTGATCCTTACTTGATGCACTCCAGAAGTCACTCAGATCTAGTGTTGATGAGTATGTTATAAGAACATGCATAGAACAGAATAGAGGTGAGTTAAAATAAGAGTGAGTTGCTATGCTCCTGGGACTCAATTTTGTGAGACGCTGAGTGCCATTACAGTCAAGACCAGGGCTCAGTTCTTCATGGAACCAAAGTTTCACGGGACGTGCTGATCACATTCATCTCCAAAGCAAGGGCACAGTGCTCAACCCACAGTTATGACTTTGGCTTGGATAGTTAATCATTTCCTTTCCCCTGGGTCTTTTTTAAAATTGAATGGTAAGTGATCTCAGTTTAGGTTTTTAAAATAAGGTACCTTAATGAAAGAGCAAATCACAGTATAGTTAAATATCTGCTTTTGGAAAACAACAGATTTTTTGCATCTTGAATTAAAAACAGATTGCCATCCTTGTTAACAGGGAGAGTTAATTTAATGGTATCTTATCGATTCTCTTTAAAAAGAAAAAAACAATTGTTGCCTTTCCTTATTAAAGAAAAAATGGTTATGCACCTTGTTTAACTTGTATTGCTCATATCCATTCCAAAGGAGGTGTGTGCTTACCCCATATACTGCTGCTGGAGAGAGATTTCTTCAGTGATATCCATTGGATCAGCTCTGGTTTCCTCTGGAGTCATGTTATGATGCTCACTTCCTTCTTGCCAGCTAATGCTGACAGGAGCAGGTGTGGGCATGGTTTGAATGGACATGAGCAACACATCTTGAAGAACAAGTGTTATGGACAGTTAGTAACTCTTTTCTGCTTCAAGTGGTCACTCGTGTCCGTTACAATGGAAGTGACACTAAAGCTGTTGTGCAGGTTCAGAGTTTGGAGTTCTTGGCATGCTGAGTATAATGCTGCTTGACTGACAACTTGGTCATTGTTATCCTATTGGATGGTGGCATAATGAAATGCAGCTGTACAGACCGACTGCCATGTTACTACACTACAGATATCCTGAATATCATGTTTACCATGGGATTGTGGGACTGCCTTTGGAAGAGTGCCAGATCTGACTGCAAGTGAACCTTTGCTTTGGCAAAGACCGTAGAAGGGCTCAGATCTCTGAAACCCTCCTGGCAGAAGTAATGGCCATCAAGAATCTGTCATGAAAGACAGGGAGTAGAGAGCATATTGCTAGCGATTCAAATCGGGTTCCTGTCAGCCATGTCAACACTTGGTTGAGGTCCACTAGGGGCAGGTGGACAGGAGGAGAGGCTCTAACATTGGGTTAGGGTGGGGGATGTAACCACCAGCCCTTCGTGGAAATGATCACATATGGAGCTTGAGAAAAGGGAATGGCCATTCACCATGGGTAGAAAGGCAAGATTGCCGGTAGATAGGCCCTGATCGATGACACAGCCAGACCTTGTTGCTTCAAATGGAACAAGTAGTCCTAAATTAAATGTGTCAGTGATAATGTAGGAGAAATACTCTTCTGTGTTGACCAGATTGAGAATCTCTTCCAATTTGTCAAATAAGTTGCTCTAGTGGAGACTTTTTTGCTCTGTAAAGCACCTCTTGAACCAGCCCTGGGCATGCTAGATCTGTGGGGTTCAGCCATGTAGCTTCCAGGCCATGAGATGAAGGGACCCAAGGTTCGGATGACACAGACTGTCACAGTTCTGGGAGATCAGGTCTGAAAATGCAGGTAGACAGAATGGGATTTCCACTGGGAAGGCCCGGTGGGTGATGAGCCATTGTTGACAAGGCCATGCCATGCTATCAGGATGAGGTGCATTCTGTTCATTCAGACCTTCAGCAAGACCGTGTGTCTGGGAGGAAACACATAGGAGAGGTGTCCCTTTTAAGGGAGAAGAAATGCCTCTGTGAGTGATCCCAGGCTGTGACTGAGGAAGAAGCATAGCTGAGAATACAGCTGTTATGCTTCATTGTGAATAGGTTTATGTGGGGTACCCCACTTTTGGGAAAACATCCTTCATGACATCTGGACAGATAGGTCATTCATGACAGTTGGAGATGGATCTGTTGAGGTGATCTGCTAGCTTGTTCTGTGACCCTTGTAGGTGAGTGGCCTTGAGGCGAATTGAATGGGCTGTGCAGAATTCCCATAAGCAAAGAGCCTCCTGGCACAAGTGAGAGGAGCATGCCACCATCTTACCTGCTTATATAAAATACCACTGTTGTACTGTCTGTGAGGATCAATATGCCCTCTTCTAAGGGGATTAAGAATGCCTAGCAGGCTAGGTGAACTGCCCTGTTCTCCTTGATGTTGCTATGTAGCAGGAACTCCCCATGGAGACCGAAGACCCTGAGTTCTGATGAACCAGCCCTAAATGGTAAATTCTGTCCTTTGAACTGGGGAGAGGATAGACTTTTTAGTATTTATTAAGCTCGTTATGGGAAGTTGGCTGTATTAACTTTGTTTGTCTCTACCTGGGTCTTGGTTCAACCTCTGATCAGCTAATAGTCGAGGAAAGAGTAAACCTGAACTCTTTGCTTCTTCAGGAAGGCTGTGACAGCTGTCATGCACTTCGTGAACACTTTTGAGGCTGAGCATTGAGGACTTTGTGAACACACTGACAGGTGGATTGGAAGCACTGTGAATCAGTAGTGCACATGGTTCATGGAAGGGCATAACAAGTGGGGTGCCACAAGGATTGGTTCTGGGTCTGGTTCTGTTCAATATTTTCATCAATGATTTAGATGACGGCATGGAGAGTACGCTTATAAATTTTGTGGATGATACCTAGCTGGGAGGCATCGTAAGTGGTTTGGAGGATAGGACCACAATTCAAAATGATTTGGACAAACTGGTGAAATGGTTTGGGGTTAATAGGATGAAATACAATTAAGACAAATATAAAGTACCCCACTTAGGAAAGACCAGTCAATTGCACACATACAAAATGAGCAATGAGTGCCTACAGAGCAGTACTGTGGACAGGGATCTGGGTGTGATAGTGGACCAGAAGCTAAATATGAGTCATGTAACATTGTTGCAAAATAATAATAAAAAAGCACCATTCTGGGATGTAGTAACAGGAGTATTGCAAGTAAGAAAAAAGTAGTAATTCTCTTGTTCTACTCTGCACTGATTAGGCCTCAGCTGGAGTATTGTGTCCAGTTCTGGGAGCCTCATTTCAGGAAAGATTTGGAGAAAGCCCAGAGAAGTGCAACAAGAATGATTAAAGGTCTGAAGTACTTGATTTATGAGGGAAGATTGAAAGAGCTGGGTTTGTTTAATCTGGAAATGAGGAGATTGTGAGGGGACATGGTAACAGTTTTCACATGTCTTAAAGGTTGTTGCAAGGAAGAGGGAGAAAAATTACTCCCATAACCACTGATGATAGGACAAGAAGCAGCAGGCTTAAATTACAACAAGGGAAGTTTAGGTTGGACATTAAGAAAAAATTCCTAACTGTCAGGGTGATTAACCATTGAAATAAGTTGCCTAGGCAGACTGTGGCATGTCTGTCAGTGGAAGTGTTTAGTTCCAAAGGGGCAGCCAAGTTAGTCTAGTAAAGTGCGCAAAAAAAAAAAAAAAAAAAGGCAAGGAGTCTTGTGGCACTTAAAGACTAACAGATTTATTTATCACATGAGCTTTCGTGGGAGAAAATCCCACTTTGTCAGATGCTTTGAAAAGGGGGAGCTTGCAGAATTGGATGAGAATAAATGCAGGAGAATGTAAGACATGGGGTCAGGTTGTACTGCAACAGCAAATCAGAGCATTTGTAAGGATTCAAACTCAAGAAAACAGCATGCAGACTGTTCACCGGAAGGTGAAGTCAAAGCAGGTTTTAGACAAACACTTTTCAGGAATGGTTTAAGATAGTACTTGGTCCTGCCATGAGTGCAGGGTACTGGACTCGATGACCTCTCTTGGTCCCTTCCAGTTTCTATGATTCTCTGGTTGATGATGAATCTGAGGAGTCTTCCATGACCTTGAAAGATCAGAATGTGAAAATAAGCATCCTTCAAATCGAGTATGAATCCAGGAGGAGGTCAAGGAGACTATGTGATACTTAAGTTTCTTCATGAACTTGTTCAGTCTGAGTGTGCTGTTGGCTCCTCTGCAGATCCCAACCAGACTGCATCTCTTGAATAAGTTGTTTGTGAGCATGTTCCCTGAAGAGGGACAGGGAGGGAGAATGGATAGGAGGAGAACAACTAAATTGCATGGTATATCCTAGTGTTGTTTTGTGTAGAACCCCTTGGTCCAAGGTAATGTGTGTTCACGCCCAGCAGAAGTGGGATAAACAGTTCACAAAAACTAGTGAGTCTGGATCCATGCTTTGGTCTGGTAAGCTGTCCCAGGTGTCACATCAAAAAGCCAGCTTGGACCCCCACCACGTGTTGAGGTTGTGTGGAGTCAAGTGCAGGCACAGATGAGGCCTGGGGCAGAGGTCTCCTCCTAAAACCCTTTCTTTTCCTCCTGCTGTAGTCTTGCTGGACAGAGGGTCAGAAAAAACTCAGCAGGTGGCTGAAGTTTATCATGCCATCTTGACTGAGTCATGGTCTGGTGGGCCATGCCAGAAATATGAAACCGTGGTCTGGGTCCATTGTTGGTTACTGTCAGCTGGAGTGTTGGTGCTGACTCTTGTTAGAGATATAGGACTCTGCCCTTACGTGTATCCCTTAGGAATCCTTTCCTGGAGATCAAGGTAAAGCGATGCTGTCAGTGAACAGTGCCAGGAAGCGGGAGACCAGACCATTGTGGCTGGTTTCCTTTTGAGGGCACCTGGACTCCCAGTGTTGTGGCAGATCTTCATATCAGTGTTGCAGTCAACTTTTCTCGTACTGATGGGGATGGCGGGACCAGGAGAGAGAGAGCCAGTCTTTCCCAGCCATAACGAGCTCTGGCAGTTGAGGTAGCACCGGGTAGTAGACATCTGATGTTTCTCTGGGAATTGCTGAAGTTGATGGTAGTTGTCCTGGAGTCAGAGTAAATGGTACCAGGTTGGTTGTACAAGTCTCAGTGGTCCAGCCTGGGTCATACTCCATTAAATCTCTCTCTGACCTCAGGGTCAGAGATCAGCCTCTGTCCATCTTCCTCTGCTTTTTTTCTGGCATAAGAGTGGTGCCAGGAGCCCTTAGCTGGAGTTGTCTTCTGTAGCCTTGGAGACAGTGAACAGTGCTGAGATTACTGAGAAGCAGGGTCAACATCCTGTGCTAGTGACAGGGATGGAGACCGGTGCTGAGATCTAATAGTTGTTGGGTTGGTCCTAAAAGAAGGTGAAGTACTCAGTGCGAAGTCTGAGCAGCTTGATTTGGAGGGAGGATAGAGAACTGCCTCCATGAGGATGACCCTTAGTCTCTGTCCTTGGTGTTGGGGCTGAAGTCCTTGCAAATCCTGCAGCATTTCTGCACATGAGCTTTCCCCAGGCGTTTAAGGTGGCTGGAATGGGGATCACTCACCAGCATAGGTTAGTGGCATGAATGGCAAGACATAAACCCTGGAAACTGAGGCATGCCTGTTAACCCCGCGATGTGGGCTGTGCAAACCTAAGTATTCTAACAACTAAAACTTAACAGCTATAATAATTGTAACTGTATGTACAAAATTATAACAAAGTCCACTGTGTGGAATACTTGATAACACGAGACTGAAGCAGTTCCAGTGACCGACCATCACAGGCAGTAGAAAGGAACGACAGGGCAACAGGCCCTTTATGCTGGCACTATGAGTGTGTTACTTTGGGATCCCAGAGCTGATCTGGTAGACAACACTGATGAAAAAACAGCACTTGTAGGTGCTTTGGGAAGGATGCACCTACTTTGGAATGGACATGAGCAAATACTTGAACTACAAATTTCTATCTGTTGTTTTCATAGAAATGGTGTACAGTATTTTAAGTCTTTAAACTAGTATTTGCATTTTAACAGTTTATAATTTCAGTTGTCTCCATGCTAAGTTTTTAGTCATGTTGTTTCCAAAACTTCATTTTGCAGAGTCATTTGCAGTAACTCTTTGGAATTCCTTTCCCATTGTCTTTCCTTCAGTTTGTTGGACAAGATGGAGTTTAGTGTAACCTTGAATGAATTCAGCAGTGTTTAATTTTCAAGTTAAACAGCTTACTTTTTCCTTTGGAAAGTTCTGAGATAGAGTTATGCAGGTGGCATTTAGGAATCAGCTGGCCATCAGAGACCTCTTTGTGCATGTCTGAGGAATGCAAAATAAGAGGCTGGAACTGTGTCATCTCTTCTGGTTCTCTCTATTTTCACTCAAAGTGGCATGTTTCATAGGGTTAGCAACAGCATGGCTCCCAAAGCAATTCAGCTTTCCTCTTTATCTGAATCCACTATTGCCAATGCCAAACATTCAAAAATAAGGTCTTAGCCCCAAAGTCAATCTCAATTTAAAAAAATTGGGTAATTTTAATTTTTATTTTACTTCTGATTTGAGCCTTTGTGAACTTCTCACATTTTCAAGCTTTTCTCCATCACCATGAGGGCTAGAAACTTTAAACTAAGATTCTTATTTAATCAGATACCTCTGGGAGCTAGGTCTGTAAGATAAACATGAAATATAACAAGACTTGAAATTGTGGTTGGCAAAATAGCAATCTCTTTTCAAAGCTCTGGAGTTTTGTTGCGATTTAGGTTGCCTCCCATACCTCTATTTCCATTTTTTTTATGCCCACCTCTTTTTCTGCTCAAGTTTAATGACACACACTCTAGGAACAACACTGATACAGACTGGTGTCCCCTTAGCCTAATGTTTAGCTCACTGTTGGTTCTTTCTGTTGAAATGGATGGCAGTTTAAGAATTGTTCTTAATACTTAACCAAACAAACATATAAGTAGGCTAGAGTGTTCAAAATTTCCTTATGCCATTTTCCCTGTGTTCCTCCAAAAAATGTTAATGCTTATGGTATTTACAAGTCATATATGCTATCATCCAAACATTCTATGCAACTAGCTTTTTATATGCTAGCTTCTGCCTGAAAAATAGTTTATTCTCTTTCAGGCTGCACTCTGGTTCCTCCATAATTGGTTTATATACTCTGCAACAATTCCTCTCAGCCAAATAGAGCCCTTTTTTACCTGCTTAACACTCTTCAGCAGGATTCTGTTGTCACTCTTGATTTAATTATGTTGAACCACCCACCTCCCCCTAAAAATAACATAATTTGATTTATTTTCTTACATGTCACCAATTATTTTATTGTTTAAAACCATCTCATAAAAATTAGCTCCTCTCTTTTGTGTAAATATGAAAAGGTGTTTCCTAAGCTTGAAAAATATTTTATAATAAAGATGTTGAGTTTATTTTAGAGACTACTCTAGAAGATCTGTTTTTTAAAGAAGGCTTCTGTGCAGGTGTCTGTGCAGAATGTTATTTCATATATAGTGACAGGTCACTGTTATCTGGTGATCATAAGATGAAAATGTACACAGCCATGTACCTATTCAACATGCATAAGTTGTTCAGGAAGTTCCATGCCCTACTTGGCCTATGCAGGTTAGTGATGATGTGATGCTTTTAGCAAAATTAATTTTACTCACTGGAGGTTAAAGTTCTGCCCTCTGCTACATTCATGTGATTCCTATTGACTACACTGGGAGTTGCAAAGAGGTAGAATTTGAATTGTGTGGTTTGATTCTGTAACTGGCTAAGCTTCCACAGTGTACATCTCCCACTGACTCCACTGGGAATTAAATGTTCTAAATATTTAATATTTATTTAACATTTAATTATTATGAAATCTTTATATCATCATAGAGTTTACTGTGCTCAAGCTTAATGCATGTTTTGTAGGAATCACAAGAGAGCCAAACTTCATTTCCAAGAGAAGGGTGCCTTACTTCAATCCACAGATTTCAAAGTCCTTTGAATGGAGAGAGGACAGCGATTTGGAAGAACAGTTGGATGGAGCACCAGAAGTTGAAGGCACTGCGCCTGCAGATTCACATACAGATGATGATAATGATATAAATCAGGAAAACATTGAAACGCCTGAAGCACCCAGACTTCCTAAAAAAATTCGATCCCACTCTGCAGATTCTAGAATTGAATCAGCCATCTCCATTGCAGAAAACAATGATCAGAGGCCACCTGCAACTCCAGTCAACCAAAATGCAGTATTTGTACCTTCAAAAAAGGACTTAGAAAAAACAGATAATGGGGTAGGAATCACTAGAAAGATTCCCCCCCCCCTTTTCGTAGTCTGTGGTTAAAGTTTAGTAATATGATTGTTACAGTAAATTAAATACTGTTAAGCCGTGTTTCATACTTAGCTATTTCTGCAGTTTGTTATAATTTCGTCTCTATGTAACTCTGTATTTTGACATTAATCTGTGCTAAGCTCCCATTATGTTGGAAGAGGTGTTTGTTAGGATTAGATTTTTCTTAGTCTTTGTGCGGTGTGCTTCACCTGGCACATGACCAGGATTCATCACTAAATTTGATCTGCTGGTTGGATTATTAGCTTGCCCAGCTTGAGCTGGGTATTGGTGAGGAGTGTGATATGAACACTAATCCGTGTCCCCAACAAGATTCTGATTCCACAGAACTCCGTGGGATTTATACACCATTTATTTCAGTTGAACTAAAATTTATCTCATAATGTGTAGTCTTCAGAGCTGTCCAGAATGAGAGTGTGCATCTTTCATTTGCTTACAGGACTAAGCAAAGAACAACCCTGATGTAAGGATGTGAATTAACAGTTTATTTAAGAGAAAATTGCAGTAGCTGAAAGTCGAGGAGTATGATAAATGGAGTTTATTTCTGATTCATTGTTTTATGTTGACAGTTTCACAGAGTTCTTCAAAAGAAGTCAGGCATGAATATTTCACCTTCAAATGGTTTCCCTAGAAATTCTGAATATCAAAGGCAGTTTGTATGGAAAACCTCCCCCCAAAACTCTCCAATACTTGCAGCTGACCAGGTAATTGTGAAGAATCTGAAAAGTAAATACACAGTTCAGTTTATCAATCAAGAAAGTAATTTAATTACTCTGATTTCTTTATATTTTTGCTGTGGTAGACTGGTGTGCTATTCACAGTGCTGTTTTTGCTTTCTCATATACAAAAGCACATTGCCTTTGTGTTCAAATTCATATGTGATCCTTTATAAAAGGATTGGATCCTGCAGGCTGCTGTGTAAGCAAAATTGTCTTTGCAGTTTCATGTGCTAGTGGGAATTTTGCTTGTGTAGACTTGGCCCAATCAATTCAATAATAGGTAGATGTTTTGCTATCACATTGCTTAAATTATGAAAGACTTCACAGTAAGCTCTTTTTCATTGGGATTCTATTACTAATCTGTATGATGCTTTCCTAATTGGTGCTCATTAAAAAAAACTGCTGTTCTGTAGCAAGGAACCAGGAGGTCTGAAGCAATAAGGCCTGCCCCCTACCCCTCCATGCAAAAGTTTGCACAGTTTATTCCAAAAACATACAGAGTAAGGACCTTGATCCTGCACATGCTTACACGTATACTTAAATTTACTACTGCTGAGTAGGCCCATTGATCTCAATGAGATTAGTCAGAGTAGTAAAGTTATATATATATAAAGTGTTGGCAGTATCAGAATTTAAGACAGAATTTTTTTATCAAGTGATTCTAATGTTAAGTCAATATTGGATCTGTACTTTGAGTTATATCTATAAAATGTCTGATGAAAAGTACATCTGAAAATTACAATAGTAAAGATACCTGATCCTTGAACAGGTGCATTAACAATGTCAAAATTATCTTGACTTTAGGATAATTGGTCTAATCCAAGCCCGTATAGCAAAGGCGAGGAGAATTTATCTCTGGGGCATATGGTGTGTCCTTTCATTCTCAAAAGTCTGTCAGAAGATTTGATCTCACCATTTGTAGTAGTCAAGTAAATTCTACATCATAGTTTATAACACAGAATTAATTGCAGAACATGGAATGGATCAAATTACGATCCAGTAGGTATCCTATTTTAAACCATGAAAGAGTTCGTCAGTACTTGTTGACAGGCTATAATGCCTCTTATGGAAGCTTTATGGTCTATTGTTTCAAAAACCTGTGATTGAGTACAAATCTAAAGGTGATTTGCAAAGATTTGTCAACCGCCCTCTTCCCCAAACAAAGAAAATACCTTTAGAAAAAACAAAAAAACCCCAAGAATGAATCATTGGGTCTAGATATAGAAATGCTTCTGAATTACATCCATACAAAGAAATAATTTTGGTAATTATTTTTAAGTTTAGCCACTTCCCTGTTTGTCTTATAAATCTAGTGGATAACTTTTCCACAAGCAGTATTTGTTCACTCTTGGTTTCTCTGTCTGCATACTAGTTGAGTCATTAAGATAGCTGATTTTGAAAATTTGTCTTTAAGATTAGCAAGTTAATTTTTTTGTTGTTTAAATTCAAAGATTATTCACAACACAACAAAAGCCATTCCCCCGTTTAAGTCTCCTGCAGTTACGCCTGAAACTGAATATGAGAGAAGCTTCAAAATTTCTCCTTCAGCTAAGGGACCAAAACTGAGGTGTGATGTCAAGGCAAGTGAAGCTTCTGTACATGCACCAGCAAAGATCTCCCCTGAAAGAAAGGTATGTGTATACTTCAATATCCTTGACTGATGTTTCAGTATTCTGTTTTTAAGTGGTTTCTCTGTTAAGTTTTATCATTCTTACATGTGACACTAGTGCATTGGGAAAGGTTCTGCTTCAGAAAGGGACTCTAAAATAACATTGAGGGATTCCATGGTTGTGTCTTTGTGGTTTCTTTGTCAAGTATGTTCACTTTACAAGTGAAAAGATTTGTTTTTCTGTTGCCAGCCTAAATCGTCAGCTTGGCTCTGAGACTCAAACCGGATTCTTTCCTTTCTGCTGCAAGCAGTAAGGACTCTGCTAGTTAAGTTATTCCTTGCTTGCTACCTGTATTGTCTCTTGAAGCTCAGTAGTAGAAGAATTCTGTTTATTTTCTGTTATGTATAATGATTCTATAGGTCTAATAGGAGTAAAAAGCAATAACATTTTGTAATCACAAAAGTCCAAAGCTATGGATTTGAACAGGTACAAGGAATAAATCCAGTGTATCAATTTTACTGTCAATTTGCAGACTGTGGTTCCACTTTTTAAAGCAAACAGATGGGTGATGGGATTGTAATTTTTATTCAACTTGTTAAATGCAGTACTGTCATAGAACGTCATGTAGTATACACAATGTATAGTTCAAACATTAGGATGTCTTTTGTAGAGCCCGGAAAACAGTCAGCTACCTCTTTGGCTTCACATATATAGATTATGTTGGCAAAGATTTCCTACTGTTGCTATGGGCAATTCAGCTGCACTGAGGGTAGTGCAAGTTTAGAGAAGGTGTGGGTTGCTGATGGCAGGTTTGGCACCAATTCATCTTGAGTAGATTTGCATAATGTTATGGTAAAAACACCAGTGGTGACAGGCTGTTTCTCTAGTAGCAGAGCTGAACCAATTATGCGAGTACTGGAAAATGTTTGGAAAAATGATCAATGTTGACAAGACCTTCAACGAACATCATAATTAGTCTTTTTATTAAATCAGATCCACTGGAAGAGTGGAGTTCTGTCAGACTGAAGAACCTTGAATTATCAGAGGACAGTAACCTCAGTTCCGAAAGACATAAAAATAACCTACTTTGCACAGTAATAGGATAGACACAAGGTTTTCCTAACACAACGCTCACTATTTTACCTCATTTTAAAGTCCCACAGAATAGGCTATGCATGCTGCAGCAATGGGGTTGGATGGGACTCTGTTCAGTCTATTATCTCAGTGTCTTGATTAAACCAGCAGAAGTAACTACTGGTGTGAATCAAGACTCTGCCTGATGAGCTAGTCACTAGGGCCATTATCCAAGAAAGTACATGTTTAACTCTTAAGTGCACAAATAGTTCAGTTCAAATCAGTGGTGCTTCTCAGGTTCTTAAAGTTAAGCATGTGCTTCAGTGCTTTGGATTGGGGCCTACACCAGTCCATTACTTTAAAGGTGACTTTGAGAGAATAGATGCTGAGTTTGTGCCCTTTTTTGCTTCTTTAGCAAGTGTGAAGGAAGTATGTAAGGTGGGAGGGTTGTTTGGTTGTTAAGTTTTCTGCTTATTTTTTCAAACACCAGAAAAGCAGGTCAAGCGATAGGTAAGCAAATGAGAGAGTAAGGAGTTTTTAGTCAGTCACCACCTGAAACATTGTTTTCTGTTTATTCATATTTATCTGCAACAATGAATTAATATTTTGAAGAACAGTGTGTTTTCAAAGATTTATCACACCTGACCCTTCAAAATAGTGTGCTCTCACAATATGCATCTGAAAGACTTGAGTAAAACCTGACAATCATGATAAAAGAAAAACATGAATGGGGTTGGGGGGGTGGAGTCAAACTCCTATAAACCACAAAGCAGCAAAAAAGGACACAAGCCAAATTTTCTAAAAAATCCTAAAATTCTTTTCAGGTAACTTCGAGGGGCTAGCTCATAAATTATAAAACAAATTCAAAAATTCCCCCTAGTTTTAATGCAATATTTTAAAAAGTATGTTTTTTTAATTGTCACAAATGTACAAGTTGATTTATTACATTACTTGGGTACCTTGCAGAAGTGTAGTGCTATGTTATGCCTGTGGTTTCTTATTAAGTGTTTAGTTTTATATTAAATGTCTTCCCTAAAACACATAGAATGTACGATATGGCTGAGTGAATGTTGCTATAGGAACCTCAATTTTGTTATTTCCTGGCTTTGAGCCCCCCCACCCCAAGCCTAATGCTTCATTCTTGTAGAGTTTGCATAAAATATGTATATGAGGACTTTTCTACATGATGTATTGGTGCACAACTTGTGTATTAACTGACAGTGTGGGCTCTGCTGATGCACACTAAAAGTTCTCTAGTGTGCACTGAATAGCTGGCTGGCTGGTAGTACTGAAGAAAAGGAGTGGGTGTTATAGTGGATCACAAAATGAATATAAGCCAACAACATGATGCAGTTGCAAAAAAGGCTCGTCTAATTCTGGGATGTATTAACGGGAATGTTGTATGTAAAATACAGGCGGTAATTCTTCCCCTTTACTGGGCATTGGTGAGGCCTCAGCTGGAGACTGTGTCCAACTTGGGCTTCACACTTTAAGAAAGGTGTGGACAAACTGAAGATTGTCCAGAAGAGAGCAATAAAAATGAAAAAAGGTTAGGAAACCTGACCTACGAGGAAAGGTTTAAAAAACTGGGCATGTTTAGCCTTGAGAAAAGGAGACTGGTTGGGGAGGGGAAGAACCTCAGGGCAGTAATCAAATATATTATACAAAGGAGAGTGATTAGTTGTTCTGCATGTCCATTGAAGGTTGGTCACAATGCAATGAGCTCATTTTTCAGCAAGGGAGATTTAGGTTAGATATTAAGAGAAGCTTTCTAACTATAAAGGTAATTAAATTTTCCAAGAGAAGTTGCAGAATTGCCATCACTATAGGTTTTTGAAAAGCAGATTGTATAAACACCTGTCAGAGATGACCTAAGGTGTCTTGGTGGTCCTGCCTCAGTGTAGAGTGCTGGATTGATGACTTCTTGAGGTCCCTTCTAGCTGTACATTTCTGTGATTCTGTCTTCTAAAATGTTACAGTAAATGATGAGTGTCAAATAGAATTTGAGTTTCCAGAGATTTTTAGTTTGTTAGCTAATCTGATATTTCTAAAATTATCTTTGCCTTAGAATGAAAGGAAAGAAACATTCGTAAAGCCAACGGGGGATTCATCAAAGCAAGGGAAATCAGAAACAGAACAGAAACAACCCAAACAAAAAAATAAACAAAAGCCCCTCTCTTTACATACAAGTCTTGGGTATGTATAATATAGGAGAACCTAACCTAGAACTTAGATATTCAGCACCTAATATTCTGGGAGGAGGTGGGGGGTATTCATCAGTTTGACATTGGGCACCAAGTGCATTACCTTAGTATATCTGTGTCTTACGTCCACATATGAAGCATTGTGATTGTGCTTGCTGTGGAGAAACTGAAACACTGCAGTAGAGCCCTGCGCAGATACAAATAACGTGGATCCATATCCGACCTGCATCTGCAAGAAATGATCTGCGGATGTAATGCGGATATCCGCAGATATCCACATATTTGCAGGGTTCTAGCTCTGTGCAGATAAAAAGATGTGGATCCGTATCTGATCTGCATCCACAAGAAATGGTCCACGGATATCAGTGTTGCGTCTGCGGATGCAGATATAACGTGGATATCTGCGGATTTGCAGGGCTCTACACTGCAGCGTCCTCCACCAGCTCATTCTGGACCATTGCAGTGCTGGAAAAGAAAGCTTTGCAGTTGCAAGAATTCAGTTAGCTGTCCCAGTGCAATCCTATATTTGCTGCTGCTTATCATTCAGTGACTGCTTTGAAAATTTAGACTGCTGACTTACTGGCTGCATGGTAGGCCTGAGGTCCTGATTGTTCTCTGCTCTGCCCAGCCCCCACCACTCTTCAGCATAGAAAGACATACTGGATTAATATGAAACCTTTCCTGATCCAGTCATCTGAAAAAACTGAGTCCAGGGAAGGACAAAATTGGCTCACAGCTAGATGCCAGCAATTTTACTTTTGGGTGCCAGATGACACTTCTCCATTACATTTCTGCAGGAGACGGGATACTAAAACTGGTTACTGTAGTGATGGAAAGCATAGATTTGTTGAGGGCTGACTTAGTCAGACAATATTATAGGTCAGGCTTGGCTAAACTGTGGCTTGGGAGCCACATGTGGCTCTTGAATCAAAAATTGTGGCTCCTGGAAGAATGTCAGCAAATCAGTTTAGGAAACCAGTCCCAGCCTAGGAGTTCAGGCCAGGGGTTGGGATGGTGGGGAGAAGTGCGGCATGGTCAGGATTTTAAAAAACTCACCACTAGCTTGCAGTCTTCTACATTGAGCAGCAGCTAAGTTTTTACTGAATAGGCCTAATTTTCATGGGAACCTTTAAGTAATTATTAGAATCTGACATTAGTAGAATCGATATTTGTCGTCTTTTTACGATAAAGTGTGCAATGAATTTTAAACTTAGTAATTTTGGAGTAGGTAAAAGTATATGGCTTTAGGCCTCAGTGCGGCTCTTGAAGGTTTAATAATCAGCTTGCGTGGCTCTTGAGTTTCATAAGTTTGGCCAGCCCTGTTATAGGTCATGCATACGCTTTCTGCCTCTCAGTATAGTTACTTCTTCAGATGCATGAAGAGAAAACTGCAATATCCGAGGGGTGGGTGAGTGTCTGTGTGTGAGTATACACACACGTACATGTGTGTTCATTTCTGTATATGTGTTTATAGCCTTAGCATGTTGCAATTTTCATTTCATGCATCTGAGGAAATGAGTTAGAACTCATGAAAGCTTATGTGCTAATAAATTTGTTGCTTTTTATCAGTGCCACAGGATTCCTAATTTGTTTTGCTGAAACAGAATAACATGGCTACCTCTCTGGAAGACTAACCAGTGTGGATGCACTTTAGTATTGCCTCTTGAACTGGTTCAGTCACACCTTTGCAAATAGAACATAAGGGAGCAAGTTGTGTCAGTTTCAGGGAAGGGAAAACAGGACTCTTTTTGGCCAGAAGTTAGGAGAAAAATCAACTGTGAAATTTCCCTCTGTATTTATGTAGACTAAGTTAATTTTACTTTCTGACTTTTGCCTTTTATGGTCTATATTCCTGAAAAGTGGGGAACAAAAAGGTTATTTCAAGTTTATTCAGAAAATTTGAAAATTAAGTTGTAGTTTGGGCCAAAATTAGAAGGGCACCTGGCCCTCTGGAACTGGAAGTGCTCATCACTTTTCAGGGCAGCTAGATCTAATTTTTGTATGTGTATGTGTATGTATATGTATGTGTATTTCACAGGAAGTGTAACATGCTGTGCACTTTTGAAGACCCTTTTTAGTGCCTAAATATGGATGAGCCTAACTTGATGCGCACACATTTCAAAGTTTTAGTTTTGGAATTAGTCTTTAACTGTCATGCAATTCTTATCTTACAAGAGTACTTATAATTGTATTTAAGTAACTATGAAATTTGTTTTTAAACAGTCACCTAGGTGATCAACAAAATGTCATATTTTAATGTTTTATTTCCCTACTCTCCCTTATTGTTCTAGAAAGATGAACACTGAATATAGATCAAAATTTTTGTCCCCAGCTCAATATTTATACAAAGATGGCGCTTGGGCACGTATCAGGAAAAACATACCCGATCAAGTGAGTATCCTACAAAATTTTCTAAGCATGTAAATGTAAATATTATTTTAGGGCCCCAGTGAGCAAGGTGCTGAGGGTCCTTATTTCCAACGGTTCCTAAAGGATAGGGGTTGTCCATGAACCAAGCGTTCTATTTGCTGGATCAGGAAGAAGGCCATAAGCCAGTGTAAAATGAGGGCATTTATCCAACCCCCCCCCCCCCTTTTTTTTTTTTTTTGGTCTCAGAATCCCTGGAAATTCCTGTTTGAATTAGTATGTACACACTTTACCAGGAAGGTCTCCTCCAAGGCCTGATAATGGAAGAAGTACTTTAACATGCTGCCCCTGTTCTAAAGCAGATGCATACAGTTCCACAATAACACATACCATGTTGCATTTTTAATACAGTAGAACATCGGCATTATGAATATTGTAGAAATTGAGGTTCTTTGTAACTCTGAAACGTTTATAACTGAACAAAACACTGGTGGTGGTTCTTTCAAAAGTTCACAGTTGAACAAACGTTACTGTGCAGAAGAAAGAATGCTGCTTTTAATCTTCTTCATTTAAATGAAAGAACCAAACAAAGACTTTCCTTACCTTGTCACAACTTCTTTTAATTTTTCCCTTGAGTTTACTTAGTAGTTACATCTAAAACAGTACTGTATTTGCTTTTTTGTTGTCTTTGCTCCTGTTGGTGTACTTTCGATTCCAAGTCAGATGCATGGTTGATCGGTCAGTTTGTAAGTCTGAGGTTCTACTGTACAGTGTACCCCAAAGGTACTAACCCTAATTCAGTAAGGTTTATCTTAATTCATATGATTTATTCAGCATTTTGGCAATATGTCACATGGCTTATTCAAGACTCTCTGAAGCAAAATACCAGCAAAAGTGTATTTTTGCTGGTGTAACTGCATGTACACTAAGGGATCTTACCAGTACAGGTATGTCAGTGAGGGATCGCTTTCACATCCTTGACCCATATAGACTAAACTCTTTTTTTCACTCTTTAATAACTCAGTCAGCTTTAAGCTGTTCTTAAATTTTGAAGAAAAAAGAAATTCTCTTGTGAGCTGAGACTGCACAAATAATTTCAGCTCAGATGCAGACTTCTAAAGCATATGAAAACAAAGGTTATAGTGAAAAGAGTCTTACTTATAGTAATTGCTTCCAGGAAACTGTTCTAATATGTATTAAGGGTTATTTTTCAGCAGTAGAATAAAAATCATTTTGAATTATCCTTTTAAAAAATTAATGAGGTAATTCATAATCACAGTAGGACTGTCTAGGGTTTGGGTCCTGCTGTGATAATGCTACCTCCTAGGCCATTGAAAGAGCTTGGTTTTTCTTTGTACTTCTTCACAATTGACTAGAGGCAGAGCATTCTCAGTATGCCTTTCCTCCCCCTGCAATGTTCTATTGCTCTGAATTTATATTCTGCCTTTTATAGTTCAGCCTATCAATTATCCTCATTAACTTTCATCCCTGTACTTAAACTGAAGAAACTTACACAGTTCATTGTATCAAACATGCTGTAGCCTTAAATGACATTTTCCCAAAGAATAGTTTTGTTTTTTTTAAAATTGAAGCCCAGTGCGCCAAAATATTCAGTCACATCAGTGCCACCACAGTGACTTTTCACTCCTGTATACAGTTGTCTTCTGTACAATTACATGGGTGTAACAGAAGACAGAATTTAGCCCTTTAATATAATTCTTTCAGCAAATAACAGAGAAATCTAATATATGAATGAAGAGTGTACATAAACTAATTGAGATTCAATAGAAAAGCGTCTGCCAACGTGGGATTTTCTCACGCGAAAGCTCATTCAATAAATAAATTTTAGACTTTAAGTGCCACAGGACTCCTTGTTTGTTTTTATCCCAAAGAAGTGATAGAATTGCATGCCTGCTTTCGGCCATTATATATATATCCTACCGCATTCCATTAGCCCTTTATATGAGACAGAATCAGTATAGCAGTAAGGCTGCTATCAAAGACCTTCCTTAAATTTTAGGAAAATTAAAGCATAAAGAATATTTTTGGCAGTATTAGCAAACAGTATTTTGGTGGAGGACAAGACTGTGTGGAGGGGCGTTCACAATCTAATTTCTTAATTTTGTGAAAATATTTTTAGTGATGAAATGATGACAATAGAATCATTACGTTTGTTTTAAGACTAGAAGTAATTTCTTATTGTGCTTAAAATGTATATTTTTCAACCTTGTCTTAGAAGTTTGTGACTGATATCTTAGTATAAATGCTTTTGCTATCAATATTGAGATTTTAGTAGCATCTAGAGTCATCAGGGAAAACCAGTTCCCCATTGTAGTAGGTTCTACAGACATAAAGCTAGTGACTTGCAGTGCTAAAAAAACTCCGTCTAAGATCCTGCTTCTGTATGCATGTGTTTAGCTATGAAAATGAGCAGGTCCACTGACAAAACACCAATCCTGAAATATTCAAAAGTTAATGATTTAGAAACAATAGGCTTTTTTACTGTTAAACTAAGTTGTTTGACTGTCACTGCAAGAAAAGCAAAATACTGCAGAAATATAGCCAATTACAACTTTTTTTTTTGTACTAAATCTCTAGGAGGCAGCATAGAGCTGCAGTGTCAGTTTTAAAACGGTTCACACAATGGTTCTGTTACTGCGATGTTGTAGAAAAGAAACATTGACTGTTTTTGTATTCCTCTCCTTAGGATTCTCAAAACATCTTAAATTACATGTGGTATATGGAGGTTGGTTGCACCCAAGTTTATTATAACGCTTGGAACAATTACCTGGTTTCTGAACACTAAAAAAGAAATAAAATCCTGCACTAATCTTATTCATGGATGCTGCATAAGTTTTTTTTCATGGTTATTGAATAAGTTATCAATAACTATGCCTTGGCTTGACTGCTTAAAACATGCTTTCTAAATCAATACACTTGTTAGTTTGGCTTAACTTCTCATTTTGTTGCTTGTGTTGCACCTTACAGTGTTTCCTGTGTCTGGTCTTGAACTGTGTAACATGTCTTTCTACTGTAGTCAGCATTAGCTAGTGCAAATGCTTCACTGTAACTTCTAATTGAATTTTAAAATATCTGATACACTCTGACATTTGTATGCGCAGGTGAAAGAACTTCGAGAGAAAGCAGAGGCTTACAGGCAACGAGTACTAGGAACCCACTTCTCTCGGTACCATCTGAATCAGATTCTGTCAGATAACAACAGACTTTGGGACGTGTCCTCAAACTCCAGTTCTGAAGAAACTATTAGCAACACTATCAGAGCGTTAGATCTTGCTGGGTAAGGTGCTTATTCTGGATGTGAATGGAAAGTCATTCTGTTGCTTTAACAACTGAATTTTTTTAAAACTAAATTGAGATTACACAACTTTAAGATATCTAATATTTACTAGGCTTAGCACAAATTAATGTAGAGCACATGGAAAGTCAAATTCTCCTCAAATAAGTAGTTCAACAACCTTTACTGAAAACAAAATTGGATACCCTTTCACCCCCACCCCCAATCTTACATCTCACTTGGCATGCAGTCCTCACACACTCTGGTGAAACAAACCAGTGTTTTATTTGTCTTGTACAGTTTTGTCTCTGCAACATAAGACTTCCCCAAGTGTCACCATGCTCTCTAGCAGGGGCGTCACTGGTGCCTGGCACACGGGGCACATTCCCCAAGTCCCAGTGCCAGTGCCATGAGTGCCCAGGGCAGCCCCTGCCTCTCTCAGCCCCATTCCTGACCAGGGATCTGGGGCTGGGCCACCCCCAGTAGTGCCTTGCTTTCCCAGCCACATCCCAGCCGGGGATCTAGGTAAGGCTGGAGGCAGCAGGATCCAGATGCTGGATCTGGTCCAGGTGCCGGATTGGGGCCAGGGCCCAGGAGGTGGGGCCTGTGCCTGAGCCCTGGGGCTTTCCCTGGGGCAGTGACGTTTCTGCTCTTTAGATATTTTTACCTTAAGCTCTGGGCTGGAAGTAGAGAGATGAGATTGGCAGATTGCTTCTCTCCAAGATCCTAGGCTGCTTTGCCCGTCCTTTTCCTTTCACTCTCTCTTCCTGTCTCCTTTTGAATCACCCCAGTTTGAACAGCTGAATTCCTTTATTAATTGGTAAATCAACCAGTTTTTAATCAATTATTTCCTAATTTAGCTCATGCAGGAAAGTTTACAGAGTGGTGAGTCAGCCTTAGGCTACTTCTAGTCTGTCACAACCATATATTATGTAAATTGTATCATGCCTACATAAATTTGTATTTGTGCTTTTTGTAGACCAAATTAGTAGGCCTGTGATTAGCAGATCTAGTCCCTTTACACTTCTGTTTCTAAAATGAAGAGAAAGCAATTGTGCATTCCTGTTTTTTCCACCTCTGCCTTTTGAGGTCCAATAAAGATGGATTGAGCAGATAACAAATCTTTCATTTTTTGCTAATAAATGTTAAAGATTTTTGAGTAATTATTTCTAGGCCCTCAAAAAAGCAATTTGTCACTTGATGTTAAATCTGATTATTCAAAACATTGTATGGGATCCTACTATATACAATTCACTTTCTCCCAGATAGGGTCTTGGAGATACTGGTGGCTGGGGAGTAGCTCGGGCCCCTGAATCTTCAGAGTGGGCCTGGCCAAGGGTAGCTTCCAGTCATCTGACCGAAAGCTGCCACAGATGCTTCTGTTGCTAGGAAACAGGTAGAGCTGTGAGAGGAGGAGAGGGGGGAAGAAGTGATGTGAGACCTGGGTGCTGCAGTGGGAGGGCCACATCTCCAGGTTAGTGGGCCTGGGCCCACTAATGGCTGTGCCTCTGCCTGGAGGAGATGGGGGAATGATCTATTTGTGTCACTGGAGCCATAATAAAAGCAAGATGAAACTATAATGTGTGATGTCAAATACAAGGCCAGCTCCAAGGGCAAGCTGTAAAGTCTGTGCTAAATAATGACCTAATTTTCAAAAAAAAAAAAAAAAAGTGTTGACAAATCCACTGACTGAGGTCAACAAGGTGCCCAGCACATGTAAAAATGAATCACTTAGGTGTTGAAGTATGGTCTTAAAAGCCTACTTTTAAGTGCTTTAAAACAAACAGAAAAGTCTTGGCCTGAAAAGAGTCTAATTTTGAAAACATGGTACATATCTGGATGGTGTTTTAACTTCTAATTAAAGCTAAGGGTACCTCATATTCTCAATGACTGAGTAATCTGTATTTACGTTTTAATAACCAAATTATTAATTTATCAGGTGCTTGAATTGAATGCAGGTAGTGTGTAGAGACCCATATATAGTAAACTGGAAAAGAAAATGTAAATATTTGGTGTGAAATACTGTGTGCTTTGTTATATAGAGTTCCTGAGAAACAGATGTCTGCAAGGCAAAATATATTGCAGCAACCTGACTCAACAGAACAGTCCCAACGGAGCAATACTGAGAAGTTAGGCATGTCAGAAGCCTCCACTGTGCCTGTTAGAAGGCGTCTAGTTTGGGATGAACAAAATGGTGCTGGACAAGTGGAAAATCAGCAATCAGTACTAGAGGAAGATGAAGAAAAAGAAAATAAACAGGAGCCGGCAGAGGGTCAGAAATTGGAAGAAAATGATAAAGATTCTACTGTGGACAATGAAATAAAAGGGTATATTTTAAAAATTTAGTGTTTTTTCTTTTTTCCAATGCTTTATGGGGGTAGTTAAAAAACAAATTAAACTTTAATGGGTAATTTGCTAAGGTACTAGTTTGGGTATGACTATGTTAATAGTTGGCAACAAGTGTCTTACATTTCTCGGTAAAGACGATTTATTTCTCATAGCAATTGCCTTCAGAGGTAAAGACCAAAATGGAAGAAGGAGACCCTGAGCTGCTTCACAGATCTGAATCAGCAAATGATTTTCATCAAAGAAAATCAGATTTTAGTAATGCAAAATTAAAATAATAATTTGTAGAAACTAAACACAAAATATTATTTTAAGAAAAGTAAATTTAATGCATAACATTTATTTACAATGTTAAAAGCTGTACAGAAGGCCACTCAGAGTAGGCAAGTGATAACACAATGTATCCAGGTGGAAAATGAAAATGTAGGCCTCCTTTTCAGACTTGCTTTGAAAGGTTGGTAGGACTGAAAGGATAGTCTGCTGGATGGGATGCATAATATAGTGCTTAAGAGTGTGTCTACATAGCCTATGGAAGGACACTTTCCTGTGTGGGTAGATAGACATGCCTTAGCTCTGCCCAAGCTAGCACACTACGAATAGCCATGTGGCATGGCAGCATGACTTATCAGTTGGAGTACGTACCCAGAAGATCAAGCAGGAGTGTGCTCAAGTGGCTAGTCCCAGCCACCACTCATACAGCTGCAGCCACTGTATTTTAGCACACTGGCTTGAGCAGGGTTAATGCATGTCTGCTCCATGGTCTGGGAAGCACCCTTCTGGTGTCTGTAGACGTACGCTTCATCGTCTTCAGCAAACTTGAATTGTGTTGGTGGATTTTGCAGGAAACTAGTGTGACACAGAGGTGTGGTTTACTGACACAGGAGAGGGTGAGAATGCATTGTCATCCTTGGATTTTGATGACATCTGTATAGGAAAATAAAATAAGAATATAATACCAAGGACTGATTTGAGGATTTGGCAGTTGACATGTCCATGTCTCTAATTACAGTAGAACTCTAGTTCTTTTACCATGCATGTTTTACAAACACTGTTGTAGCACAAGATATTTGGTCACATTTTCGATGTTAGACAATACTGTTATGGCCCCCCATCACTGTAATACCTGGGTGCCTCTAACATGTTTATTCACAACGCTCGTGGTAGGTAGGGAAGTGCTATTATCCTATTCTGCAGAGTGGGGAACAGAGAGTCTAAGTGACATGCTCAACGTCACACACAAAGTGTGTAGTAGAACAGGGACCTCTGCCAGTGCCTGAACCATTAGACCATCCTTCCTCATTTTTGCAGAGAAAATGCCTCACTACTGAATCGTTCAGCAAATAGGTCAGATTCTTCTTCAGTATCATCAGGAGAAGGTGGGAGGCTTCCTACTCCTAAGCTGAAAGCACTTGGTGGAGCCCAAAGAACACATCATGATCTTACCACACCAGCTACTGGTAAAATATATTTAAAATTGAAAGCAACATTTTGGGGGAATTCATGAATTTATTTAATTGTTACATTAAAAACTAGGTATTTTTTTCTTCTGTTACTCTAGGAGGTGCAGTTTTAGTGTCTCCACCTAAAATGAAGTCTTCATCTTCCCAGCAGAGAAAGAAAACGTCTTTAGAAATACCCTATTCTGCATCTAAACAAGCCTCAAGAGAGAGAAAATCCGGAAAGGTGAGAGACAAAGCAAGCATTTAACTGTAAGTGTAGAAAGATACAGATATCTTTTTCTTATGTCAATTTGAATAATTGTAACCCTGTTTAAGGAATGATACGTCTAAATATTCAATCTTGTCTGTGCTGAAGAGGCTGGTAGTTTCATGTTTTTATTAAGAAATGAAAACTGAAGGAGACTATGGGATTGAATGCTGCATTATCTTCTACATACATTTCTGCTCTGAAGTATGTGGAGGCTGAAGAAGGCCTGGTGCTAAGAGCAGCTGATCTCCCTACCATAGCTCAGCTCACTCCTGAAGTCCTGCAGAGCTCCAGATTCCACAGACTTGGTAGAGAAGCATGCCGTGCTGGTGACACTCTCCTCTATCATTGCCTTTTGGACTTTCTTCATTTTATTTTAAATTTGCTTTCTCTGTGCTTCCTAGCAGAAGGATGAAAAAGATAAGACGGTATTTAGTCTCTCAGGTCTTCATGGTGTGTGGATTCCAAGGCCAGAAAGGACCACTGTGATCATCTAGTTTGGTTTTATGCATAACAGGCCTTAGATCTTCTTTTAATTCCTCTTTGAATTAGAGTATATATTTTAGAGAGACATTCAGTCTTAATTTAAAACTGTCAGTGATGGAGAATCTACTACAACCGTTGGTAAGTTGTTCAAGTGGTTAATTACACTCACTGTTAAAAATGTACATTTTATTTCCAGTCTGAGTTTGTCTAGCTTCAGTTTCCAGCAATTAGATTTGCTATAATTTTGTCTCCTAGAGTCATATTTTTGTTACCATTAGTACTTCATGATCTCTGATTAATTCACCCCTTGGCATTCTCTTTGCTAAACTAGATTGTTTGAGCTCTTTGATTTCCAAAAGCCTTGATGGTCCATAGAAACATAACTATTCACAAGAAGGTGTTTGTTCTCAGTTTCTTAATATGTATGGGACTTAACTGTAGATTTTTCCTCTGATTGGAAGGCTGTATAGTAGAAGCAAGAATACTAAGTTTTTGTTTGTTTAAATTCACAGTTCATAATTTTTGTCCCACTGTAATGAGCATCAGGTCTGATATAAGATACTTTAACTATGCTGTGTCTTTTGGTTTCCTATTGGCTGTCTCTTAAAATTTATTCAGAATCATAATTCCTTCTCCTTAAACGTCCTTCACCGTTTCCTCGCATGAAAATAAAATACTGGTTGTTCCCTTTGTTTGGGATTTTCCTCAATATCTGATAGTGAGTATTAATAGTGTCACAAATATAGCATCCTGTCTTCCAGTTTCCTGGTTTGGGATACCTAGGATCATCAGTCACTGTAGCAATAGTCCTGGCCTCCCAAGTAGTCCAAACATCTTTTAGTTGCTGACTGGTTTTAGTGGAGTCCTAAAGTCCTTTAGTATTGTTGTGACTTAGGGTAGGTCTTCGCCAGGGCACAGCAAATATAGTGGCATGCTAAGCGCCAACCTGAAAACTAAGATGCCCCCTGCTGCCAGAAAACCCCACCATACAGGGTGGTTTTGGCAGCAGGGACAGCACTGCCAAAACAGTCAACACCATCAGCTTTTTTTTTAGGTGGTAAGGGGCATTCTGCCTTGAAGTACCATGGGTGCAGCCTCGTCTTTTAACTCTACTGACAGCTCCCTGCCGGAAGCCTGGCTGCCATAAGGCTCCTGGCCCACTGCTTCCTGTTCTCTGTAGGGAGTGGAGGAAGCCACCAGAGGTTCCTTCCTCTCCATTCACCACTAAGAGTCAGGTAAAGCCAGCTGAGGCTTTTGCCACTGGGACGCTGAGTGCAGCTGCCCTTGCTTCTTCTCAACCCCCTCCACTGTGTCTACTCTGCACCAGGAGCAGGGCAGCTGTCAGTTTCATGGCTCACAAGCCCAGGCTTCTTTAACTGGCTCCCAGCTTGGAGGGGAGGAGGGCCCGAAGCCACCCACCTCTCCTGAGGAGAAGGGGGCAGCTGGATCTAAGCTACCCAGCTTTCTTGTCAATTTCATGGCAGAAGCTGGGAACTTGATCAGTCAATAGAGGGTGTAAGGGATACAGGGCCTGCATAGACACTGTCACCCTCATTGCACAGATATAAGCCTTATGTGTTTTGTGGAGATGGAGTTATGTCGTCAGTGTGGTAGGGTGCTTACATTGGTGGGAGGAAGATATTAGGATAAATGCTGACATAATTAGATTGACAAAGTGTTCTATGTCAATTTCCTGTGTAATTCCAAAGGGGTAGCTGTGTTAGTCTAGCTCATCAAAAACAAGGAGTCCTGTGGCGCTTAAAGGTGAACAAATCTATTTATTGCATGAACTTTCGTGGGAGAAGATCCCACTTCGTCATACACTTTCAAGATGGGTGAGCTTACAGAATGGGAGGAAGTAAATGCAGGGAAGTGTCAGTCATGGGATCACGGCACACTGTAATAGCAAATCAAAGCCGATGTTAAGATTCAAACATTGAGGAACAGCGTAAAGAGGAATATGAGGTCAAATAACCTGTTGTAATGAGAAAGCCGAAGTCCTTATTTAGCCCTGAAGAAACAGTCAAATTTGCGAATAAATTCCAGTTCTGCAGTGTCTCTTTGAAGTCTTGAGCTGTTACTCATTTGTCTGAGCACAGAAATTAGCAAATTGTCAGTGGAGTGATCAGGAATATTGACATAAACACCTACTGGTTTTTGAATGTTGTGATTTCTGATGTCAGTTTTGTGCCCATTTATTCTTTTGCACAGAGACTGTCCTGTTTGTCCAATATATAAGGCAGATACACACTTCTGGCACATGATAGCATAAATCATATTGGTGAATGAGCAGGTGAATGAATCTTTGATGAAGTAGCTGGTTTTATTAGGTCCTGTAAGAGTGTCTTTTGTGCAGATACGTTGGCAAAGTTAGCAGCATGGTTTGTTCCAGGGATATGTGCCTGCTTTAATAGTTCTGTTACCGAAAACTTTCTGATTGGTATAGTTACCTACATCCCTTGAGCTTTCATCCAAAACACATCTCATGATCCATTGTCTACAGCCAAGCCCTAAGATATAACCACATTTGCTCCGATCCTTCAGACAGAGACAGACACCTTCAGGATCTTTATCAAGCATTCTTAAAACCACAGTATCCACCTGCAGAAGTGAAGAAACAGATTGGCAGAGCCAGGCAGGTAACCCAAAGTCTACTACTATAGGAGAAGTCCCAGAAAGAAAACAACAGAATGCGACTAGTCCCTCACCTACAACACCCAACTCAGATCTCTACAGCACATGATCAAGGATTGACAGCCTATTCCAGAGGTTCCCAGCATTTTCTCTGCCATGACACCTTGCTATCTTTAATTAATTTGAGGCACACCACCATATAGTTTCCAAACAAACTCATGAATATTCATGAGCCAATGAACTAATCCTGAGCTCTTTGAGTAGATTTTTCAAAAAATTTTGTGGCACACTTGCTCAGACCTGCCATGGTACACTGGTTGGGAAACACTGGCCTATTCTACAAGATCACTCTCTCAAGCCTTGGGAGACGGATGTCTCCTCACTTACAGACAGCCCCCCAGCCTTAAGCAGATACTCACCAGTACCTGCAGACCTAACAACAGAACCATTAAAGCAGGTGCCATATCCCTGGAACAAACCACATACATTTATTAGTCTTTAAAAGTGTCACCAGACTCCTTACTTGTTCTGCTAGACAAGACAGATACGGATACCCCTTTGTAATCTGCTATTGTGTGTGAATACATGCAAGGCCTAATATTGCAGTCCTGAGCCAGATGAAACGGGGAAAGCATTCTAATACTTTTACACGTGTGTAAAGCCTTTGGGGGGGGTGTCATGTTTGGGTTATCTCCAGTAATGTGAGCTTTGCTTAACACTATCCCAAAGCCTTAAATCATTTGCCCAAGCCTGAAAGCTCTAGCTAGATACAGCCAACACTTACCACCTGCATGTGTCTCAGTATTTTGTTAGGTATAACTCAGATTTTTCCATTGTGTGTATAAACTGCAATAGTCCTTTCTGTGGTATTTCAGTTTGAAGGGGAAGCAGAAGCTGTATCACTACTTGCATCTCCAGCTGCTGGATTGAAAACATTAGATCCTTTTCCTCTGAGGAAGGATTCCTGGCCCACTATCAATGCTTCTGGTGAGAGACCTTCTTTGCCTTCAGCTCATCCAGCTACAGCTCCTGTGCAGAAATCAGCCAAATGCTCTTCTCCGGCCTCCTGGAGTCCACCTTGTCGCATTCAAGGAAGTCTCAGGGATCCAGAGTTCCAGCATAATGGTTGGTGGTTTGTTTTTTTTTAATTGTTCTATTTCATTAACTGAGTTTGTTTCAGAATATGGTAACAGCTTCCTTGCAAATGTGCGTGGCCCAAAATTTTGTGACTTTTAACAAAGAACAGCAGTTCATCTTTGAGTGATTGCTCATGTCCATACCAACTCAGGTGTGCATGCACCATGTGCATAGATTGTTGAAAAGGTTTCCCCTAGACCAGGGGTCTCAAACATGCGGCCATGGGCCGCATGTGGCCCCTAAAGCTATTTCCTGTGGCCCGCAATGACACGGTTGTTATTGATATTTGCAATATCATTGTATGGAAAGGTTTCAATGGTGTGGTCCTCAGACTACCATACTAATACTCATGTGGCCCTCTACTAGTCCTCATCTAGCCCTTGTGGTGATTTGAGTTTGAGACCCCTGCCCTAGACTATCTCTAGGGTCAGCTGTGGCCATTATAGGTAGGGTTACCAGATGTCAGGCAAAAGGAGGACATGTCCTCCTTTTTTACCTTCACGTCCTCCGTCCTGCAGGCAATTTAAAAATACATGATTTTGTCTGGCTTTTTACTTAGAGGTTAAAATATGCTGGAACACCCTATTTTTAGGGGAAAGTGTTCCAGGACCTCCTAAAAACAGAAGAATATTACATTAATAATCCTCCAGTGGTCTCCTTTTTGTACTTCCTTATCCTCCTTTCCATGCTGTGGTATGTGGTAACCCAAACTATAGGTGCCTTGCGGCCCTTTATATAGTTTTAGTCTTTGTTATTCATAGTGATAGTGATTAGGCCATTAATTAGGCATTTCATTGGGGCTTGTCATAACCCCAGGCCTGGATGCCAGGGCATGCTTGGTTTCAAAACCTCACAGTATAGCAGGGGTATGCCCAAGGACAACCCCCATGCTTGGTGCCTGGGTGAGTCACACTTGCAAGTCAAGTGTAAGATTTGCAAGAGCTTTAAGCTACACACTCAGAAGGACAGGGAACAGAACATAAGACTGCTAATGAGGGAGGAGGCTCTCCATCTGGCAGAAGCAATAGACTCTGCCTCCGGCAAAGTGGGCTCAGTTCAGAGTGCCCCAGCTCTAAGTAAAACCAAGGCCCTGGCCCTGGTCCTCCTCAGCACCAGCAAAAGCACACTGGCACCATTCACATTCACTAGCAGTGAAAAGGAAGAAGTCAGAGACAGGGTGCGCTCTGATGGCCAAGTCAGCCGAGAGTGGATCCAAGGTGCAACTTGAGGTGGGTCACTTGACCCCAGCACCGCACCCTGCGGCACCATCGACTCCAGCCCCTGTGGAGGGTATGTCGAGTTCGGTGTCAGTGCTGTCCCCAACTCGGGATTTTGGAGGAAGAACCGGAGTTGCCCTCCAACCTGGAAACCTTTGAGGCTGCCAAGGAGATAATTGCTCAAACATCCTCAGTTGACGGAGAATCGGGCCCAGCATGGGATCGGGAATCAACGTTGCACTCAAGAGGGAAGCCGACCACGTTTAAGCCCTTGTCTCCGCAGCGTAGTCCATGGTGCCAATGGCGCAGAGGACCAGATCATGCACTCTGCTGCATTAGAGCTTGGTGGCAACCATGGCCCCATGGCACTGCTACTCAGTACCACCTCAGATAGTAGCCATGGCAGGAGCCCCATGGCACTGTTCTCCCAGCCATCAAAGACGGTCAGTCCCAGCCCTGGTGCAGTTGCCTGTGGAAAGGGCCTGGTACTGATCTCCAGCGTCCCCCAATACTGGTTCCCCTTGGTCCCCACGCAGCCACTTATCAGAGTCAGAAGAGGGTTCAGCTGTTTCCCCACCCAGCAGGAGTAGCGGGGCTGCCAGGAGTAGTCACTCATCTTGTCCTCAATGGCAGTTGCACCTGCAATGGCCCTTCTGGACCCCGTGGACATTCCACCAGTCGCAGGGCTCAGTGATGGGCTGCTTGCTGTCGATGGGACCCAGACCACTTACGTCCCAGACAGCCAGAGCCCCTCCTGATCTAGTGGCAGATTCGGACCTGGACTCAATAAGCCTTGTGGACCATGGGCCCGAGGATGCCTTAGGTCCCTTGACAACTAGGCTGCCGGATTCAGTCACCACAGTGGAGGCCCATGGAGAGTCGTCTTGCTTTCCTCCAGATGAGGTGGTAGTAAGTGCTGCCCTGGCGTCTACCTTGGATGATAGCACAGCTCACCAGGAACTCTTAAGAAGGGCTGGAATATGGGTCTGCAGGCAGAGGAGTTGGTGGAAGAAGCCGACCCAATGGTGGACATTCTGACACTGAGGGGCCTTCAAACGTGGCTTTCCCTTTATTAAAGACTGTTAGGGACACTACTAAGGCCCTGTGGCATACACCAGCCTTCATCCTGCCCACAGCTAAGAGGATGGAGCAGAAGTACTTTGTGCTGGCCAAAGGCCACAAACACTTCCACATGCATCTGTCCACGGGTTCCCTAGTGGTAGCCGCAGCCAATGAGAGGGACCTTCTAGGCTACCAGGGTCCCACTCCCAAATCAAAGAACACAAAACAGCTAGACTTACTTGGAAGAAAAGTTTCTTCTACGAATGGCCTGCAACTGAATATCACAAACCAACAAACCATCCTCAGCTGATATGCCTTCAACTATCGGCATCTATGGAGAAATTCACAGCTGCTGTCCCACAAGAATTGAAGGAAGAGTTCTCTGCCATGATCAAAAAAGGAAAGGTGGTGTTGAGGGCCTTGTTGCAGTCAGTGCTAGATGCAGCAGATGTCGTCACTAGGGCCATGGCATCGGGGATGATGATGCAGTGTAGCTCGTGGCTTCAGGCTTTGGGACTTCCATACAAGGTACAGATGACTATTCAGGACCTTCCTTTCGAAGGCCAGGACGTATTTGTGACACATGCAAAATTACAAACCCTGAAGGATTCCAGAGCTATGTTTAAAGTCTCTAGGCCTTGATACCCTGGCATCTCAAAGGCATCCTTTCTAGCCACAGCCTCCCTGGAGACCTTAGCAGCCTAGGTTGGACTTCTTGCGTTGGGGGAGCCGCAATAGTCAGTGGTTGACTCATAGGCTGTCTGGCTGCTTCTAAAGGCCAATTATGAGGCTAGCATGGGTCAAAGAGAAGTTTCTGAGGGTACGCCTGGGGGGCGACTTACCAGTTTCCCTAGCAGATCCTTCCCTCCCCCTTTTTGGAGACAGACTATCCCAGTTTAATTAAGCTTGGGCTGACATCGCATCGGACCAGTAGTGGGTCCTGCAGATGGTGAAGTGGGGATGCTTGCTCTAACTTTCTCAGTTCCTCCACCCCATCTTGTCTGCCCTCCCCTGTCCCTTTTTGGGGACCCCTCTCATGAACATCTCCTGGAAGTGGAGGTGCAATCACTCATGGACTTGGGAATGGTGCAGGAGGTTCCAGAGGACAGGAGAGGAAAGGGCTTCTATTCCCACTACTTTCTTATTACCAGGGTGAAGGGGGGTTTGCACCCCATCCTGGACCTCCAGAGGCTAAACATGTTCTTCCACAAGGTGAAGTTCTGCATGGTCTCCATAGCCTCTATTATTCCCTCCCTGGATCTGAGAGACTGGTATGCTGCCCTTGATCTAAAGGACGCGCATTTTCATATTGCCATTCTCTCATGGTATGGACATTTTCTTTGCTTCATGGGTGGGGAAAGCCATTTCCAGTTTGCAGTCCGTCCTTTTGGCTTTGCAGCGGCTCCTTGGGTCTTCATGAAATGTCTGGTGGTGGTAGCAGCCTTCTTGCACAGACGGGGTTGGGTGTTCCTTTACCTCGACTGGTTGGTTAAAGGCCGATCTTATCAAGAGGTTCAAAGCCAGGTGCATGTGATAAGGGACATCTTAGGCAGGCTTGGCCTTTTGGTCAACAAGGCCAAGTCTACGCTGATTCCGCACAACATATAGAATTCATAGGGGCAGTTCTGGACTCTCAAATAGCAAGGGCTGTCCTACTGTGGAACTGTTTTTTATTTATGAGGGCTCTAATTCACAATCTGTGCAAACGTCCCCTGACCTCAGTCAGAAACTGCTTGAAGTTGCTGGACCACTTGGCTTTGTGCATGTACATGGTAGAACACGCCCACCTGCGCCTCAGACCACTCCAGGCATGGCTGGCTACAGTATATCACCCAGGGAGGGACTTTTTGGATGCCCTGTGTCTATCCCTGTCCGGGTGCAGTGCTCCCTACGATGGTGGATGACTTTTGACAGTATAGGCGTGGGACATCTGTTCCAGGAGCACATGCCATCCATGACACTAGTTACAGATCCCTTGGACCTGGGCTGGGGAGCTCACTTAAGGGACATCAGGACTCAGGCTGTTGGTCGAGGAAGGAGATTCTCCTGCATATCAACTTGAAGTTTCTTAGAGCAGTGCGCTTGGCATGTGTTATCTTCAAGGACGGAATGGCAAACAAAATTGTGTTGGAGCAAATGGACAACCTCACAGCGATGTATTGTATAAACAAACAGGGTGGTGCTCCTTCCTCTCCCCTCTGCCAGAAAGCCCTCACTTAGTGGGAATTCCATATTCAGCAGTCCCTTCACCTAGTAGCAGCGTTTCTCCCGGGATGTCGGAATACTCTGGATGACCACAGCAGGTGCTTCCTGACTCGTGCAAAGCATCTTCCAAAAGTGAGGACATCCCCAAATAGACTTGTATGCGTCCAATTCCAACAAGAAATGCAGCAGGTTTCTCTCCCTCCGGAATTGCACCCAAATTCAGTGTCAGATACCTTTCTAATTGGATGGTCGTACTGCCTTCATTGTGCATTTCCTCCAACACCTTTGATTCATTAGGTCTTGCTCAACGAGAAGCAGGACAAGGCGTGTTTGATCCCAATTGCCCTGGACTGGGCGCACCAGCATTGGTTCCCAATGCTTCTAGGCCTGTTAATGGAACCCCCACTCCAGCTCCCCATGATCCCGGACCTGCTTACGCAACGTTGGGGTGCGCTGAGTCACCCCAAACTCTGGGGTCTCCGTCTCAAGGTCTGGCTGCTCAGTGGCTGATGTGAAGAGAGGCAGTGTGCTGTAGGGGTGCAGGAAGTCCTGCTTAATAGCCAAAAGCCCTCAACTAGATTGTCTTATTAGGCAAAATGGAAAAGGTTCTCCATTTGGGTGGCAAACAGACGTGTGCCAGACCACCAAGCATCGGTGCTACTGGTTCTAGATTACTTACTGGAGTTGAAATTGCAGGGCCTATCAGCGTCATCGGTGGAAGTTCATTTGGCAGCCATTTTGGCCTTCCATGAAGGTCCTTCCAAAGGGACTCTGTTTTCAGACCTGTTGGTCAAGCATTTCCTGAAAGAGCTGGACAGACTGTTCTTGTGTCACCAGCCCCCAGTGGCCCAGTGGGACCTTAACCTGGCCCTATCAGACTGACAGGCCACCCTTTTGAGCCTCTAGCCACTTGTCCCCTCCTCTTCCTGTCCTGGAAGACAGCCTTTTTAGTGGCAGTCACCTCTGCTAGAAGAGTATGAGGGTTACGTGCACTCAAATGCTAGAACACCCATATATGCAGTTCTTCAAGGATAAGGTCCAGCTCCGTCTGCATCCGTCTTTCCTCCCAGAAGTAGTATCCCAGTTCCATACGTCGCAAGATATTTGCCTGATGGTATTTTACCCAAAGCCCCACGCCTCCCATAAGGAAAGGTGTTTGCACTCGCTGGACGTGTGCGTGGCGCTGGCCTTCTACGTAGACCACATGAAGCCCTTCCACAAGTCATTGCAGCTCTTTATGGCGATTGCGGACAGAATGAAGGGACAGCCTGTCTCTTCCTGATGCTTGTCATCATGGATCACAGCATGCATAAAGCAATACTACTCGCTGGCCATGGCCCCCCACCATGGTTGACAGCCTGTTCAGTGTGGGCAGCCTCATCAGCAGCGTTCTTAGGTAAAGTTCCTATAGTGGACATTTGCAAGGTGGCCACATGGTCGTTGGTCCAAACCTTCACCAAACACTACGCACTGTCCCAGCCATCCAGGGATGATGCGGCAGTAGGTGTGGCCATGCTGCAGTTAGTTGAGCTGTAGAATTCCATCCTGTCTCCGAAGCAAGACTTGGAAATCACCTGAGTTGGAATGGGCATGAGCAATCACTCAGAGAAGAAGAGATTACTTCAAAGCACCTGATGAAGTGGGATTTTCTCCCATGAAAGGTCATGCAATAAATCTTAGTCTTTTTAAGTGCCACTAGATTCCTTGCTGCTTTTGCTTTACTAGACTAACACAACTGTATATATAATATATAAGGGGTCGTTAGGCACCCAGGGTGGCCACAGCTGACCCTGTGGGTATTCTAGCAGAAAACTTTCCTGTGATCTGTGCACAGGGCGTGCACACACCTGAGTTGAAATGGACATGAGCAGCATGTCTTGAAGAATAGCAGTTATAGGTAAGTAACCTCTTCTGTTTGCAGAGAAAGTCTTTTCTACCAGCCTGTTTCATCTTGCTCTGCACCAAAATGAGTTACTTTTATGCTGCTTTAAGGAGAGTTGGCCTTTCCTCTATGCATGGGTTCCAGTTGTCAAGGCTTTTTCCCCACTCTGGCACTCTGAGTGCAGAAGGTGGGGGCCCGCAACAGGCCAGAAAAGCCACTGGCCTTAAAGCCTGCTCTTAAAAGTCTCCAAGGCCTCCAATTCTTGGCCTTGGAGTGGTATCGCTGCCACCACCCAAATGCAAAAAACCTCTTGTGACCCAGGAAGGCGCACTTGGGAATTCCTCCCTGTGAGGTACTTGCAATCCTCTTTATTCCTCCTTCAGGAAAGTGACTGAACTCCAGCTGCAATATGAGCTGGAACTGGAACAGGCTTCCCTCTAGTAGCTGCCTGTGCAGTCTAAGGCACGGGCACACAAACCTCTTGCCTTTCAGGACACAGAACCAGAACTTGCTTAAAAGGTAAACTCTTTAATCAAAAAGAACAGATGATAAACACAGAGAGTTGCTTCTCTGGGAATTAACTTAGGTAGTTACAGGGTAGTGGGGGGGGGGGTTTACATGTGCTCAGCACAGAGAAATCCAAAAAACAAGCCAAAAACAAAGAAAATACCCTGACCGCATCTAAATAAACATTCCCTGTTCTACTCACGCCTGGTCAGTACCAAACTTAACTTATCTCTGGTAAGGATGTTGCTGGATTCTTCCTCAGGCCCCTCTGGCCTCCTCCTGATCCTTCCAGGAGCTCTGCTGCATCCAAACAGGCCCAGGCCAGGCTGCTGTTACAATTCAACAGCTGTGCTTCATTCCTATTGGCTGTCCTGGGACTGACTAACCAGAGTGTTAACCCCTTCCTCCCCAAGGGTTATTACACCAGTATTTGTTGTCTAATAGAGATTTCTTGATTTCAGGAAGGCATTATAATGCCTCAAGTAACTAGTACTGTGTGGAACAGTTCTCTTCTGTAGGCAGCAGGGGGAAACCTAATACATCTCCAGCCAGGGTTACCCACACAGATGGGTGATTGGATATCTTATCATCATGCTACTCTACTCCACTGGGGGACAAGATCAAGGACAATAGGCTAGGTGTGATACAGCAATTGTCTCCCCTACACCATAGCATTCCTGGGAGAATCAGCTGAAAAACTAACACAACTTGAGACTGTGATGTTTACACTCCTTTTAAGTGCTGTGGGGCACTCTCCTTTGTGGAATAGTGATGTTCATAAGAGAATTCCTGGAAACCCCCTTATAGGGCAGTGGCTGGAGTCAGGTGGTGCCCAGGCTGAAGCTGGATTGGGCACTGGGGCTGGGCAGGGGGTGGGGCCCGGATCTTTTTTTAGAGCAGAAATGCCCCTGCTGGAGTGGAAGGAGGGAGTAGAGCAGGACAGGGCAGAGTAGGAGAGGAGAGGGATGCTGAGGGGGCCTGGCAAGGGAACATTGCAGGGCAGGGGAGGGCAAGTGTGGCCATGTGGGGTGGCAGGGGAAAGTAAAGGGAGAGTTGGGAGCAGGGTAGGGGTGACAAAGAGGGTGGGAATGGCAGGGCAAGGGAGGGCAGGGATGGCCATATGGGGTGGTAAGGGGGAATGTGGAGAGCACGGCAAAGGAGGGTGGGTAGGAAGTTGACAGGGGTGGCAAGGGACCTGGGCAGGGTTGGGGTAAGGAAGGAGTAGAGCGGGGAGGAAGGAATCCATGTGGTCAGGTGGTGGGACCACCACTACTTCCTTCCCCCCTCATATCCCTCCCTGACCCTCTTCCTCCTGCCCTACGCCACTCAGGCTCCACAACCCCTTCCCTGGCCTCGTTTTGTGCGGGCTTCCTGATCCCTTTTGCTTCTTCAGCTCTGGTGGCAACCCTACCCTTTTCCTGGCCCCTGCTGTACCATGCCACCATGTAGACTCACTGACCTCTTTTCCCATGGGCTTAACTGTCCTCCTCTCCTTTCCTTTTCATGCACAGGCTCTGCTCTGCTCCTTCCCTTGTCTTTCTCTTCCCTGTGTAGGCTCCTCTCTCTCCCTCTCCGCTCCCTGTCTTTCTCTTTGTCTACACCATGGCTCTTCTCTCTCCCTCTTCTGTATTTTCTCAGTCTTTCCCTGCTCCTCCCATCTCATTCCCTTAACCCACACTGTTGTTCCAAAAAGATCACCCCCCAATAAATGTTGTGCTTAAAAAGAAAAGACTGGCATGGTCTTATTCAGGGGGACAAGGCAGTATGCCACGTTTATTGTAAATAAGTAAGGAGAGCAAAAAGTAAAAAAGCACACATGCACGTGCACACACAAAAGAAGCTCTGCAAAGCTGGTGTGATACAATTACTAGTTCTTTCATATATTGCTTGAGCCAGCCTAGTGTCCAACGAGGCTGGGCACAAGGAGGGAGGCAGGCAGGCCTCTGCTGGACGTGATCCGATGCTCCAAGATGACAGCTGCAGAATGAGACCCCAAAGTTCCCATGCTGTGTCATGTTACCACAGGGTTTCTGTGAGATCATTGGTCACTAGTCACTTGCAGGCTTGATTGTATTTTGTTGTTTTCTTTCTGGGGTGGCTCCTTCTGTTTGCTTTAATCAGAGATGTCTGCATTGTTCAGCCAGTTAGATGCTACTTGTGGTTCATCAGGACAGGCTGGCAGTTGAGACTGGCCCCTTCACTCACACACCTTGTTCACTCATTTAAATGAACATACGCAGCATATGCCTAAACCAGGTTTCATCAAGTATACAAAATGGAGTTCAGTGTTTAAGCAGGAGTGCCAAACTGACAATATGGAGTCTTGTTGGACATTGGTTATAATGGCTACTACACATGGTTACAAAGTTATTTTACTTATGACACTAAAGGATATATACACTACATTAACTAACATATACTTAAAGGTAAATGTAATTCATTATCTGCCTGTGCCCCACATTACCCCCCTTTTGACACTTCAATTCGGATGTATTGAATGGGTAACAACTTATTTTTATCCAAATAGCACGTACACTACAGTATTTTAAGGCATAAACAACTTGATAGTGAAATAATTATGAATGGGTGGACCATTACCCACAATGTATTTGTGGCTGTGTATGACCATTCCATGAGGACAACATAAATTAGCTTATTGATGTTTGTCTTAAATATAGATGGCAGCACATTTAGTAGAGCATCAGGATGGGGTGCAGAGTCAGGCAAATGTTGAGCAAGAGGCTCCAGTCCTCCCCGGCTTTGTTATGCTGTAGCTGCATAGGCCTACAGAAAAGCCTACTGATTTGGACTGTTGTTGGCAACAAATATGATTAAAGTTTTCCCATACAGTTCCCCTTCTTAAAAGGTCATGGTGCCTTTACTTATCTTCTGTCACATTCATTCTAGATGCATCTGAACTGTGATCCAATGAAAGCTCAATGCTCTCACCTGAGACCAAACAAATGATCTTCTTGCTGGCGTCCCATACTCAGCACACCAGACCAGCAACTGACAAGCAGTCATCTCCCCTAACTCCCATTTGAGAGAGGTGACAAATATGTGTATATTTCTTTCAGGACAGAATGAGCGAGGCAGAAGCCACTGACTTCTTTGTTGGGAAACTTGTAGTTGCCAAATTTTTGCACCAGATCTAGCACGCTGTTAGCTGGTAAAGAGGACCACTGTTACTTGGAACCCCCAAAATCATCACCATTGGATGCAAGGCCAAATGACACAGTTTTATGCCAGAGGGGAGCAGCCTCAACAATGTGGTTTTTTAACCACTCGTATTTCATATCCTTAGCCAATTTTTGCAAATATGCACGTTGGCATCATGAGGTATAACCACAACTCTGCAGCCCTCCTGTTTGGCAGTGCAACTGATTTTGCAATTAGATGTACAAGCAGTATCTGTAAAACAGTGAAATTCATTTCAAATGGTATGGGTTTCACAGCAGAATAAAAAGCATACATCACTTTTAAACTGCTTGTATTTAAGTTCAGGCACTTGAAATGTAAATTTGCATTTCCTAATCAGTACAAAACTGCAAAAATAAATGTTTGTAAAGATTATAATCTACTTTATGCATGTAGTTATCAAGAAGACAAAACAAAGACCATGATTTTTTTCTTTGACTCCTTGCTGTAGGTGCTTTAAGCTCTTTCAGCATTCACAGAGTTGTTAATTTGAAATACAAAACAGAACAACCTTTCTCCTCCCTTTGCAGGAGATATCATTAAAAAATTTAAGTTAACCACTAAACTTCTACTCGGGTGTAGTTAGGCCTGGGTCCCTTTTCTTCCCTTTATTTTCCCCTGGGAGGAGACTACTGAGCTTTTAACTGTGCTTTCAGCACCCCACCCAGATGAGGGTTAGCATACTCATCACATCAGCCCTCACTGGTTTGCTTAGGGCTTGCTGAAATTTCCAAGGGCTCCCAGCATGTCACAGGAGGCATTTTCTATGGGAAACAGTTAGCAAAGTTAAACAGCACTTTTACTTCCATTAAAACATCTATTCCCAGAATCACCTTTTTCTTTGTAAACAGAATACAATACACACTGATGTTAGTATCAAGACAAACACGACAAAGCATAAAACACACAGTTTCTATTGCAACAGCAGATCCATGGATTTTTCTTTTGGTGTTTTGCTGGCTTCAGTTTCTCTTGAGGTTCTTAAAAGCAAAAAACATCTTTCTACCCATTTTTGGGGGGTAGTAGATTCTTGCTTAAAGTACCGCTTTCTTAGTTTACATTTACAGTCTGTTTAAAGTTCCCTTCACAGGTGTGTAAGGAGAGTTGGGGAAGAAAGCTAGAGAAAGAAGGAGGCAGTAGCAGAGGAAGATCCAAGCTAATGAAAGTAGACAGTAACAACCAATGTTCCCTCTAAGCCAGTGATGCAGCTGAGCAAGTTCCCAGGCCCGGGCCGGGCCCCTGAGCCACTGCCCGTTGGCTCCCCAAGTGCATCCATAACTTGCTCAGTTGCGTCACCAGCTTAGAGAGGGCACATTGTATAGATGTTATCTTTTTGTTCAAACTTTAGTAAATGAACAAAACCACAGTCTTTCAGTTTAACATTTTTATTAAACAAATATGAAACGATGATGCTGCCTACCCAGCCTTCTCTACAATCATATACACCTTAATTTTTGACGCCTGCCTTTGTCACATTTCCAGAATGCATATACAAAGTCAAGGTCAACCCTGAATCCAGCAGTAAGATATGACTTTATGCGCATTAGCATGTCTAGATGAGAAACGTCCAATCTGTTACGAGGCTCTGTCTTAATATTATTCATTAGGCTGAAGCCTCTTTCAGCATCTGCACTAGACGCTTGAAATGTGCCACATATATCAACCAACTGGGCCAGGAATAAGAACTTATCTTCTGTCAATGTATAGGCAACAATATCTAAGAATGTGTTCAGTGTTCCAGCCGTTACCTTTTCCAGAACAACAAACTTGAATTCATTGTACTCTGTGGTCATTGTCATTTTCATTGCATCAATAGTCACATCAGATAAATCTGGTTCATTAGAAGATCCTTGATAATGAGGTGGACATGGCATTTTCAGAATCTTGTTGTACTTAATTACTAGATTCTGCACCTCTTCATTACCAAATGTGTAATCATCTTTGCCATGCTTTAATGATGACATATCAAATACCATCCATTCTTTCAATTCACCATCTTGGAAACGATCTTCAAGATGGTCACAGACTCACTTGACAAAGCATAGGACTGCATCAGTATTTACTTCACATTCAAATCTGGCAATAAGTCCTTTCACTTCAGTGCTAAAGTGTGCAGTGTCACCCAAATACTGTGCTCTCAGCTTCTTTAATTTGACTTTAGCAAAGTGGAAAGCCTCCATCGGTGTTAAGCAGCTCCTCTGGAAGATAGAACACAATTCTGCCAGTTCAGCCAAAACATCATTGAGAATTGCAATTGAAACATGGATTTGTGGGTTCTGTAACATCTTCAAGCACTACTTGGCCACAGGATCATTTTCCTCAGCAACCTCCTTTGCATAATATTGGATCAGTGGTTCATAATTTCTAATCAATGCCTTTACTGCAAAATGTTGTGATAACCATCTAACTTCATTCAGTGGTCTAAAGGCAACTGCATCACATTCTGCAATTTTGGCCATGTCATCAAATTGTGATCTCCTGAGTGATGATTTGGAGAATGTTGCATAGACGGTGTGAAGTAGTGTTTCTATGTCCCTCATCAAAGGCATATGTTTCCAGGCATCATCGATGCATAGATCTTCCCAGTGAGCAACACAGTGCTGTTCACTGAGATGTGGAATTTCTTGCTTCAGTAATGCTGCAACTCCTCTCCGTTTGCCCAACATAACTGAAGCTCCATCAGATGTGAACATTACCATTCTTTGCAAATCAAGTTTGTTGTCAGCATAAAACTGTTTTATAGCTGTACAAATTGACTGACTGTCACAACCTGTTAGTTGCAGGATTCCTGCAAACATTGTTTTGTAACTCTGTTTGTCGGAAGAACAATACTTAATGTACAGAATCAACATTTTACTTGCTGAAATATCAGTGCTTTCATCTACAATCAATGTGTGATAGGTAGCATCACGAATTTCATTCATTAAATTTTGCTGTACAACATAGTTAATACATTCAACAAATTCAAATACATAATTCTTACTACGCCAGCTTTCTGGAAGTGTAATGTATTTTGCCATGTGATCAGTCCAGGCTACAACAGTCAGCATTGAACAATTTGTGGAAATGCCACGCAGTACATTATCTATCAGTATTTTCACCTGTTCAGCTTGGCTACACTGTCGCTCACTGAAATCCACTCTAGTCTTCCTGTCAGTCACTGAATCCATCACCAAATGGTTTATTCCACTTTTTAGTTTGATCCTTCGCAACTTGCGGACTCCCTCCAGGTGGATTTTCTGCTTGAGATGCCTCTTCAAATAGTCAATCTTCCATGAACTCTTTCCTTTAGCAAAATCACAGCTTGTCTTGGCTTCTGCACATGAAAAGCGTAATACGCCATTGTCCTCAGAGTAAGAAAATAGCTGACCCAATTTGACATGCTGCAGCTCTCCAGATTCCATAGTCTGTTTCAATGAATTCATTTAGCCATGTCTTCTTAAAACTTCCAATACCTTTACATTTCTTGACGTCACTGCAATTGTCTTGCACCAAACTGTTGGCTGTACGCTTTGTCATTTTGTGTTACGAGTTTGTGAAGCTGCTTTGTGGGATGGCTTCTGATTTCTTGGTTGTCTGTAATCTCAGCTCACCTTTAGAAGATGTGAAAATATATAAGCAAATATTTGAGAAATTACACAGATAAAGAGCTGATGATCACCAATAGCCAAGAATCTTGTTTTTTTTTTGTTTTTTTTTTACTGATTCCTAATGAATGTGCCAGTTCTGACTAGATCTCACTCACTGAGCTAAATGAAGTCACCCTGATTTAGGCCTATATTATTGCTTGACCTAATGTTAATTAAAGTCAATGACAGTTTTTCCACTTTGCTGAAAAAGTTAGATCAGGCTGCCTTCTCTCTTTGCAACCATCCCCATCTGCCAGTTTTGTATTGTCCTTGTCTGCGAGCTTTGAACTTTCCTTTGATAGCTTCGGGAGCTGTGTTAAAAATACATGCATGTTCTGGAGGGGACACCTCCTCCGAAAGTCATTGCTTATAGCACTTGGTAAAGATATCAAACTGGGTGGAAAAGGTACTTTGCCTTATAATGTATTGTCAGGGCCATTCACTTAAATGTGAACACAAGGTGGGGTGTGCCTCTTGGTGATCATAGCCAAGCATGTGTGAATAGCTAGTACAGTGAGCCACTGAGAGATCCAGGGATTAAAAGTGCTGTAAAACTGCTGTGTGTTAATAACGTATAAGGTTCTATACAGCTCTCTGTGTTTATTTTGAATCTTGGGTGGAATTTAAATGTTATAGCTAACAACCTGGCAACAGTGACTTGAAAGGGAAACAATACATGTTTCCCCACACATAATCAAGCCTCACACCCCATCTCGGCATGAGCAGATCACCAGTTTCTGCTCTGATCCTCCCCTTCTGCCCCCAGCCCAAGGAGCCATGGACACCAGCTCTAATCCACATGCCTTTCCCATTCCTGAAGCACGGGCTCCAGCCCCCACTCAGCCCCGCTGCTGCCGGGCTCCAGCCCTCACCAACCCCTTCGTTTCGCTCTCTCTATCCCACTCATTTTCTTCTCAACCCCCCCCATCCCCCTTACCTGGCTGATGCTCCTGAGCAGGTGTGCTATGTAACCTGTGATCTCTCCCTGCCCTGCATGTGCTTCTAAAGTATGCTCAGGGCTGGAGATCTTTAACGGCCCATTTAAAGAGCAGCCCCACCCAAGGCTGCCTGGTGCCCAGGAGAAACGTGCCTGGGGCCAGGTATGACCTCCCTGCCGGACCAACGCTGGGCTCAGTTCTTGTTGCGCTGGTGAGCAGCGGCGGCTGCGCCACTGCTCACCAGCGCAGCTTAGAGGGAACATTGGTAACAACAAATCCAGAAGTGTGGCTCTGTGAGCCAGAGCATCTGTTCCCACATTCCAGCCCCTGTGCTGGGTTAGATGACAGCAGCCCTGCTGTTCCCCAGGAACTGTGCCCTAACCTTTGTGAAACTTGTTTAAAGAGTGTCAGTTCTTGAACAAAAGGCAACACTTCATGCTTTACAAACATGGTACTTTTTCTTTGAGTACTGGCTCTAAGTTCTGTAAAACTGTTGATCACTAATACTGGACACCTTCTCCAGTGGGAAAATTACCTGTTATTTTGCCTAAAGCAACAACAGGGCTAACCTTCTCTAGCAGGAAATCTATTCTGAAGCTACAGCTCTTCACAACTAATGGTTTGCAAATTGGATTTTGTTACCCTTGCGTGTTGCATCATATACCTTCTTCAAGCAGCTGCTCACATACATTCCACTATAGGTGTGTGTGTGCCTAGTACACAGTCACTGGAATGTTTTTGCCTCAGCCTACTTTCCGTAGCGTCATCAGTGGAGCCCCCTAGAGTGGCGCCTAAACCGCCTAGTATAACAGCCGCTGCTGGCACGCTCCCTCCACTTCCTTCTTTCCGCAATAGTGATGGTCACTGGAACTGCATCCGTGCAACTAGGTTCCCTGCTTGTACTGTACTGCTTAGTTTCACTGTAGTTATTCCAGTCTGCCTTAGTTTAGTTTTAGTTGGTCCCAATTCATGTTAGATAAAGGAAAGAAGAGAAGTGTGGATGGCGATGCCATGGTCTCCGGGGTTTAAGCCATGTGCCTCTTGCAGCAAAGCCTTTCGCCTTTCGGACCCCCATACCAAGTGCCTTGGGGAAGCTTACCAGCAGGACTAATGCAGGGTCTGTCGATCCTTTAGAGCCCGAACGAGCAAAGATCGGGACGTGAGGCTCAGGGCTTTGTTGACGGAGGCTGCCCTGTGCCGTACTTTAGAACCCCGGCGGATGCCTTCTGCTCCACCCTCCCTGAGCCAGGGTGCTCAGTCAGCCTCCCCGAGGGGCAGATTGCCAGTGAGGAAGTTGGCTAACAAGCACAGAATGTGTCTCGTACCGGCTGTGCTGGTGGTACCGTGGCTCTCTGCCTCGCCCTGGGTGGTTTCCCATGAAAGGACCCCTGCGGGCTCGAGATCACTCCAGGAGGGCTCGTTGCTCCCCCCTCCACACCAGAGGCATATGAAGCAGTGTGAGCCCTGATGGCTCTACAGCCGCTCCTTGGGGCTGCCCAGGAAGGGACTTGCCCCCCCCGGGGGAGGGGGGCCGCCGGGGTGTTCCCCGTGGTGGGGAAACGGGTCAGGCCGCAGAGGCTTCTGTTCCTCCTCCCCCGGCTCTCCCCCCTCCCCCCCTGGTACTGGAGCAGCTTCAGCAGCCCCCCCCCCCCCCAACTGAACCTGGACACGTGCTCCAGATCAAGCTCAGTGGAGGCTGTTTCTCTTGGCCAGCCAGAATGTTTCTCTCAGACTTCGCGCCGCTTTGCTTCACACTCTCTGCACTGCAGGAGGTGGACCCAAGAGTCACCTTCCAGGGGGAGTCAGAGGATGAGATTCTTCTTCTCAAGATCTGCCAGTGTGGCCAGCCGTCACTATTGGCATTGGGAGTCTTGCTTGGCCTTAAAGGGACCCCATGCCTCCAAGAGATCCCATTATAGGAGAAGGGATAGGGAGACTTTATCATCTCTCTTGATCTCTCTTGTCAGAAAGGTGTCCAAGGACCTCAGGCAGGGCAATGAGCAGAGAGGGTCACTGTTGCCACCTGCCCTCACCCTGCAGATATGGCCCCCTAACTGGCCATCTTGGGGCCCATGGCTCCTTCCTCCAGGGGTGACTCTGCCCTACCATGCCTCACATCCTGCATCCTGCCAGTCATGGTCCCTGGTTTCCAGTGACCCTGGGGAAGGTGCATCGGCGAATATACTTTCCACCCCCTCCACTGTCACCAGTAGTATCAGGGGCCAGCGATAACCCTTCCATAACAGATGTCTTCAAGTCTCATCAGAACCTTCTCAGAAGGATGGCCTTGAACTTTGGGCTGAAGGCGGAAGAGGTGGATGAGAGTTCAGACTCTCTTTGATGTTTTGTCTTCCCCCTCCCCATCCAGGGTAGCGCTTCCCATTCACGAGGCAGTCCTAAAAATTGTGAGATCCCTCTGGCAGACGCCAGCCTCGGTGCCTGCGGTCTCAAAATCTTCAGAGAGGAAATATTATGTCCCAGCTAAGGACTCATCGCCTTCTATGATGAGATGACTGGATTTGTGGATGTGGGAAGAGCCGTTGATGTGATATACCTTGACTTTAGCAAGGCTTTTGATACAGTTTCCCACAGCATTCTCATTGGCAAATTAAGGAAGTATGGGTTAGATGCGTGGACTGTAAGGTGGATAGAAAACTGGCTAGATCAACGGTTTCAGCGTGTAGGAATCAATGGCTCCATGTCAAGTTGGCAAGCAGTAACAAGTGGTGTGCCCCAGGGGTCGGTCCTGGGGCCAGTTCTGTTCAATGTTTTCATTAATGATCTGGATGATGGGATAGATTGCACACTTAGTAAGTTTGCAGATGATACCAAACTGGGGGGAACGGTAGACACCCTAGAGGGCAGGGACAGGATTCAGGGAGACCTAGACAAATTGGAGCAGTGGGCCAAGAGGAATCTCATGAGGTTCAACAAGGACAAGTGTAAAATCCTGCACTTGGGACGAAAAAAACCCCATGTACTGCTACAGGCTGGGGAGTAGTCAGCTAAATAGCAGCACTGGAGAAAAGGACCTGGGAGTCATGGTGGATGGGAAGCTGGATATGAGTCAGCAGTGTGCGCTTGCTGCCAGAAAGGCCAATGGCATACTGGGCTGCATCAGAAGAAGTGTTGCCAGCAGATCAAGGGATGTGATCATTCCCCTCTATTCTGCACTAGTGAGGCCACATCTGGAATACTGTGTCCAGTTTTGGGCTCCCCACTACAAAAAGGACATGGACAAATTAGAGAGAGTCCAGAGGAGGGCAACCAAAATGATCAAAGGGCTGGAGCACAAGCCCTATGAAGAAAGACTGAAGGAACTAGGCTTATTTAGCCTGCAGAAGAGAAGATTGAGGGGGGATTTGATAGCAACCTTCAACTACTTGAAGGGTTGCTCCAAGGAGGATGGAGCTTGACTGTTCTCGGTAGTAACAGAGGGCAGAACGAGAAGCAATAGTTTCAAGTTACAGCTGGGGCGGTCCAGGCTGGATATTAGGAGAAACTTCCTTACTAGGCGAGTGGTGAAGCATTGGAATAAGCTGCCTAGGGAGGTGGTGGAATCTCCATCTCTGGAGGTGTTCAAGGCCCAGCTGGACAAAACCCTGACTGGGATGATCTAATGGGAGTGGTCCTGCTTTTTTTGGCAGGGGGTTGGACTAGATGACCTCGTGGGGTCCCTTCCAACCCTATGATTCTATGACTTCCAGTACCTCTTCTCCTACCTTCCACCCTCTTCATTGGTGGTGGATGCTGCAAACCAGTGTGAGCATCAGGGGCAACCTGCTTCCACCCTGAAAAACGAAGAGGTAAAGGTCCTGGATGCCTTTGGCAAGAGGCCATATTTGGCAGCAACCATGCAGATTAGGATAGCCAACCATTAAGCGCTTCTGAGCCGCTATGCATTTAACCTGTGGAACTCGATCAAGCGATTCGTGGAAGTCCTTCCTCAGGATCCTCAGTCCTTGACTTCTTGACCCTTCTGGATGAAGGTCTCTTGGTCACTCGTACAAGTCTTCGGGCTTCATGGGACGTAGCGGACTCAGCAGGGAGAGCTGTAGCAGCTGCAGTTGCTATGAGGAGGTCATCGTGGTCTCAGGTCTCTCGACTCTGGTCCAAAACTCAATCTAAGACGACCTTTTCGACGGCACCTCTCTTTGCAGATCAAACCGATACCAAATTACATGGCCTCAAGGACTCGAGCCACTCTTTGGTCATTGGGTCTGCAAACACCAGGCCAGCAATGGCAATCCGTCTGCATCCTGGCATATCAGCAGCCTCAGATGAGATCATCATCTAGCTTTAGACCAGGTAGACAGAGAGAGAGAGAGAGAGAGAGAGAGAGAGAGAGAGAGAGAGAGGTATAGGACCCAGAGAGGGAGACATACGAATTCCTCTTTGGGTACCGGTCATGTATCAAGCTGCAGACCCTCTAACCGAAGACAGAACTTTTGACATGTTGATCAAGGACAGCGAACCAGCTCTGACTTACAGGCCAGCACCCCCATTCCTGAACAGATTGGCTGGCTTCCATTCCCAGTGGTCCAGCATCACCATAGACCGCTGGGTGCTTGACACCATTTCAGTTGGTTACTCCCTTCAGTTTACCTCACACCTTCCCAACTTTCTGCCCCCATCCCAGTCCCTCTTTGGGGACCCCTCTCATGAGCAACAGCTAAATCAGGAAGTGGCAAACCTCCTGCCTCTGGGGGCCATCAAGCTGGTTCCCAAAGGGGAGGAGGGCAAGGGTTTCTACTCCCGATACTTTTTGAGCCCCAAGGCCCAATGGGGTTTGAGGCCCATCCTGGACTTGAGATGGCTGAACAGATTCCTAAGAAAGCAGAAGTTTCGGATGGTGTCCATAGGCCACATCATTGCCTCCCTGGACCCAGGGGTTTGGCTTGCTGCCCTCAATTTAAAAGACGCTTATTTCCATATAGCCATAAGATGAGCCCACAGACACTATCTGTGTTTTGTCAGGGAGTCCAAGCATTTTTGGTTTATGGCCCTCCCCTTCAGGCTTTCGTCAGCACCAAGGGTGTTCACCAAGTGCATAGCCATGTTGATGGCGCACTTGAGGAGAAAGGGGGTGCACATTTACCCATACCTGGACGACTGGCTGATCAGAGGCCGTTCCAGGGAGGAGGTGGCCTGAAGTGTCCAACTCACCTTGGAGCTCTGCAGACGTCTTGGCCTCCTCGTCAACACTCGAAAATCCCAGCTCATCCCAGTCCAGAGAATAGAATTCATCGAGGCGGTCTTGGACTCGGTTCAAGGAAGGGCATTCTTATCTCTAGCAAGATTCGAGGTGATGTCCAGCATGATTTCAGCCCTGTCCTGCTGCCCAACAACCACGGCAAGAACATGCCTTTGTCTGCTAGGGCATATGGCAGCAACTACCAATGTGGTGCGGCTAGCATGACTCCGGCTCAGGCTGCTGCAGACCTGGCTAAGGACGGTATTCCAACCTGCGAGACACTCGCTTCGCAAGGTAGTGTCACTTCCTTGATGGCTGTGCTGACAGCTCTGGTGGTGGCAGGATCCAAGATCAGTCCTTCAAGGGATCCCCTTCGGAGTGTCCCACCCCCTCTTATGCTGATCTCCAGTGCTTCAGGCGGGGTGGAGAGCGCTACTCAATTCAAACCTGTGCACTCAAAGGCTGTGGTAAAGCAGAGAGGCAAAACTTCATACCAATGTCAAAGAACTACGGGCAATTCGCTTAGCTTGCATGGTCTTCATCAAGAGGATTTGAGGTCGCACCGTACAGGTTCTAACAGACAACTCAGCTGCAATGTGTTATATAAATTGCCGGGGGGGGCATGCTTACCAGCCCTCTGTTGGGAGGCCATTCACCTGTGGGAGCTGGTGGTAAATCACAACTTCTTTCTGACAGGTTCTCATTTCCCTGGGATTAGGAACAATGAAGCTGACGACCTGAGCAGGGTCTTTCTGTCTCAGCACGAGTGGTCCCTCCATTCTCAGGAGGCATTTTCCATCTTCCACAAGTGAGGATTTCCCCAAGTCGATTTATTTGCAACATGAGAGAACTGCAAATGTCCCCTCTTCTGTTCCCTGTGAGGGCAAGAACCCGGATCGCTGACAGATGCCTTCCTGTTGGATTGGTTGGGGCCTCTGATGTATGCTTTTCCAGTGATTCCTCTCCTATTAAAGGTAATCCTGAAAATAAAAAGGGACAGAGCTGCAGTCATTCTGATTGCACCAGCTTGACCCAGGCAGTTCTGGTACAGTCTGCTGGTTGACCTGTCACACTCCCTCCAGTGGAGCTCCTGCTGAGGCCAGATCTCACACAGGACAGGGGTTGTCTTCATCATCCAAACCTGAGGTTCCTGCACCTGACTGCATGGAACCTATGTGGTTAAGTAGTAAAGAGAGAGCTTGCTCTCTGCAGGTTCAGAAGATCCTACTAGGCTCTAGGAAACCATCTGCTTGGACCTTGTATATTGCAAAGTGGAAATGCTTCTCAGCTTGGGCTCGGTCACGTGGTCTTGATCCAAGGTCGCTGCCAATCCAGGAGATACTAGAGTACCTCCTGTTCCTCAGGACTCAGGGCCTGTCCCTGTCTTTCCTAAGGGTCTATCTGGTGGCTATCTCAGCCTTTCACGTCCCGGTGGGAAGGTCCTCTGTTTTCTCTCCCTATATGGTGACTAGGTTCTTGAGGGGCATTGAGAGGTTGTACCCCTCTGTCCACCCACTTACTCCCCAGTGGAGTCTTAACTTAGTTTTAAATTGCCTTACGAAACCCCCGTTTGAACCATTAGTGTCATGTCCAGTGTTTCCTCTTAATTTTTTTATAGGCTATGTGTGCAAAAAATTTCTTTTGTGCAAATTTTTGGAACCAGCGTCCAAATTTGTGCACACTCCAGTGAGAGCGGTCAAACTTGTGAGTGCAACAACGTGAGTGTGTATGATGCAAGTAATGTCTAAATTTTACTTTGATATGGTGATTAAAATGATTTTATAAATGACAAAACCTTATTTGAAACATGCTACTTGAAATCGTCTTAAAAGTAGCATTAAAATATTAGCATTGTTGAATTTTTTTGTGTGCACTTTATTTTGTTGTGTGCGCAGGTTTCACAACTTGTGTGTGTGTGCACAGCTTGGAGGGAACATAGGTCATGCCCGCTTCTGACGCTCTCATGGAAGGGTGCCTTCCTTGTCGCTATTACCTCAGCGAGGAGGGTATCTGAGCTTAGAACACTCTCTTCAGAGCCACCATTTACGGTATTCCACAAAGATGAAGTTCAGTTGAGGTCTCACCCGGCCTTCTTACCCAAGGTGGTGTCCCAGTTCCATGTGAACCAGGACATCTGCGTACCTGTTTTCTGTCCTAAACAATACACCTCAGATGAGCAGTGAAGGTGGCACACCTTAGACATCAGAAGGGCCTTTGCATTTTACGTTGAAAGGATGAAGCCGTTCCGGAAGTCTTCACAGCTTTTTGTTGGAGTCACAGACAGAATGAAGGGACAGCTGGTCTCCTTGCAAAGGATTTCAGCATGGGTTGCTGCTTGTATCAAAGCATGCTACAAAGAGGCAAAAGCTCTGTTGCCTGGAGTGGTACAAGCTCACTCGACAAGAACCATGGTGTCCACAACCGCCTTCCTTGCCCAGGTACCCCTGCAGGAAATATGCAGAGCAGCTACGTGGTCCTCCATACACACATTCACTACGCACTATGTCATTGTGCAACAGTCCAGAAATGATGCAGTAGTCGGGAGGGCAGTGCCACAGTCGGTTAGACCTTAACTCCGCCCACCATCCTGGTTCAGGCTTGCTAATCACCTGTAGTGGAATGTATGTGAGCAGCTGCTCGAAGAAGAAGAGGACAGTTACTTACCAGTAATGGCCGTTCTTCGAGATGCGCTGCTCGCTTCCATTCCACACCCACCCTCCATCCCCGCTTTTGGAGTTAGCGGAAAGAAGGGACTGGAGGGAGTGTACCAGCAGCGGCTGTTATGCTAGGTGGTTTAGGTGCCACTCTAGGGGGCTCCGCTGCTGACACTACGGAAGGTAGGCTGGGGCAAAAACATTCCAGTGACCGTGCACTGGGAGCAGACACACCTATAGTGGAATGGAAGTGAGCGGCGCATATCAAAGAACGGCCATTACTGGAAGTAACCGTCCTCTTCCTTCTTCTGTAAGACAAAGAAACAAACCAGCCAACCAACAACTGAAACCTAGACTCCTATATCCTTTGGAGTCAGGTGGGCAAACACCTATATCCTTCAGAGTCTGCCTGGTTAACCTGGTAGCAACAAAGTTGTTTTAATATCAGTAATAACACAGAACCCTAAACTCCTATGTCCTTCAGAGTTTAGGTGGACAAACTCCCATAAGCAGTCTGCTTATTCTGATTATAACAATGAAGACAGTCCTACATGCTGCAGAGGAAGGGTGGACAAACTCCTTTCTCCCTCAGAGTCTTCCTGGCTAACCACAAAGAAAGGGAAGTG
>ML682067.1:821821-931852 GCA_007922195.1 Podocnemis expansa
CACACACACACACACACACACACACTTTTTAGATCTTCTATAATGTCAAGCTTAATAAAACTGGTGGTGTGAACACCAATTTTACAATAATCATGGGATACTCCTATGCTCCCCCTCTTGTATTCTGTGCCAAAATGTTATGCCAGAAAGGGCACCCAGGAGAGCGCCTCCAATAAATTTGTACTTAAAAAGAAAAGACTAGCAGGATCTTATTCAGGGGGACAATGCAATATGCCACATTTACTGTAAATGAGTAAGGATAGCAAAAAGCATGCACGCGCACACAGTTCTGCAAGCTGGTGTGATATAATTACCAGTCCTTTCATGTGTTGCTTGAGCCAGCCTAGTGGCCAGCCAGGCTGGGCACAAGGAGGAGCCAGGCTTCTGTCAGTCATGATCCAGTGCTCCAAGATGACAGTTGCAGAATGAGACCCAAAGTTCCTATGTTCTTACCCATCTTCTATACTTGCTGGCCCTCATGCAAGTCTGTGGGATTTGCTGTGTCATGTTGCCTCAGGGTTCCTGTGAGATCATTGGTCACCAGTCACTTGCAGGCTTGATTGTATTTTGTTCTTTTCTTTCTGGGGTGGCTCCTTCTGTTTGGTTTAATCAGAGATGTCCACGTTGTTCAGCCAGTTAGATACTACTTGTGGTTCATCAGGACAGGCTGGAAGTTGACTCCCCCCCCGCACACACCTTGTTCACACATTTAAATGAACGTGCACAGCATAGGTCTAAAACAGGTTTCATCAAGTATACAAAATAGAGTGCTATGTGTAGGCAGGAGTTCCAAACTGACAATACAGAGTCTTGTTGGACATTGGTTATAATGGCTATTACACATGGTTACAAAATTATTTTCCTTATGATACTAAAGGAAATATACACAATATTAACATATACTTAAAGGTAAATGTTATTCATTATCTGTCTGTCCCCCTACATTATCTGTCTGTTCCCCATGACATTGGCTCCTCTTTCACTCTCCCCTCCCGGCACTGCAGGGGCTCCCTCATCCTACCTGAAATGGGCCGAATCCAGCCCCTGAATGCAGCTCTCTAGCCAGGCCACTCCGCATGCGTCTGTGCACAGAGTGCGAAATTGAAAAGGGCTGCGACTGGCCATGGCTCCCAGGCTCCTGCAGCGGCGCTCAGCAGGCCAGAGTTCAGCCTATGGGCTGCAAGTTGGACAAGTGCATTAGATCTTACTTCATGGTGCAACAATGGTAGCCTGCAAAGACAGATGTCTTGAAAAGAATATAGTGGAATTGACTTATTCCATCCCCATCTCAACACCATTGTCAGGGTAATGTTTTATGGGAAACATTACAATGGAAGTTTTTATAATGGGGATAAGTAAGGGCATCTCAGTTCTGTTCAAAAATAAAAAGTATGCAGTATCCTAAATGTAGTTATGTTTTAAGAAGTAGTGTTTGATCTAATTGTTGACATGAAGTGTCATGCTGTGTAGACTTTTGATGCAGAAACAGCTCTCTCTTAAATGGTTGAAAAATGTACGTGTGACCTTTTCTTCTAGGGAATGTTGTGAGTCCAAAGATGAGCCATTTCCAGTTACCACTGCAGGAAAGAAACTATAATGATGAAGGTATTTTTCATTCTGAAATGTTAAACAATATTTATCATACGGATGAAGTCTGAATTTATGTGCAGTCCAACAGGTGGATGTATACAGGACATTCCAAGCCTAGGCCAATCAAATGTTAATGCATAGCCAGGCCATCAAAAAGAAAGTCAAATATTTTTCCCTGCCCAGTCATCTAAAAAGTTAATTACAAACCACTATGAAAAAAACTTGTGAAATGTGGTTAAAATGCAACTGATCATGACTGTGGCATAGTATGGCTAATATAACTGTTTGTTCCAAACTGAAGGTTATTAACCCACACCACTTTCCACCTTTTCACCAGTTTTTCTGCTTTGACTCCAGCCTTTGCTTTAGCAAAGGGCAAATACTATGCCTATATTTTTAGCCCATCTAGAAGATGGAAGCATTTGTAATCTATTCTCATGAGAATGAGTACAGGCTCTGTATTCTCCGAGGGAGCTTTCAAAATTGAGTGCCGAGACTGCCTCTCTGACCTGATGCACTGCTGTACTTCCATACTGTCCTTACAGATTTTGTCACTGCTCTGGTAAGATGGCCACTGTCAGTAATGACCTTAGATGTATCAGTCCTCCAGACAAGGAAGACACATAAAACTGTGACTTTTCAGAAGTCAGACAGAATGTGACAGTGCCCTATAATGTGCTGTATTCTCTGTGAGTTTAAATCAGATTGTTTAACATTTAATAGCATCTCTAAAAGTTTGCCTTAAATCTTTGAAACAGACTTTTTTGGACTAACCATTCTTAACTGAGTTCCCAGGTTGCACATGCAAAAAATCCCCCTTATGAGCAAATGGCTAACTGTAGCTGTGCATAGAAGTGTGTGGTTGGGCGCTCAATCCACTTGTATGCATAACAAATTTATGCACTCAACAGATGCACATTGGGGCACAGTTGAGTCTTTCTGACAGCTCATACTTTGTCACTCATTGTTTTTAGTAACAAAACTGTAGTCAGTCATGCTGTTATCTAAAATGTGCGGTGAGATTGTGGGATGCTGCAGAGTACTGTGGAATTTCACATACTTCATGTAGATGCTTTGCTGAGCACTTTACACTGCCCCCACACTTTCCAGCTAACAGTGACTAAAAGAAAAAGAATCTCCTTAATACGCCACTACAGTGCATCTGAAAGGTAGGGGGTTCAAAGAAGCTTCAGGCTAGTTTGTGCTCCCAGTTCTGGTCTGACTTCGCAGCAGCTGCTCCCCTCAAGTAATTTAGAGCAGCTTGAGGACGGATCTAATCTCTGATAGCTGCCATAAATCTCAAAGGACCAGTACAGTGCACAGGAATTGCTAGAATACACACGAGCCAAAACCACATCAAATATGCTGGGGAAGAAGACGAAAGCATAGGAGCTGCTATGGCAGTTGTTTACCCCTGGAGGATCAGCTTATTCTGTAAAGACGGACACAATGGCTCCAGTGTTCAGAGGAGCCAAAGAGTTCAATGCCCAAGTCCCATTACATTTTACTGTAATTGATCACCTCATTTAAAAATACCAGTCATTATCTCTGCAGCTTTTTAATTAGCTTCCCTTGTGACAATAAAGCTAACTCCTGATTTAGAAGTTTGTTGGTATTTGTCAGAAGTGGCATAAAATCTTGTCTTTATAAGTCATCCACAGCTGCTTTAATTGTTTTTAAATTTGTCTAAAATGTGGATTTAGTTATAGATTTGTTTTCCTTATTATATTCACTCATAGATGACAGGTTGTCCCAGATCTCTGCTCGCTCTGCAGCCTCCAGCTCACTAGCATCTCAGATTTTGGAACGAGCTCAGAAGAGAAAAGAAAATTTCTGGGGCAAGTTATGATATGTTCCACCAAGGAATCTCTGGTTTGAAAAGTGTTTTGTATAATGATGTATTTTTATTGCATACAGTTGTGTACTACTTTGATTTTGGGCAGATTTTTTTATCATATCCTTTTACCTACTGGTAAAATGACCTGACCCTGAGGGACATCGAGGATTTGCAACTCTTGAAAGAGATGGGAGCTGTGGGGTACACAGTATCTACCGTTTTACAAGAGCCGTCTTTAATTTTTGGCTATGGCATCTATTGAAATTGAAACTAATTCTTTTTATACAACTTGTACCACTTCTAAAGGTGTTTTACTAGAAGAGTATAGTACACCAAGAACAGTATTAGAGCAGTGATACTCTCATTCACTTAGTACTGTTCCTCAGGCATTTGATTTCAAGCATGGCTGAGTCAGGCTATAGCTATGTTGTTAACAGTCCTGCATGAATTGTGAATGTATGTACTGAGCTGTGCTGTCCCTGCTACCAAGCAGCTCAACATAGTTCAACAAATGTGATGTGAAATGTGCAGCCAATGTTGACTTTTTTTACTAGGATTTCAGGATTGTTCCAGTTTAAAATAAACAATTAAAAAGTCACCCACTTGTTTGTTGCCTGAAAGGCTTTGAGAGCTCACTCTATGGGATTACTGTTAACCATATCAGGAGCATTCATATGTATGCCTATATTGTTGTTCAGAGCAATTTTTATGGTTGGTTTAGGTACGTAAGGGGAAACCCACCCTGAAGTGCTGGTTTTCTTAATTTTAAACACTGGTATTTAATTACTTAGTCATGCTCCTCAATTATCTCTTCATACTCCTCTTCTAGTTGGCTGTTTCTGAGCAAGTGAACTACTGTAATGATCACAGCTAAAATTGTTTGTGATTTATGCTGTTGACCTAGTTTTTGTTTCCATCTGACAAAAAGATAATATGAAGTAGGTGAAAATATCTGCTTAATAGCCAGTTTTTTAAAAATTTGCATGTTAATGTTTGTTTTTAAATGTATCTGTACAAAGAATTTGAATTTTGTATATCTTTAGAAATAAAGAAAAAATCGCTTGCCATGTTTCCGTTCAGCTTATTACACCCAACTGCGACTTGCCTTCCAGAAGGTCACAGTGTCAGTCTCAGTGGACCTCTCTCTTTGCACAAATCCAGCAGTTGTTCTGACTGAATCTCAGTGGTCCTCTGGAGGATAAACTTCTGTCCTGGGGGAGTCCAGAACTGCACTTTATTAAGCAGTTTCTCATGCTCTATAAACAAGTTGACATTTGGAATCATGATTAACTAAACCCACAGCCAAAGGCAATAGTCCAAGCTGAAAGACTGAGGCTTTCTCTGAACTGGGTCCTTCGAAACCAGCTGGCTGCTATATCTTAGCATCAGGAATGAGCTCCTACAGCTATAAACAAGAGTTAGGCAACTATTGTGCAAATCACAGAAGGGAAGGTTGTCTTAAAATATCTTTTCTCCTCAGTTGAAAGAATTCCTTTAGAAAAGTTCATCTTTTTGTATCAAGCTCTTCATACCTATTTAATGAGGATTCTGATGGCATTTAAAATAGTTTGTTGAAAAATTTCCAAACTGGGTTTTTGATTAAGCAAAATTTTGTAAAAAAGTGTTTTTCCTCCCTATCTTTCTGTTTTTCAAGCAAAATGGAATGGCTGGATCTAGAAATACTTTTATTCGGAAATAGTGCTGTAGTGCCTTGTAGGAGTTGTTGTTCAATGGCCTCATTTATTCTAATCTTTGGATGGAGTTTTCTGTCTGGACTGCGTGATCCATGATAGATACATCATGATCAGGGACTTCCATGCTGTACTTATTACCTCCTCTCTCCAAAAGGAGAGATTGTGGTGATTTTTCTCATCAGGTAATGTGGCAGCATCTCCAAATCAAAATTTGTCTAGTTTTGGCCAAAATTCCAGTTGTCAAATTTCCACTAGGGACATGATCAGGTTTCCATGGAAAATACAGACAAAACAAATGTTTGTCAGAATTTTCTGCAAGTTAATTTTGGTCAGCTTTTTCAAGCTTTTGGGAGATACTTTTCTATGATCTTCAAAGTAGCTAAAGAAAGCTTAGTGCAGAGGTTTTCAAACCATGGGTTAGGACCCAGTACTGGTTCGCAGATGCTCAGGTACTGGGTTGTGGTGTCCCCTTCTCCTGCCACCGAAAGACTGGAATGCATTGCTAAAAGGTGTAATTGTTGGTCATGGGCATAAATGACTTTTTTTCAACTGGGTCCTGAGGAAAAGAATTTGAAAATCATCAGCTTAGTGCACACTTCCTTCTGGTAATATTGTTCAGATAACACATTAGGAATTTTGCTGATAGATTTTTCTTTCTGTAACGCTCCACTTACTGCTAAGGAAGGGCTCCCCTCTTATGAAGCAGGCTGGTTATTGAGGCAAATTTGAAAGGAAAGAAATCTTATTTTTACTGAATAAAATATTAAAATTTTTGTTGCTGGTTGCAACCCTAGGAGAAGGCATCATGTCCTCTGCTCCCTAGAATTTACTCATCTTATTTCTTGTCATTTTCACTTCATTCAGTTTATTACTCGACACCTAAATGCTTGGTTGCATTCATTAGTAAATCTATCTTCCCTGGAGGTGGTAGCTGGGTCGAAGGAAGACATCTGGTCCATGGGGGTTAGTTCCGCTCACTGCGTTTCTCAGGCGTGTGGATTTTTCACATCTGAGTCATGCAACTGGGTCACACTAACTTTCTACTGTAGACAAGCCCACAGTGTTGACTTCTGTAATTTTTTTGGACATAATTGGATGTAATTTGGATGTGATTTGTGGATGTAATGCCTCACTAAGGCTGCCAACATATTAACTTTCCAACTTATATTGCAGTAATCACTAGAGCTAGAAATTGTTTTGAAAAGTGAGAATTTAAATTTTAAAACAGTTCTGAAGCAACAAGTTGATTCTGGGGTAAAGTTCACAGCCATAGACTGCTCCATGCTCTGCCTAAAATAAAGTTACTTCTTCCTAGCCATTATACATTGTTGTTGGAAGAAGGTGGATGATGAAGGAAAACAAAGCTATTTTGCTAGTCACTGGATTACTCGGATATTAACAAATCCCCCACTTCCACATTGTCATTTAAGCAGCATGTTTGAGTTATTGTTTGCTGACAAACAGGGTAGGCATGCTGCAGAAGATAAGTATTTAACTTCTTTCATCCACCTTGTCTGCTGGAGCTATAATTCTCTAATGCTATCTCTGCTGTTTCATTACGAAGAACGTAAGCTAGTTGAAAAGAGTTTTGGTAAAAACATCCTTTGAATATAGGCACATACTTCTTTGTAGGTTGCCAGATTCTTAGAACATGAATTCCCAGATTTGTGCTTCATGGTTGATGTTCTAATATCTTAGCTGTTTGTAGTCTAAGATGAATTGTAGGCAGAGTCCAAGCCTTGATCCACTGAATAATGGAAGCTTTGCTGTTAAGTTTGTTAACCAAGTTGTAGCAGAGTTAAACTGCAACAAAATAGTTCCACTGCTCAAATACAATGACTGATAAAGGAATATCTTAATTGGGATTTTAAAAAGTTTCAAAAATTTAATTGATTCAGACTAAACTTTCTTGCAAGAAGTATTGCAGTAGAAGTGACCCAAAATATAATCCTGATTCCATATGATTATTTTAATCTTTACAGAAATGAGTTTTAGTAATGGGCAGGGAGTGTTGCCACATAGAAAAAAGATTTGGGGCATAGGTGCCTCTGAGGCCTCTCTCAGGCCTGGTCCCTAAGGCATTTGTGCACTAGTTCATGGTCTGATAGCAGCCCTCTGCCCTGGAAGCTGGTTAAATACATGAAACACTTGACACAAATTTACCATAAGTGGAGTTAATTTAAACAATCAAAAACTAAACACCAGTTTACAAATTCAGGTTGATTCTGAGTGCCAGCTGGGGAAGAAGATGGGGAATGGCAGTGAGGAGTGGGTAGGGTGGCAGGGCAGCGATGGCTGGTGAAGTAGCAGGGGAGCATGGCAGGGCAGGGTGCCTGATGTGTCAGGAAAGGGGAGGAGAGAAGGCGGGAGTGGTTAGTGGAGTGGCAGGGAAGCATGGCAGGGTACTGGTGGCCAGGAGTGGGGTGTGGGGAGCAGTGTGGCCTGGTGGTGGGATCTCCTATTTTCCCTCCTTGGGTGCCTGAACTCTGCTGCTGGGGGGCTCCAAGCCTGTGTGACACCCCCCTGACCCACCCCTCAACCCTTACCCTGAGCTTAGCCACAGCTCCTCCAAAGCCTGGCCAGCTCTTCCCCGCTCAGAGCTTGCATGTGGCTCAATTGGCTCCCAAACCCTCTGCTATCCCCCCCCCCCCCCAGCTCATCCTCGCTTCTGGTCCAGGGATGCTAGAACTCACTGCTTGGGCCTGGGCCTGGGCCTGGGCCTGAGCCAGGCAGATATTAAATTTCCTGCTGCTGTTCTCCTACCCTAGGCCACATGCCAGAGTTTCCTGCAGAGCAGCAGATATAAAAAGGCCCTGGCCTTGCACGCTCCAGCTGAGCTCCCAGGTACTACAGAGCTAAAAAAGACAGGCTGTGCCTGCATGCCAGAGCTAAGTGCTGCACTGTGTGGCTTGTCACAGCTTGGGGCACTCTGCTGGACGTTTGGGGCATGGGCCCCATGGGTCTTTTCCAGCAATGCCTTTGGTAACAGGAGATGAAGACTGCAGAGATCTGTTTAAACATATCTAATGAAGAGAGAACTGTTCCAAGAACTTTCAATAAACGCAGAAAAAAGGGGGGAGTACAAAATATGAAAGTTGTTGGGAGAGCTAGTTTCTTTTCCCTGCTTTGAAACAGCTGCTATTTAAGACAGAGTAGATCTGTGTAAGATTTTGGTTTGGAATCTAATAGATTATCCAGTATCATAAAAAAGGATTATTTGGAGTTTCATGTTAAATATTTATTAACATAATACACATATTCTCTAAATGTTTTGATGTTAACTACATCTCAATTAAATGTGAATCTATAGCAGTGTATGTAAAAGCCCTAGACTGATATATGATTAGCTCTACTTTCCCTAATTTTCCTGGAATTGCAGTATTCGTTAGGATTATAGAGAAAAAGAAATTCACCTCTAATGGGCATAAGTATGTCACCAAAAGACCTAATATAGATCTTATTTTGTTTGAGGAACAAATATAACAACATAGCCCAATAGACCTATTTTGTTGTGGAACTAGTATTAGCTACAATGGAACAAGGACTGTCATAAACTCTCCCCAATAAGATGGTCTGCTAGTGTGGCTACCTACCAATATAACTACACTGGAAAGCTCTTTCTAATGGTGACAAGGTCTCCCCTGAGGGAGACGACAGAAAGTGATGTGTATTCAGTGCCTCCAGATATCTTGATGGGGTCCTCCAGCAATAAGTGTGAAAGATTTAAAACCCTTAACATTTCTCTCTTAAGTTTAACTTACATTAAATGGAAGCAATTAACAAGAAGTATATTTTTGTTTTTCAATTTACCTTTTGGGTCATTCTTGATTGCACACATCCAGTAGGAGTTAGAGTCCCTAACTGTATTTTTTGTTATAAGCTGTTTACATCTGATTCTGTATTCTATGCTAGTGGTTCCCAACCTTTTTCAGGCTGGGGACCCCTTTTTAACAAAAAAAAATGTTGTGGCCTGCCCAGGCTGATTATGTAATCTGGCCCACACGGGCAAACTCTGGCCCACATCACTCTGGTGGTGCCACTGGGACAGCTGGCAAGCAGTGCTGCCGCCACCATGGCCTGCACCACTGGGGAGCAGAGCTACAGGAGCTATGGCCCCCTCCCCTTGCTCTTGCCAAGGAGCTGCCGTAGCCCCATCCCCCTGTCAGGATTTGGCCATGGGAGGGAAAAGGCAGCCCTGGTGGGGAGCATCAGGGCTGTAGCTGGATTCCAGCCCCAGTAGAGAGAGGGTCCGCGGACCCCCTGCAACACGTCCACAGACCCCTGGGGGTCCCCGGACCACAGGTTGGTAACCACTGTTTTATGCTATTTCTCTGAAGGCAACTCTAACAATGACCTACCAATGACTAAATAACCATATTTGTTTAATATGTTTCAAGTGCACCTTTCTCTCTAGCCTCAGATAATATTAAGTGGGGTTTTTTTTAATTACTACTGCTGCAGATACCTGGGATGATTATGTAATAAGACTATTCTGTGGATAAGCTTGATGGAGGCAGTATTAAGGCATCATTGAGTTTCAGATCTTAACACAGCTTTGCAATACTCTACTCCGATTAACCTTTTTTTTTTTTTTTTTTTTTTTTTTTGCATAACATGTCAGTAATTCCACATTGCCAAGTCACTGAGTCACTGCCTTGCAGTTAGAGCAACCACCACTACCACACAGCAGGAAATACAGAAATTTCAGTACACCTGACCTAACTTCTCAAGGGTTGGATCTATGTAGGTCATTAAATAGATCAGCAGTATCGCATCATTACAATGCTTGGTTTTAATTTCTAAAAATCAAAGGAATCTTGCACAGGGTAGAATAGCTGATGAGGGCGTGGAACTTACGTATCATAAAACGATAAAAAGCGATTTCTGCTTTCTGTTTGTAAGCATCTGCTCAAGAGGGATGGCACTGACAGCCGTAGGTCTTGACAACTCTTATTTATGCGTTGTACAATACCAGTAGTACCAGGGCTGGCTAAAGGGTTTTGATTTGGTGCCCCCCCCCGTCTCATTCATGGAGGTTGAAAACTGTTTTCCAAATTGCATAAATCTCCAGTGTCTGCCTGCAGCGGGATTTAAAGTGCACTCTGCCTACACGACTTAAGCTGCAGGTTGACTAACAGTGCCTGAGCTGCTCGGAAAGAGTTGAAGAGGCAGGAGCCAGCCTGATTTTCAGGGGGGGGGGGGGCTAGGCGCCCCTAAGAACTGTCACCTAAAGTAACGTCTGTCTCTTGCCTCACAGTAGAGCCAGCCCTGAGTAGTACACAGATGTTTTAGCAGATAATGGGCCAGACTCAAACCTATTCTAGTGCCATTGAAATAAACTGAGTCCAGTTTTCATTGCAAATTATGTGTTAAATCTTCATGTCACTACAATGGAAATTATAATCGCATCTGAGTTTTGCAGGTAGCAGAAATACAACATGTAACTCCCCCATATTGATATGTAAGGCTGACTCAGTATGGCCTTCTACTGAGACCAAATTCATCTCAGTGCCTTTGGTAGAAAAATAAGAATATTTTAGAAAGCAAAATGTAATGGTATGGTTATGTAGCGGCATGTAAAAAAGTGGCACATAAAAAATAGTGACGTGGTTATGTAAAGTTTAATCCACAGTTAACTAACAGTGCCACTCTATTCAGTTTTTTCTTCTTATTATTATAAAATAACCACTTTGTTTTTATAAGAATAAAACCTTTAGATTATAATATTTAAGTAGTGTCTCTTAATGTACATGCCCAGAAATTAAATAACTGCACGGATTTAAAGTCAGAGAAACATCAACTTTTAGAAGAGCCATATTAGTACAAGAGAAAATAAAAGTGCTTCAACTATGAGAAATGGGTGAAACATTCCTATTACAATGCCTTAGTTCATAAACTTCATGCCAAGGACCAGTCCAGGAATTGAGGACGACTGAATTTCCCAGACCCAGACCTAGTAAACTACAAGCAAATTTCTACATAACAGTCCTGAAGGGGTGCACAACAGAAGTAGATCAAAGTAAGGTATTAGTTGTTTACGTGTGGGTTAATTGAAATGCAAGGAGGAAGCTTTTGTGGCTTTAGGGGCAGAAGTGATGTAAACTTCCAGTCTTCCCCCAAAACGATATATGGGTCAGTAAGACATTATCGAGAATGCGAAACCACAATGGCTGCCCAGTGAATTAGGGAAACTCCGTACGTAATTACACTTATAAAGTTCTGACTGGAGGTCAGTGATGGGGAGCACTACTAATTTCTAAGACATCACTGGAAAAAAGTGAGGTTAAGGACATGGAAGATCACCTTGTGCAGTTTTCGTAGAGTTAGTTGGGCTGTTTTTTTCAAAAACTACGCATGACAGTTCACTGACGTTCAACTCTTTTTTGAAGGTTAAGACAGAGTTACCATGGAGCCAGTTACTTGATTTAGATATTGTTATGGGGACCCTCATCCTTGAAGCCCCCTGTGGCAGCCCAGGGCACCTCTGTCTCTGTTTTGCCAGTGGGCTTTCAATAAACACACCAAGGCTTATGTATACGAGCAGTGCCCTCTCAGGGTTTTATTTGACAGTGAAATTTAAAATAAAGAGGCCCTCACCCGAGCATCTCAAGCAGAAAGGGGAGGGGACTGAGTTACTTTTAGTCCAGCAACTCCGTTTATGTCCAGATCCTTTAACAGTGAATCCTTCTTGGCCAGGAACCCTTTTCTGAAGCCAGCCCTTCTTGTTATCAGCTGAAGAAGGTTCTCTTCTCTTGGGTCTATGTCCCCATAGAGCAGGGGTTGGCAACCAAATAGATAAGCAGAGCCATTTTAAAAAAATGCCTTCAGTAGCCAAGTGTTTTGCAAGCTGCAGTGGATGTAGCCTCCTGGTGGGGATTGGGGGGAGCCGGGTCAGGGTGCCTGCCACAGGGGAGGGAGCCTGGAACCAGGAATAGGCCCCCCACAGAGTCCCCCAGTTGTGGTGAGGAGCCTGGAGCCAGGCTCAGACACCAGCAAGGTCCCCTGGTGGCAGGATGGGGTTGAGAGCTCAGAGCCACAAGGGGGCAGCCAAAGAGCCACATGTGGCTTTGGAGCTGCAGGTTGCAGACCCCTGCCATAGAGGGAAAACTGGGACAACCCTTCCACAGAACAGTGTAAAGTCCCTATGATCTGAGGATTCTGCTGTTACCTAGTGAAGTCCTTCCATGGGGAGCTATGATGGAGTGAAAGCAGTCAGGACTCTAGTGGAGTAGGTCCCCTCTCAGGACCCCTCTCACCAATGCAGCTGATCCTGAATCTGGCTTCGTAGCAGGGGTGTCGTTGGTGTTGGGCCACCAGGGCTCATGCCCCAAATGTTTTGCCCTGAGCCCAGAGCTGTAGCAGGCTCCTTGCCTGCATTAGCTAAATGCTGGGAAACTCAGTGCTTTCTCTGTTTGGTTAAGTCAGGGGTGGCCAAACTTAGGGAACTCAAGAGCCACACAAGTTGATTATTAAACCTTCGAGAGCTGCACTGAGGCATATAGCCATATACTTTTACCTACTCCAAAATTACTAAGTTTAAAATTCATTGAACACTTTAATTTTATTGTAAAAAGATCCTACTAATGTCAGATTCCAACAATTACTTAAGGTTACCATGAAAACTAGGCCTATACAGTAAACGATTTGTTTTCTTCTTTGTATTTTCATTTTTTATCATTCGACGTCATGTCTAGAAGGACTTGTAAAACATGATTTTACTTTAACAATAAGTAAACTGCATTAGGGCCTATGAGAAAATCTAAATATGCCATACTTCTCCCTGCCGTCCTGACTATGCCATGCTTCTCCCTGCCATCCCCAACCATGCCGTGCTTCTCCCTGCCATACCGACCCCTCTCCCTAGCCCCCAGGCCCTGACACTGGCTCCCCTAGGCTGACCCTCCCCTCCCCAGGGCCCTCTTCCCTGGCTGCTCCAGTGGCTAGGCACAGGCTGAGGCTTGCTCCCCGTGCTTTAAGCCCTGCCTGGGCTGAGCATCCAATATGGTCACTCTGGCGGCTAGGAACAGGCTGGGGCTCCCTGCCCACTGAGGATGGCCTGTGCATGTTCAGGGAGGGGTTTTTAAACCTCCTAGGCTGGAGCTGCTTTCCTCTCTCTGACCCACATATAAGTCAAGTTCTTCCGTGAGCTGCACTTTTTCATTCAAGAGCTATATGCGGCTCCCAAGCTACAGTTTGGCCATGCCTGAGTTAAGTGCTCACAAATGCTGGGAGCTGGAGGGCCATGTGTTTTTAAATACCCTGCCTGGGTGGGCACTTAAAAAAATGGCTTGCAAAAAAGCTAAAGTGTTAAGTGTTACCTATTCTGCAAGTCATTGCTATCTGCAGCTATGTCTGCACTAGCAAATTAGTTCACATTAAGGCACGTTAATTCAAACTAATTTGAACCCTGTTTACACTATGCTTTGCCTAGTTCAAACTAAAAAATTTAACTGCTTAGTTTGAACTTATTTGCATATTTAGTTCAAACTAGCAGTTTGTTCAAACTAAGCATAATTTTTTAGTTTGAACTTTTAGCTCCGAGTGACTGTGCGTTTTTAGTTCTAACTAAAAAGTTAGTTTGAACTAAAAACACCGTGCTTAGTTTGAACTATCTTTCAAACTACGTAGTTCAGACTAACCAAATCAGAACTAAGATTTTAGGATCAGATATAGCTTGCAAGCTGTGTTCTGAGTAAATTTTAACCTTTTCCTACTTAACCTGTCTGAATTTCCATGGAGGTCGGGGGTGGGGGGGAGGGGAAGCTTTTATTATTTTCAGGAGGAAGCGGTGTCTGAGCAGTAAGCACAAGCAGAGGCAATGTTCAGTGGGTCCCTCTGTGCTCCGTGGGGTGCAGCCAAAGTGCTACTGTAGCTGGAAGCCCCATGGTCCAATCTTACCTGTGGTGGGATTACTACCACTCCTCAATCTTCCCCATCTTTCCCCACACCATGTCCAAAAAAGTGACATTAAGATATAATGATGTTATTGTGTTGCTTTTTAGTGATGCCAGTAAAAAGTTTACCATGTCAGTTTAAAAAAATCAACTTCATCTTTTCATATCGGTAAAAACTAAAATGCAAGGTTGGCAACCCTGGGTCACAATTTCCATATGCAGAAATGTTGGGCTGACCAAGGAATAGGGGTACTCTGACAGAGGGATGGGCAGATGGGGGGCTGGTAATGTAGGGGTGGCCTTCCCAGAGAATGGGGTAGCTAAAGGAAGGGAGTAGGGTAAAAGGCAAATGGGGGAGGAATGGGAGGGTTTAATTTGGGGTGTCTGGGAGAGTGCATTCAGAGAGGAACCTGACAGGAGGGAAATGTTGGTTATTAGAAAATAACAGCTGTGAGAGGAAACTTGGGGGGTTGGAGTACAAGTAGGGCTAAAATATATGCCTCTCTATGTCATACATATGGGACAGCAGAGGGGGGCGAGTAAATGAGGAGTGGGGAACTGGGAGTGAGGGGTTTCATTCTAGGGTGAGAAGGAAGTAAAAGTAGTTGGGGGGGCTGTTGGTGGAGGCTGGACCTGATTCAAATGGGATCCGTTATAGGGGGATGTTTCAGGCAGAGCTGTAACACTGTGTTTCAGTGCCTGGGGTGCGTTCAGATTGGAATGTGCCCCTTGCAATTAGCAGTGCTTGGGTCCGGCAACATGAGACACACTCTTTAATGGAGTGGCTCAGCCACTCCGGTGCGCCTGGGGCAAAGTCCCATTCACCCTGCTGGAGTTATGGCCCTGGTTTCAGGGTGTCCATGGGCGTTGATGAGGTGGTCCACACCAGAAGGAATATACATAGAAAGTCTGGATGGCTGGGATTTATCAGTGGGTATAAAGGGAAGAAGTATGGGGTATAGGCTGGGGCTGGTTATGTCACAGTGTCTCTGCTGTGTACCTAAATAAATTGGAAATGAAATGGGGGCAGGAGTGTTTGGGGTTACTGTGACATCCATTCCTGGGGGGATTTAGTGAGGGTTGCTGGATGCCCAGTCTAGGGAGCATTGGGTGTGTGTGTGCTGGAATCAGGAGCCTGGCACGGGCTTTGGGTGGCACGTGGCAGCCCTCTCTGCCTTGCCTTCACATGGTGGAGAAGCTGGGAGGGGGCAGCCTTGGGCTCGCACAAAAGCTGGGACGGGGGGGCGTCCTGAAGCCTGGCAAGGTGGAGGAAATAGCGGTGGGGGGTTTGGAAGCTGAGTGAGGCTGGGGATGGTGCGGGGTTGGGGACCGTGCCCCAAATCTTTTTCCTGTGCAGCAACACTCCTGCCTTATAGCATTTAGCCAGCTTGTTCCATCAGCAGCTTCTCACTGTAAATCCAGCTGGATGGACACCACCCCGAAGGGGGCCATGGATCCTCTTTGCTGTCAGAAGTGATTCACAGCAGGCATGGAATCGGAAGTGTTTATTAGTCCTCAGAAACTCAGTGTGGTACAGAACTTAGCAGATGAATCAAGAAGTTACAACAAAATCCATGTTGGGGAGAGCCACAGCCCCGTTCCTCAGCCCTGCTCCCTGGGCTCCCCCAGCAGGGACTGACCCCTTCCAGCTGCCCAGCAGCAGACACAGCCTGCTGCCCCGCCTCCTTCTTTGTCCCTTTCCTGGGCAAAACAGGTCAACTGGTCCTGTGTTCTTCAGCACCCCTGGCTGGCCCCAGCAAGGGCATGGGCTCTTGCCATTTTCTGTGTGCAGACAGTTACAGTCAACCACATCTGCTCTCTAGTGGTTATTAGAAAGGTTGACACACCTTAACCCAGCACCTAAATACTACACAGAGAGAGCTGAGGCACCTCTTGTATTTGTTATGGCCATTCCTGCTGCATCACAGAGGAACATTCAGCTCAGACTAGGCCTTCATATCTTATTCCTTTCAGAGCTTGTCCCACCCAGGAGCATTCTCCCTTAGTTTCATTTAATGGGGAATCTCCCCTTCACATTTCCTTGGGAGCATGCTCAAACTGGGGACTGTTTCTTTCCTTCCCCTTCATCAAGCCAGGTACTTCCCTAGCTAATTAATTGGCCCCATGTGAATCCAAGTCATCTTGTTCCTATCAGAGGCATGCAGTGCCCCTCATTGTGCCAGAAGGCCTGCTACCCTCTTACAGAGACATCTGCAAAACAGGATGGCTAACTTCAAACATTTAAAAATGTGAATCAGGCTGTGCAAATAAGTCATGACTCTATTTTTGTTTAAACTGCAGTCCTCTCATTTGCCTTTTGTTTTCTGAGACTTTGAGTTCACACTTTTTGGCTTTCCTTTGCTACTGTGAGGGTTGACAGGGTGGATTGATATAGTCCAGAATGTTGGACTCCAAGATGCAAGAGGGATTTAGGAAAGTTTTGAAAGAGGGTCTTGCACAAAAGGAAGCTATTAATATATGGATGAAATTATCAGTATAGGCAAATTACGGATGAACTCTGGAGGTTGGACTAGGCAGACTTGCAAAGAAAGGTGTTGGCAACACAGAAGGGAAGAGAAGATTAATAACCAGTTATGTCTCAAGATTTCTGATCAGAAGAGTGCAGGAAGGTGACTAGAGCATCAGACATGTGAAGCAAAAAGTCTTTTACCAGGAGGACAAAGCAGTAAGACATTATGATATGTCCAGGGGATATGATTGAGACATGCCCTTATTGTACAGACGGAAGACAGAGGCTCATGAAGCATTAGCTGTGTTATTTCGGGGTAAAAACCTGTGTGTACAAATTTGCAATTAGCAATATAGGAGAAGGCAGATGTAAAAAGTGGTGAAGGTTCTAGCCTTCATTCACTACATAAAAGTAGGGATGTAGGAAAGAATCAGGGCCCAGTTCTGCACTGCCTTGCATCTTGTGTCATCAGTTGCATGTAAAATGCTATCAAATCTATTTTACATCCATTTTATACAGGCCTAAACGATGAAACAAGGCCCAAAGTGATGGGGAAATGGAAACTTTCAGCAGAAAGAAAAAAAGGGGCTGGGGTGGGCCAAATGGTGTAGGTCGCTGTAGTTCCATTATAGACCTTGGAGTCACTTACACAGCTGATGAATCTTGCTGGTAGAACTTGAACCCAGAGAGGAGAGTGCAGGCAAAACGGGGTCCTTGTCTGAGGTGGTCACATGAGTGACAGACGTAACAGAAACCCAGAGCCGTGTCAAGTGATCAGAGGAGAGAGATGCCAAGCCTGTCAGTAGTTAAGTGCTCTGAAGGAGGAAGTCTGAGTCCTCATTGGCAGTAGTCAGTCCATGGTGGTTCTGTTGTCAGAGATGGATGGAAAGTGAGAGAAGACCACTAGTGTCTTATTTAGGAAAAGGGAGTTGGCTACAGGACAGCAAGTAGTAATTGGGGCTCAGTGGTTCAAGGAGGAAACAAACTCAAGCTTTATAGCCAAACTCTCCCTTTGTAGCTAGCTTTCCTTCTATTCTTCTTCCTGCTTTTTTCACATGCTTCCTGTCATAGAGCACCCTCCTCCTACTGGACCATGTTTGGCTCTTGTGGGGCCAGTGCAGTCCTCTCAGGCAATTGTGCCTGAGCTCATTCTAGGAATCCGGAAAAGAAGTTTCTAATAGAATTAGCAAATTTATTTTAAGCGTTCTTAACAAAACAAATCAAACCTCACAGACTCTTCCCTCAAAGTCTGTTTAGGCCAAATAGTCCCTTCCCCAAGTCTGATGCTCACACCAGTTAACTTCAGCTATCCAACATTTCCTGGCTCTTACTTCACAGCCTCACCAACAAAGGATTTGACAGTCTCCGGTCTGCCCATTAGGCTTCTGGAACAATTCCTCTCAACAGTTGGTCTAGTAGCAGTCCATTGGGAGCCTGTCCTCTCAGATTTCCAGGCAGATTTGCAGCCTCCCAGCTCCATTGCCTCCATAAGGGTCAGCTAATTAAGTTCTAGCTTACTGATTGTTCTAGTGGTAAAACACTGGAAAAAGTTGCCTAGGCAGGTTGTGGAATCTCCATCATTGGAAGGGTTTATGAGCAAGTTAAACAAGCACCTGTCAGGGATAGTTCAAGAGGGTAGTGCACATTGTCAAGTTCCACAGGGGCAGCCATGTTAGTCTAGTTCAGTACAACAAACAAGGAGTCTTGCAGTGCTTAAAAGATTAGCAAATTTATTTATTGCATGATTTTTTGTGGGAGAAAATCCCACTTTGTCAGATGCTTTGAAGATGCAGGAACTTACAGAATGAGAGGAAATAAATGCAGGGAAGTGTAGGTCATGGGAACAGGTCACAGTGTAACAGCAAATCAAAACAGTTTGTAAAGATTCAAACACTGGGGAACAGCATACAGAGGAAGATGAGGTCGAATTACCTCTTGTAATGAGAGAAAAATCCAATGTCCCTATTAAGTCCTGAGGCAATACAACCCAATTTTCAAATAAATTAAATTTCAGCAGCTTCTCTTTGACGCCTTAATCTAGTATTCATCTGTCTGAGCACAGTAATTAGCAAATCATTAATGGAGTGATCAGGAATATTGAAATGCTGACCCACTGGTTTTAGAATGTTGTTATTTCTGATGTCAGATTTGTGCCAATTTATTCTTTTGCCCAGAGACTGTCCTGTTTGTCTAAAATATAAGGCAAAGGGGCATTTCTTGAACATGATGGCATAAATCACATTGGTGGATGAGCAAGTGAATGAACCTTTGATGAAGTAGCTGGTTTTATTAGGTCCGGTAATAGTGTCTTTTGTGGAGATATGTGGGCACAGTTGGCAGCATGGTTTGTTGCAGGGATATGTGCCTGCTTTAATGGTTCTGTTGTTAGATCTGTAGTTGCTGGCAAGTATCTGTTTAAGGTAGGGGGGCTGTCTGTAAGTGAGGAGAGGTCTGTCTCCCATGGCCTGTGAGAGTGAGGGATCGTCTTGTAGAATAGACTGTAGCTCCCTGAGGATGCGCTGTAGAGTTTTGACTTGGTGGTTTTAGGAGATGACTAGAGGCAATCTGTTATTTTCTTTCTTGGGCTTCTCCTGTAGTAGTTGATTTCAGGGTACCCGCCTGGGTCTCTTAATCTGTTTCTTCATGTTCCCAGCTGGGTACTGTAGTTTTAAAAATGCTTGATAGAGATTCTGAAGGTGTCCATCTCTATCTGAGGAATCAGAGCAAATGCAGCTGTATCTTAGGGCTTGGCTGTAGACAATGGGTTGTGTGGTGTGTTTTGGATGAAAGCTTGAGGGATATAGGTAACTATACCATTCTGTAGGTTTTTGGTATAGGGTGGTGTTTATGTGTCCATCCCTAATTTGTACTGTAGTGTCCAGAAAGTGGATCTCCTGTGTGGAGTGTTCCAGGCTAAGTTTAATAGTGGAGTGGAAATTGTTGAAATCTCTGTGGAAATCTTCAAAGGCATCCCTACTGTGGGTCCAGATGATGAACATGTCATCAGTGTAGCATAAGTAGATGAGAGGTGCTTTGGGATGAGACTTGAAGAAATGGTATTCCAAGTTGTCCATAAAATGTTGGCATATTGTGGGGCCATGAAGGTACCCATAGCAGTGCTGCTGACTTGAAGGTATAAATTATCCTCAAATCTGAAATGGTTGTGGATGAGTACAAAGTCACAAAGTTCAGCTACGAGGTATGCTGTGGCATCATCTGGGATGGTTCTTCTAATAGGCTGTAATTCATCCTTATGTGGGATGTTGGTATAAAGAGCTTCTATGTCCATAGTGGCCAGGATGGTGTTTTCTGGAAGCTCGCCAATGGATTGAATTTTTCTTAGGAAATCAGTGGTGTCTCTAAGATGGTTAGGAGTGTTGATAACATAGGGTCTGAGGAGAGAGTCCACATAGCCAGATAAGCTTGCTGTAAGAATGCCAACTCCTGAGATGATAAGGTGTCCGGGGTATCCTTTTTTATGGATTTTAGGTACTAGGTAGAATATTCCAGGTTGGGATTCTGGTGATGTGTCTGCCTTTATTTGTTCCTGTGCTGCCTTGGTGAGTTTCTTGAGTAGGTAGTAGTGTTCCTTTTGGTATTCCTCAGTGGGGTGACATAAAAGTGGTTTGTAGACCATTGTGTTGGAGTGTTGTTTATAAGGCTCCTGATCATAATCTTATTTATTCATGACAATAACAGCACCTCCTTTGTGAGCCACCTTAATAATGATGTCAGACTTGTTTCTGAGACTTTGGATGGCATTGCTATGACAGTGTGACCTGTTCCCATGACTTACACATCCCTGCATTTATTTCCTCCCATTCTGTAAGTCCCCCCATCTTCAAAGTGTCTGAAAAAGTGGGATTTTCTCCCACAAAAGCTCACACAATAAATAAATTTGTTAGTCTTTAAGTGCCTCAGGACTTCTTTCCCAAGAGGGTACTTGGCCGCACCATGAGTGCAGGGGACTGGCCTTGATGACCTCACATGTTCCCTTCTAGTTTCTATGATTCTATGACTCTCAGGTGCAATAGGGAGGGCTACTCAGTAAGTCAGCCAACCAAAGGCCTCTGACCCCGATATCTTTACATACCTTCCTCCCACCCCCATCATTTGAGTGGCTCTGTAGATGCATATACTGCAGAGCTGCCTGCCTTCTTTGGTTCTTGAAAGGAAATCTGCCTTTCTGGGCCAATGGTCTATTTGAAATTAAAAAGGCCAAAAAGCCAAGTAAGTACCAAGTTGTCTCAAAGAGGCATCTGAGTCCTTTATCAGTCAGAGCTGCCTTACTCAACTCATGTAAAAATTGCCTTATTCAACTTATGTAAAAGAGAAGGTGAAGGGATGGGATAGCACCACAACCCAGGTGTCTCTTTGTAGGCTGAGTTCTTGAGAGAAACAGGCCTGTGTACTACTGACTTGCTGCAGAGAATCTGTTTAAATTTCTGAAATGTTTGATAACCCAGGGGAGCATGTGACTTGTTGCAGGGCTTTTTAACAAGGTTGGTAAAAGGTATGGCTAAGAAGGCAAAGATGGGCAAAAATCTATTTTCTTATCCTACTAGGCCTAGAAAGGCCAAGACTTGCTTTTTAGTTTTTTGTATGGGCTGTTTGTAGGACCTCAGCTTTGTCCGCTAGGGGTTATACGATACTCTTGCCTACTAGATACCGCAAATACTTCTTTTCACATTTCCCTACCTTGCACTTCTTTGAGTTTGCTGTTAACTGGGACTCCCGTAGAGCTTGAAGGATGACTGCTAAGTTCTGGACTTGAGTGAGCCAGTTTGGACTGTACACAATCACATTATCTAGATAAGCCACTCTGTAGTGATGGTGAAATTCTAACACTGGTACATCAGCCTTTGAAAGGTGGCCAGCACCCCATGCAACTCAAAAGGAATAGTAACAAATTAGAATAAGCCTACTGGCATGGAAAATAACTGGGTAGGTTTTTTTCAGGAGCTGGGAGTAAGGGGGTTTTGCCACTAGTCCTTTGTTAGCTCTAATGTTGTGATAAAGCAGACTTGACTGAAGTGATCCAGCAGATCATTGACTTGGACTTTGGTTCTACATCAAAGCCAGAAATGGCGCTTATCTGATGGAAATGCAAAATTGTGCAATTCCATCAACTTTGATACCAAAACCACTGAACAACACCAGGGACTCTGGGACACTTCAGTTACTCCCAGTCTTCAGAGTTCCCGTGCTCCATAGTTTCCTGTGTAACAAAGGTTTAACATCTTCTGGGATTTAATATAACTTCCAAATGAGCTTGGCATCTGCCCTATATGGGTGTGGCAAGTCAACAGCAAGATTTGTCCCTTTACCGGGAGCTAAAACTGTCTACTTGTAAGCTCTCAGGAGGTTGTTTATTTATCTTCTTTGCCCCTGAGACAGCCCTTCTCCTTGTAGCTACTCCTCTATCTCAGTTTTGGACTTCTTAGGGAGATGAGGCCCCAGATCCTCTTCTCTCTCCTCCAGGTGGATGAAGAGATTTTTTCCCTTTCAGAGTTTTAATATATTTACATGTTGAAATGGCTTTTGTTTTTGTTGAGCTGGGCAATACATTTTGTAGTCTATTGATTCCATGGAGCACTTCATATAGGCCCTGCCCTTTGGCCAGGAGATTTCTCTATGAGCTAGGAAGGAGTAGAAGCAGGAGGACTCAGTTGTTCTGTTCCCTCCCTGGGGTCCACCCTTTACGGAGGCTCTTCTCTAGGCTCCATGGAGTTCCTTCCAACACAGGCCCACACTTGTTCTCCCATCCAAGACTTCTTTTGCTCTCTTTCTGAGGCCTGAAATCTTGTGATTTGAAAAAATCAGCTTGAGTGATGAGGAAATAGGTCCCAGGCACTCTCAGGGGGAGGTTCTTTCATGCTTCTGAAGTAGTTCTGGGCTGGAGGGAATAGATTTTCTCTCAGGAGGATCTAAAGATGTTCCTAGCTGCATCCCAAGATCACTGGCCACTGTAGGCAATCCACCACTCCTACCCAGAAGCACTCTAGCTGGTCTGCTTCCTGCAAAATGACAGATGCCATTGGGTTCATATTGATTTCTTCATTGATGTAGAAATACTGGACATATTGCTTTGAATCCAGAGCTTTAGGTAAGACTAAGTCCCACTGAAGTAGAATTTGTCCATACCTCAAATCTATCAATCATGTCTCCAGGTTTGGCACTATTCTATGCGAACTACAAAGCACCTCAGGGTCAGTTTTATTGGTTGGTTTGGGCTTTCATCTGCTTAGCTGTTGAAGCATCTTAAGCAGCTGCATTCCATCACAGGGCATTCCCACTGAATGTGCATAGGTTGCCTTCAATTATGACACACCACTGGCCCTTTGTGGGAGAGTGGTGGTAGTCTCTTGAAAATCCGGGATCTTGGGGAGTCTGTGGTGGGGGAAAGATTCAGTTGCCCAAGATGGGCCAACATTGTGACTCTTTCTAAGCTGGTACATTATCATGTCTCATCTCCTTTCTAAATGTGGCCAGCCAAGAGGGAGCCCAATCTCCCACACCTGCTAATTTGGTCTCTAAGACCAATGGAGACTAACACAGCAAGTCCTTAGAACCCTACTGGTTTCTAATACCCTCTTTTCCCAGTCTATGTTTATAATTAACTCACTCTATAATTAAGTGCCCATCCCATCACAATATATTAAATTTAAAATGTAATCTAAGCCAACTCTCCTTTCACTCTCTTAGTTCATCTTGTCTTACCTGTGCTTGTCTTTTATGTCTCAGTTCCTCAGTGCCTACACACAGGAACAACTCTTCCCCCATGCTGACCCCACTTGCAGAAATGGCTGGCTGCACAGTTAGTCTCAGGACTGGGGTCTTAGTTTGCAAGCTCCACCAGACATGGACTATCTTGATATTTGTTACTTGAGCACATTATCAGTGCTTAATACATAATAACGTATCTTTCTTGCCATTTGATTTACAGTTATATCTATTTTGCAAAAAGCTAAATCCCTCCTCCTTAACTTGCCTCCTTAACTCCTCCCCTCACCTCTTTCTTTTAAGCACAACATGTATTATTTGTGCTCTGAAGACCCTAGTTTATCTGAATAGAACAAGGAACATGGAATTCTCTTAGGTAAGCAGTTGTACAAATGGGAGGATATTCAATACCAATGATGCTCACTGTGGGACATGTTTCAGTTTTGAAAAATGGGGATTTGGGATTAAGGGGAGGGTCTGGTAAATGAGTCTTACTATACTGATCATATTTAGACCCGGATCTTTCAAAGAGAGCTGTGTGGACATAGGCAGAACTCCGTTGATGTCAACAGGGCCCTGGGAAGGTACATGGACATCAACTGTTGGGGGGCAGAGCCATCTTCTGACTGTGAGTTTGTACAGCACCTAGCACAAAGAGACCCAACTGCCATTGATGTCTTTCAGCATTACAGTAATAAAAATAATAAATAAGTGTAAATGTAGAAAGTGTTTCCAAAATTGAACCAACTCCTAAAATCAAACTGCTGATTTAGCTGTTGTGTAACTGTCAAGACAGAGGTCACAAAACCTGTCAACTTCACAGTATTTTCTTTTCAAAAGAACCTTCAGGGTTCAATACAATAGGAAAAGCCCCTGTCTACCCCAACATTAAAAATGGGGTTACCTTTTATAAGAAACGGAAGAATGCAAAGCCCTTGTGGTTGTATTCTATGTGGGTTTTGGTGGTTATTCTCAGAAGAGGATGCTGGAAAGTAAGAAACTTGCTGATGTCATCTTTAATTCACCACTAGACACCCAGAAAAAAATGCTGATAGGTCTATATAAGGCGCACCTAGACTCCTGCAGAGCATAACGAGAATCCCAGCAAAGGTAAGATCTGAGCTTTACCTGGCTTACACGCTTTGTCTTACCCAGTCTCTCTGTCTCTCTGATGATGGCCTTCTCTCTCTCTCATCAATTCAGAGAACAGCTCAGCTGAACTCATTACTTTGGACTGTGAGCCATGGTGCCCCCACAGAACTGGAGATGGTGCTCCCTCGCATGGATCTCTTTCTTCTGCTGCTCTCTCCCTCCCCTTCTCTTTGCACTGCCTGTGGCTCCAAAAGGACCAGGAATTGCTCCTGCCAGTGACTCCTGCACACTCAGAAAGATCAACTTTCAGCAGTCCTACATCAGGAATCGCACCTACACATTGGCCAAACTGGTATAGTAACCTATGTATCTATTGTGGTAATATTTGAGTGTCTTCTTTATTGCCATGGGTCTCTCCTCCCATCTTCGACTTTCTCTTCTATTCTCCCTGTTTGCAAGCCTGCACCTGGACACACAGCAGTGCTGCACTGGTGCTTTTAGATGCGGGTACAGTATACTAGCTGCATAGTACATAGCTTTGGGGAAACCACAACCACTGTAACTCGCCCAACTTGTGTGGAGGGCTAACCCAGTGGTAAAGCACAGCTCTTTTCTAATGAATTGCTGTGTACACTATCCAAATTCATCTGTTTTCAATGTGTATGGCAAATTTTGAAACAATAGTTTTCATTTCTCTCTTCCCCTAGCCCCATTCAAAGCTGGGCAGGGACATGACTCCAGAAATAATTAGCACACTGCTTGTAAGAGTGTAGCCTCCCTAAAGTTCTTCTGATTCTCCTGCCCCCAAGTAGACTCAACCTTTTCCTTCCCTCCAGGGGTCCCTTTTGAGGTATAATTCCAGAATCCTGCAACTGTTGCCCAAAGGAAGTGTCAGTTGTAGCGTGCTGGGCTATTGTTGCAGAATACTGTCAATTTTTATAAGGCTTGTATCTTCATCTATCACCTCCTTGCTACCTCTCAGGCTAGGCTCTCGGACCAGGACACAGACAACAGGCTCATTGGACAGCACCTATATGTTAATGTCAAGGTGAGGTTTACATATTCTGTAAACAGCCTGATGCACAAGCAACTTTTATTGCTTTTTTTATGATTTAGTGTGACCCTCCTCCTTTGTGTTTTGCAGGAGACTAATCGCTGCTATGTGATGAGGAGAGTAGTAGAGATCATAGTGAAAGAAGTACTTCTGTCTGAGCCCCAAATTCATTATCCACACATCCATGAGGTGGCACAGTTCTTAGCCTCATTGAGCAACGAGCTAAGTGGCTGTGTAAGTATGAAGTAATTCTATAGACTCTGGCTGTTTCCCATCCCCAGATCCTACCTCTCCTTCACTTTCTCTTTTCTGGGTACCATCCTTAGTGCTGCTCTCAGGTGGCTTTTGAATTTCAAGTGTTACCTTAGCAGTGTGCTGTAGTCAGGCAAAGTGACCACTCACTGAGTGCTGAAATCAAAGCAAACCTCAGATCAAGATACCCAAATTTAGTTTTGTGAAATCTAGTCGATTAATAGAAAGGTGTGAAACAGAAAAACCGCACTGTCACACATTCACCAACCAAACCATGGGTTTTGTCTTTCAGAAATTCTCAGGACACAGACAACATATTGAAAAGAATCTGGAAGAAATGAAAAACAAAATGAAACAGGTACATTTGATTTCAGAGACTTAACAAGACCAGTGCCAGGCCCCCAAGTAGCTATTACAAATAATTTACTTGATGATTTAAGACTATCAGATTCATGAATTGGCCTTGGTTTGCCAGGTCATTATTTTACGTTGTTGTTTTAATATCACTATTAAGCTTGACCCAAAGCCCACTGAAGTCAGTTGGAGTCTCTGTTCACTCCAGTGGACCTTGAATCAGGCCCATTATCAGCTGTGACTAATGGTGAGGGGAAAAAAAACATTTTGGTTGCCTCCTATATGATATGAAGTTATAAACAGTTTAAGGTAGAAAAAATAGTTGTGAAGCAAGCCTTCTAAAGTGAGCGGAGATTATTTAAGAGGTGAAGACTGCAATGGTGATGGGGTGGAAGGCTAGGGATATTTCCAATCCCCTTGGTCTTGTTTTATTTAGATTTTAAACTCTTTGGCATAGAAATCACATCGTATCAATAGCCCTGAACTGCAAACACACAAATGAACAGTTCCACTGAAGCCAATGAGATTACTCACTTGTGTAAAATTACTCATATGTGCAAGCTCTGGCAGGCTTGGGGCCTTTGTTTGTTAATGGTGCTGAGCCGGTATGTTCCTGAAGCAGGAACTTGGACCTTATGTCTCATATTGCCCTAACTGAGATTGTAATGATATGTGAGCAGTAATAGAGCCAACCCTATGTGCATTTATTTAAAGTTATGGGAAAAATTGCAATTTTTAGTTGTAAAAGAAAACAAATACAATTTAAGAATTTAAGTACTTCCCACACTATGGCTGCTCTAACACAGTGTGATCCTTGTTGGAAAGAGACCATAGATTGGATCAATCAGTTAGAGACCACAATCTCAGATGTCATATTAAAAGCATCATAAGCCAAATTCAGCACTGCTATGGTGCTACTGTATATTAAGTCATATGTTTACTTGATAATTTTCTATAGTAATTTAAAATGGAACTGGGCAAAGCCCTGGAATATAGAATCCAGGGACCAAGCCTGTATTGGCATGGTTTGGACTACATCCATCTTGCGGTCTAGCCAATGTTAACAGAATTATTTGTAAGAGTAAGGTAAACAGAATTGGACCCTGTTTCTATGAAAATGCCATATTCCAGTGTAAATCTTCAGTGACATAATGAGATATTAAAGAATTTTCTTTTTTTTCCTATACATATAGTTGGGACTGAATGGAAAGAACAAAGCAATTGGGGAGCTGGATTTGCTCTTTGATTACATGGAAAATGCGTGTACTGAAGCACCAAAAAGAACCGTTACTAGTAAGGGAGGAAACAAGAAGAAAAACTGAAAGAACCTCCAAGAAACCACTGCTATAGTACAAACCATTTTTCTATTCAGAAAAGTCAACTATAAGAATGGTAGTTGTTTAGCAGTGCAAAATGCAACAGGACAGATTTTAATTTTGGACCCGTTACAGGGTATGTATAATTGCGTATCTTGAAAAAAAACCACCTCCATTATAATGTTTGTGGCTCTAATTTGGCAAAGCACTGCTTAATAGTAAAAGCATAGCTAAGTCCCTTTGAAGTCAATAGGCTTTAAGTAAATGCTTAAGTATTTTATTGAGTGCAACCTATGTGCATAAGCACAAGTGGATATTTTGAAAGATACGCACTTATGTATACTGGCATCTGTTCTAATCTGTCCTTAATGTGAAAATCTTTCTAGAAAATTTTGCTGTCTTTTTGTTAAATCGATTGTTCTCTAGAAAACAAATTTCAGGTGCTTTTAGTGAAAAGAGTTGCCAGTCTTTTAATATTTAATGCTAATTTATTGAACATCAGTAATTATGCAATTCATTTATTTATATAAGTTAAAAGTGTGAATGTATTTATGAAAAGGTACCAGAGCCTTTTACATGAAATATGATATAACTTACACTGTTACTGTTATATTTAAAAAAGATACATTTGAAGGAGCTGCTTATTTGATATCTCTTTCATTGTTATTTATTATAATAAATACTGTGGGTTTCCAAATATTGCAGTTTCATGACGTTTCCTTTCTAACTCAAACCCTGGCACATTCAAGAAGGTGCTGTATGGCTGATGGTCTATTGGTCACACAGTACACTGTTGCGGGGTGACGTGAGGTCAAGGATTGGGACATGCTGTTATGTGTTTTGTGTTCTGCCTAGTTTGTGGTAGCTACAAGGCTAGAGTATTATGGGATAACTTACATTGTTGCTGTGAGTCTTGAGTCTATTAAAGAAGAATGGTCTGGTTTTAAGCATAACTGTGTCCATGTCTGCTAGTTTCCAAGTGAAAAGTAATTCTCATTGTCCAATGTAACACATGCTTCTTCCTCTGTGGGGAGAATTCAATTTGGAACATTACAGGGCCTCACAGGGGCAGCTTTGCACACCTCCCACCCCCATGGTGGTAGGAAGGTGGAACCAGATCAGCCCCCACCCTTCCCAGTTGTCATTGCACCAGGGAGTAATAGACAAAGTGAAGGAATGCTGGGGGATTCCTGCTGCCCAGGGTATGAGCATAAAGCTAGTGTGTAGCTAACTGTCCACATCCCTTGTGCCATGTGCAGTTCATCCAAGGGACCTTCCACTGCCTTGTGATCACCTAATCAGCACCATGATGAATCCCTTCTCCCCTCAACCCCGCCTGCCCTTTTGCATCAGAGTCACACTGGGGCATGGATGTGAACTTCAGTGGAGATAGTCCTGATTTACACTGATCGAAGTGAGAGGTGAAAGAGCCCCAATCTATACTTCTGAGCAATTTCCATGGGAATTAAAAGGAGACATGAAAAGTACTTACAATAATAACCTTGCTCATCTCCCACTGATTGCCTACTACCTACTTACTGCAGTGTTTTCACTAGCCTGAGTCAGAGGGAAACCCTTTCCCACTGACTCAATGCTACTTCTTCTGCAGGGTTGATGTTACTATGTCAGCTTTCTGAGTGGGTCCTCATAGATCTGATCCATGGATCAGGGAAATTGATCTACTAGAATGTCCACTATGGAAACAGCTTATTTTTCAGTTTTAGAATTGAATCATAGGGTTAGAAGGGACCTCATGAGATCATCTAGTCCAACCCCCCAGGCCCAGGACCTGCTACATGTCAAGCAGATGGGCTAGCCACTACACTATTTGCAGGGCGGCAAACTTGTGCCATCAGTGAAGACAAGTGCCCAGGCTCCTGAGATTGGTTGCTCACTACCTGAGCTGGTAGGGTCCCTGGGAGGACGCAGCAGATATGTTTTGCATTGCCTGCTGGTAAGCCTTAATGGGTGATGCAAGTATAGCCTGTTCTTGGTCTGGTCCTATTTTTTGTATTTATCTATATTTATTTGTTTAGCTTTAAAATAATAAAGATGCCTATTCCAGGTTCTAGGCTTCCTACCATAATTAATCATAAAATAAAGACAATTATTTTAAACATCAGCAACACTGAAATACATTCCATAGGAACTCCTCTGGCAGGCACCCTGTCCCTATCATCACTATGAGATACATAATCTAGCCCTCTCCAGGCAGCCTCTCAAACAGCTGTCTTTTGCAGGATGCCCACATAGTCATCCCATTTAAGCTGTTTTGGACTGAAGGAGCCTTGGCTCAGAGACACCTCAATAATCTCTGTAAGTAAGGGACTGGTCAGAAAAGATGCTGCTCCCCTAGAGCCAAGGCTCAGGTTGTGTGATGAAGGTCTCCCAAACGCTCTAGTGCTTCAAGGAGCATTGCTGGCTGGAATTCTAATAGAGAAGACAAGGCCTTTGTCCCCTCAGGAACTTGCTCTGTGACCAAAGAAGAAGAAAACCCATTCCTAATATATCAGTCTTGGCAGCAAAATGGCAAGCAATTTTCTCACAATGAGAAGGACTCAGCCCAGCTGCTGAGCTGAGACAGCCTGGTAAATACCGACTGTCCACCATGTAAAACAAACTTACTGTGATTTTGCAGATGCTATAGTGGAGGAAAAAGACTTTTTCTTTGTGCCGCACAGACTAGCTTCCACAACACAGCATAGAAAATCTCTTTAGGTTGCAACTAATCAGCCTTGTCATGAGATTTCCACTACTGGAACTCTAATCTTCTTCCCTCCTGCTTCATTTGTCACAGATCCATAAACCAGTATGACCTGGGAGAACATAGGGGGTGCAAACAGACCCACTTCATTTACTCATATATAATTACAGAAAAGATAAACATCTAGACTTCACATAGCTGACATAGTGAAGCCCAAAATTTGAGTGCAGTTTCCATATCCTGCTGAGCAACAACCCAAACATCTCCTAGTCACAGTCAACACAGGGTTTTTCGGTGGTAACGTGCCCATGCTTCACAAGTGGCCAGAATCAATGAAAGCACTGGCAACTCTCATAGCTGCTGGAAGCATAATCTGGACAACAGAAAGTGGAAAGTATCCAGATGGCCAGCCAACAACAGTTCTATCATGTCAGCTTTTGACTTTGAGATACACACAGTTGTTCAAATGCAGATCTGAATAAGGCCTAGAGTGAACTGAAAAAGCCTAATGTCTTCCTAGTAGGGGGACCTAGTAATAGATACCTAGGACCAGGTATTGATCTTACTCACTCAAGTGTAAAACAGGATTTAGTAGATTTATACCCTGTATAAAACTGGGATAAATGAGAGGAAACTCAAGTCCTTAAGGTGATCAAATATTGACACAGATGTTGTAATCAATCCCTGCTCTATGAATGATTTTGTCATGAGGAAGATTACAACAGAATAAAGCCTGGTGTAAACTCCTGAGGGATTGTATAGTTTAATGTCTGCACAACAGCATGCTACATATACATCTACAAACTGGAAAAATAACATGCCATCCCCTGGATTCCTGACCATGAATCAACAAAAAATCTAACAACGTTGCTAACAGTGCATGATATGTAAATGCTGAAACTGTGATAGTGTGCCGATAATTCTATATCTTATTACACAGCTGTCAGTTTTCACATTTGTAATATATTTCTCTCTGTGTGGGGATTGTTTGTCAGAGCGCTAACTACAGCGGGGCCAATGGGGCTTTGCTCCAGGTGCGTCGGAGCGGCTCAATAGAGCCACTCTATTAAAGGGTGGGTTTCGTGGCGCTGGCTCCAAGCTCTGCTAATGGCAAGGGGTGCCTTCCAATCAGAACTCATCCTGAGCAGCAAAACAGAATTACAGCTCTGTTGTTTGTTGACTGCAGCTTCACAGATAGTCTGGTAAGAGAGTTTTTGATCAGTGAGGCATGTCCATCACCACCACAAAAAATAAGCACTGTAGAAATTATGTAAATAAGAGGAGTCTGTCTCTGTTTAACATTAGACAATATTTCACAGATGATACTCACAGGAGTTGGTTCTTAGTGTTATCAGGATTATATTGATGAATAGTTTCAGGGGTTAGCTGTGTAGTCTATTTCAGCAAAACAAACAAGGAGTCCTGTGGCACTTTTGAAGACTAACAAATTCATTCATCAAACAAACTCTCAGGGGTGTAATCCCACTACATCATCTGCACAAAATGGGTTTTTCAATCCATTTCATGCCTTTCATGAAGTGAAGTTACACCTATAAAACCTCATGCTATAAGTGAATTTGTTAGTCTTTAAAAGTGCCATGGGACCGCTTTTTATATTGACAAATGTTTTTAAGGAGAAAAAATATTCCTATGGCTTTCCCCTTCCAGGGAAAAAATAACAAATATTTTGAAAAGAACCAACCACCTATGTTCAGCAAAAATAACCCAAGCCAAATAGATAAATAAAAGTAGTCTTTAAACATATCATTACTGTTTGAGGACCTGGATTAAATACTGGAAAGATCAAGCCACTTTGCTTGTATAAATTGAGTTGTGGACAAGTGGCAAGTTTTTCTAAACCAAAAATCACTCTTTCTTTTACTCAGAGCAAGCCAGATTGCAAAATTGTAGCGACATTTAGTGAAAAATTATATTTGACTATTGCTCCACTTAAAACTTTAGGGAAGTGGGTTTCAAACTTTTTTTCTCAGGACCCAGTTGAAAAAAACATGTATGCCCAGGACCCAGCAACTACATGTTTGAGCAATGCATTCTAGTTTTTTGGTGGTGGCAGCAGCAGGGAGTGCTCCAAGCCAGTGCCTGAAGGTCTGTGACTCAGTACTGGGTCCGGACCCTAAGTTTAAAAACCACTGCTTTAGGGAATCCTTTTCAAAGAGAACTTGTGAGACTCTAGGATTGAAATTTGAGTCCCAGTTTCAGAATGACTGAATGTGAGATGATGCTGTCTTCTGAATTGCAAAGTTGCACTGATTATAAAGCTATCATTTTAGCTTAGTTAGGTCTCCAGAATGCAGTAGATGCCTACTCAAAACTGCATGCAACTCATTCAGTCTTGAATATGTGCAAGGAGCCCACTCATTTATGAAAGCTAATAAGTTTTTGTGATTAGTCCATTCTTTAGATTTGATTTTTCTGTGTTTTGTTTTCTTTAGTCACTAATATATGTCAGTTGCATCAAACTAATCTGGTCCTCATAAATTCATTTCTGATTCCATTGAAATAAATGAGAAAACTCTCACTGATTTCACAGAGTCCAAGACCATGTTCTTAATCTGTGTTTACAGTAAATGAATTGTTTTAATTCATTTGTTAAAGTGGAATTGAAAAGCCCATGGAAGCATATGTGAGAAGTGCAACAAAAACTTGTGACTGACAGCAGAAGCACTGAGAAAAGACCTGGGGCTTGGCACGCTAAAAGTTGGGGCTCAAGCCCTGGTGCTAGCAACACCCCTGACTGACAATTCTTTGGAAAAGTGGAGTCATTATAGAATTCACTCATGTTAAGAATATATAGGTTTCCATTATAACACCCTATTGTCTGACTACATCAAAAGAAGGCCAGGAGACATTACATATGGTTTTAATCAGCCTGTAACTTTATTTATTAAATGTCTGGCCTACTCAGCAGATAAAAGTGTAAGGTGCAGGTAACCCCATGTTCATTCAATCTGTTTGCAGGGGGCCTCTGCTAGCCCCATTCTTTTTCCATCCAGGTCCCCCAGATAATTCATTGCTGGGATCTTATGGCAGTAGTTCCCAATCTTTTGAATAACATGGCACACTTCAGTGAGACATATAATTCAATGGCACACCCACTTTTTTCAGCTGAATTGATTGCTCATAAATGCCACATTTTCACTTACTATGGTTATGATCTTATTAGAACAGTTTGCAACATAGTGCATACAACAAGCTAAGGGAGGATCAAATGAATTAATGTTTCTGATCCACCAGAAAAAATATGTCATCTCAATTTTGCCCTTCAGCCACCTGTGTTTAGAATGTTCACGTTTTAGAAGCAAAAGACAGATACCTCATTTTTCATTGGATGATTAATTTTCACAAGTTTTATGAGCTGTAATTTTGGTTGGCTAGAATATTGTTAAAGATGAAACACTGTTTATTCACACTGGTTTTCATTGCCTTGGTACAAAGTTTTTTTTGGCACACTTGGACAGTTCTCATGACATACCAGTGTGCTGTGGCATATGGGCTGAAAAACCATTGCCTTATGATCCACACCACCTCGTGGAGTAAGGTTAAGGCGGGCTATAAGAAAGAGGGTTTGACTCCGTGTCGTACCAATCATAGCAGCCATCCCCATTCTTTTAACCAACACCTCTTTTTAAAGTTCTTTACCAAGCTATTTATGTGGTCACTGTATATATTCCCTATGCAGTATCTGCACTGGGCATCCACCACAAGGAGGCACCAGTAATTAGCTTGGCTATCTCCTCAGTGAACCCAGTTGAGTTCCCAGACATCTCCCAATATCCTCTTTTATATCAGCCAAAAACATGTCAGCACCCAAGTCTGACATGTAAACCCTATCCACCTAGTGGTGTACTGAGGGTGTCTAGCACCACACCCACATTTGTACGTCCCCATGCCTCATGCCTCCTCACCTCAGGACAGCAAGGGTCCCATCGCCATCCTCAGCTGTACCGGGGAGGGAGCATCTGTATCCATGGGGAACATTAGGCTTGGGGGCACAAATGCCCAGCCCCACACTTACTTTGGGTGTTAGTCCCCTGCAGCAGTCCTGAAGCCTGGCCCAGGCTGGGGCAGGGCAACTTCACCCTCTCCCCACACCTCTTTCCTACCCACAGGCAGGGTGGGAAGCACTGAGGGGCATCCCTCAGCACCTCCTGCATCCCGATTCCTGTGAAGAGCTGGCCCAAACCAACACTTCCCCACCAGCACTTACTGTCCACTGCTCCAGCTTGGCCTCAGCTGGGACAGGGTAGCATCATCCCCAGGGGATGGATCAACCCTTCATGATGCCTGCCCCGCTGACAGTGAGGCTGTGAGCGGCCTGCCTCCCCCCCCCCCCATCTGCACTGCCGTTGATGGCAAGTGAAAGGCAAGGGGTGGGCGTGCAGAGCCTGGCCTCTGGGCTGGCCCACCCCACCCACCCCTAGCATGGGGAGGGTTGGGGCACCACAGGCCAGTTGGCCCTGCCCTCCCCCAGAGATGGCCCTGGGGGGATACCCCCCAGGGTTGTAAACCTTGCATATTAACTTTTACTGACATGAGTATCTGAAGTTGAGTTTTCTTACTGACACAGTAAGTTTTACTGACATCACTAAAAATACCACAAACAATACAATAATGTTACAATATTATAACCATATTATAATGCTGGCAACAGAGGAAAGGTAGGGCTGCTGGGCAGATGCGATAGGACGGGTGGGGGGGAATGAGACGAGGGGCAGAAGAAGGTATAAATGTAGGAATGCCAGGCCATAGGAGGGGAGGGTGGGGAAAGCTCTGGGAAGGAGCAGACAGGATCCCATCAGAGGCAGAACCATGGACTACCAGCTCAGAGCATGCATTCCCCCCACCAGAAAGCACAGAGGGGCCCAGTGGTGCTGCTGGCACCTGGCACAGGGAGCACTTGCCCCGAGTCCCAACACCAGTGCCCCAAGTGCACTGCGGTGGTGGTTGCCATGCCCATGCCCATCCCCGTCCCAGGCTGGGGATCCCAGGGCTGGGCTGCCAGCTGGCGGTGGCTGCCTTACTGGCTCCATCCTGGTTGGGCTGCTGACTGGTGGAGGCAGGAGCCCAGCTGGGGCCCTGCCCAGGGCCCCGGGACTGGATCAGGACCTGGTACCAAATCAGGCCCAGGGGGCAGGGCCTGGGCCCCTGGTCTTTTTCTGCGGCAGCAGCACTGCTGGAGGGGCCCGCATGTGTCTTTCTTGCCTGCACCCTGGTGGTGCTCAGCCATGCCCTCTGGTGCAGAAGCAGCCTCTGCTGGAGGCTCTGTGACTCCTGCTGTGGAGATGGGCTCAGGGGGGTTGCAGGAATCTGGCTACACAAATGCGCCACCATGCCTGTCCACCTGCCCCACCAGGCAGAGCAGTTAAAGCAATTGCTGAGCACTGGTGACTTAAGAGAAGGTCGGAGTCAGGAATGTCACTGCCCCGGGGAGACACCTGGGGCCCCAGGCCCAGGCCCTGCCCCTAGGTCCAGGGCCCATCCCTGGCAGCGATCTGGTGCCCTGAGCCCAATGCTGCTCCCAGCTCCTGCCGCTGCCAGCCTGGCCCCAGATCCCTGGCTGGGTTTGGGGCCAGGAGAGGCGGGCACAGCTGTGGACATCCCAGCCTGGATCCCCAACTGAGAGAGGTGGGCGCTGCTGTGGGCATCCTGACTTCGATCCCTGGCCAGGAGAGGCAGGCAACACCATGGGCGTCCCAGCCTTGGCCCCCCCCCCCCCCGGAGAAGCAGGCGCCATTGCAGGTATCCTGGCCTCAATTCCTGGCTGGAGGTGGGGCCAGGAGAGGTGGGCACTGCAGCAGGTGCCCTGGCCCCGGGTCCCCTGTCAGGGCTGGTGCTAGGAGAGGCAGAGGCTGGCCTGGAGACTTGGGGCACGTGCCCTGTATGCCAGACACAAGCGATGCACCTGGCCAGAGTGTGTCTGCCACTTCCACCAATTGCTGCATGAGCCCCACAGCCCTACCTACCCTATCTCCTGACCCCTTCCCTCTCCCCTGAATCAGACACCTGTTAGCTTTCTTTTCTGAAGGGGCTTGAGTGCCATGCTGCATTTAGATGCAGCTTCCTGGATCCTAGTGTTGGAAACCTTTCAGTTCTGTGTGCTGGGCAGTGAGCACTGAGCGTGCACAGAAATGGGAGACTTCTAGCACTTGGACCTAGGAGGCAACTGACTCAGGCTGCTTCTCTGTGAAGGGCCAGCTCAGCCTGGCTGGTGACCCCATCCCCATCAGCACTCACCTTCTGCCCCTGGCTCTGAGGAGGACAGCCTCCCCCCTTTTGGGCTGGAGGGGTGCCTAACTGGTCCTTCACAACACAGGAGGGGTGTAGGAAGCTCTGTAGGCTCTCAGAGCTACCTACATCCATCCTCCTGCACCATGTCAAGGACCAGTCTGGCACCCCTAAGCAGTCCAGTGCTCAGGGGTGTGGCGACCCACTGCCTCCTTCCTTGGTATACCGCTGCATCCAGCAGAGATGACACTGGTGCCCCATATACTATTCCAGGATACAAAACTACTGCCCCTCCTATGGTCCCAAGGTCACCTCCCTGTTCACATACCTCCTTCCCTTGTCCCTTCTGGGGGCCCTTAAGAATCCCTGCATTGTAGTATGTCTGACCATACAATTTTAACTCCTGGAAAAAGTTCAAAGATCAGTCAGTTTCCTCCTTGACCTGATTTAATTCAACCTCTACAGATTTCCATATCTCCCCCACCCCCCATTATATATGGTGGCTACTGACCAACAGGCCTCTGCAACATACAGCAATTGATCCAATAACATTTCTGTCTTTCCACATCATCTCTGTATTTCCTCACTGTTGAACCCCAGCTGTGATCCCTCAGATGACTTGGATACATCCCTAGACACCCAAAAGACAGTACTGTGCCCACAGATCCACACCACTGTTTGCATGGCTGGTTGTCCGACATCCAGACTGAGATTACAACAAATTAATGCTTTCCCTGGAAAAATCATTGATCAAGTCCTCAAGGAATCCACTCTGAAGTACTTGGAAGAGAAGAAGAACGTGACTGGGAACAGTCAGCTTAGATTAACCAAGGAAAAGTCATGCCTGCCCAACCTGGCTGACTTCTGTGATGAGCTGACTGACGAGATGTGATGGAAATGGTGGATGTGATGCATCTTGACTTTAGCAAAGTCTTTCATATGGTCTTCCACAGTGTTCTGGCAAGGCAGGTTTTGGATGAGTGTACTGTACGATGGATAGAAAGCTGACTAGATCATCATGTTCAGTGGAGAGTGATCAATGGTTTGGCATCTCGTTGGCAGCTGATAACAAGTGGAGTACCTCAAGGCTTGGTCCTGTGGCCAGTTTTTTCAACATCTTCATTAACAATCTGAAGGACAGAGTGGATTGCCCCCCTCAGCAAGTTTGCAGATGACACTAAGCTGAGGGGTGTGGTACATACCTTTACGGGTAGGGACAGAATACAGAGTGACCGAGAGAAATTGGATGATTGGACCAAAATAAATCTGATGAGGTTCAACACGGACAAGTGCAAAGTCCTGCACTTAGGAAGGAAAGATCCCATGAACTGCTACAGAGTGGGGGCTGACTAGCTAGGCAGCAGTGCTGCAGTAGAAGACTTGGGGGTTATAGTGGATCAGTTGCTGGATGAGTCAACAGTGTACCTTTATTCCTAAAAAGACTAAAGCTTATCAGGCTGCTTTTTAGTAGAAGCATTGCCAGCAGATCAAGGGAAGTGATTATTCTCCTCTTTGTGGCACTGGTTAGCATTTGGAGTATTGTGTCCAGTTTAGTCCTCCTACTATACAAAGAATATAGAAAAATTGGAAAGCCTCCAGAAGAGGAGGCACAAAAAAGATTAGGGGGTTGGAGCACATAACTTATGAAAGGAGGGCTGGAGGCAGCTTTTTTCAGCCTCGGCACCTGCATCAAGAGACTGGGGGGAATGCCACCCAAGCAGTTTCTATCCAGTCCTTAGCTGCCCTCCCACCTCATTCCCAGCTCCAGGAGGCCTCCTGGCTCCCACCCTCCCTTCACTTACCACATTGCAATGCTGAGGGAAAATCCCCATTTCAGCCAGGTAGGTCAGGGACCTTGGAAGCCCTGGTTACTGCTGGAGCAGCAACCCCTGTGTGCAGCTCTTGGGCTATGTCAACACTAGAGGGCTCAGTTAAGTCAACTTAACAAGGTTGACTTAAAGTTGACTGTATGAAGTTGAATTAGAGAGTCCCCATTTGTCGACTTAAGCCAGGGGACCCATTTAAAGTCGACTTTATTAAGTCAACTTTAAATGGGTCCTCTGGCTTAAGCTGACTTCATAAAGTTGACTTAAATGGCTATCCTGCCTTAAATTGACTTTATTAAGGTGACTTTAATGGCCACATTTTGTTAAGTCGACTTAACCCTTAAAGTTGACATTAAGGGTGAGAGTTAGTAAGTCAACTTAAGGAAGTGCTTAAGTTGACACAATGAACTCCAAATGTGGGCATCGAGTTGCTTAAGCTAACTTAAGTTGACTTAAGCCTCCTGTGTAGAGATAGCCTAGTGGGCTGGAGAATGGGATTGCAGCTCAGCTTCTTTGGGGCTGGAGGCAGCTTTTCAGCTTCAGCCCTTTCAGTGGGAAGCCCGGGGGGGGGGGGCAGCCCTCTCCTGCTCCTAGGGCAGGCAGCTGGTTCCAGTGAATCCTGGTCAGCCCTTAACCCCTGGTTATACTCACTCCACATTAAACTAAGCTACAGGTGGCAACCCATCAGAGCAGGGTTTGATGAAGGCCCACCTGGTGCTCTTTCCCAGGTCAGTGCTTGGGGGCATGGCCCCTCTTCCTCTCTGCCCTCAGTATGCCAGTGGGTCCATCCCTATTTTCACCATCTAAAAGAGATGAAAAGCTATATGTATCATTATGGATTTTACTTAAAAAATTTCTTAGCAGTAACAATGTAAACTCATCAAAACAAACATGGAGTCCTGTGGCACTTTTAAAGACTAAGAAATTTATTTACCACAGAAGTTATCATGGGAGAAAAATCTCACTTCGCAAAAGACTAATAAATTTACTTATTGCATGAGCTTTCATGGGAGAAAAGAAAGTGGGATTTTCTCCTATGAAAGCTCATGCGATAAATAAATTTGTTAGTCTTTAAAAGTGCCACAGGACTCCTTGTTTGTTTTGCTGAACTAGATTAACACAGCTATCCCTTTGAAAGTGTGAACTCATATTTCCCCTTTACATATTTTTTAAGGTTTCCATTTCAATTTTAAAATTAGTCCCTGGACATTCCCTGCAACCATTCTCTCATGCTGGTGATAAGGTAACATTTAAAATGAAAATGATTATTAAAATTTGCATTGTATCTGAGACAAGCCAGTGAAGAGTCTTTTAAACTAGGCTATTGGTAGCAACTTACTGCTTCCACATTTCTGAAAAGCAGAAAAGCTGTCTGAATTTTTGCATGTGACTTTTAGATTTTTTCTGTAATGTCATTATCTAAACCAAGATAAGAGGGAAGTTACAGATTTATAAATTATCTCTCGCTCTTTGCTGTGTGGTTAGAGGAATATGTGATAAATGTGATATTATCATGCAGTGGTGACAGACTAGCAAGAATAAATTGCAATGGCTATGTCTACAATACAGGGCTCAGTCAAGTAGACTTAACAAGGTCTACTTAAAGCTGAGTTTATTAAGTTATTTAGTGAGGCCTCATTTGTTTAAGTCAACTTTATAAAGTTCACTTAAACAAAGGGACACATTTAAAGTTGACTTAATAAAGTCGACTTATTACAGGGGTTGGCAACCTTTGCTGAGCCTTGTGCCACTCCTTCCTCCCCAACTCTCAGCTGGTGCCAGTGGCCCCCTCTGCTGAAAAAATGTAGCGGCTGCCTGAAAATTCAGCAGCGGTCACAGTTGGAGTGGGAGAGCTTCCCAGGCATGCCATGGAAAGAAGTTGCCCAGAGTGGCTCATCTTGGCGGTGTGTTTAGGGACAGGGGTTCCCAGGCATGCCACAAAAGAAGCAGCTCCTTTCAGGGGTTCCCAGACATGCTGCAGAAAGAAGCTGCTCAGTGCGGTTCCTTTGGGGAGCATCACACTACAGAGAGGAGCAACTCTAGGCAGCCTTTTTCTGTGTCACATAGAGACATAGGCATGGGGAGGACCCCCTGTGTCCCAGCTGCACCCAAAGGAAGCCACCCAGAGTGACTTTTGGTGGCAGGAGTGACAATTTCTGTGGTACTGCAGAGAGTGCTGTGTGCCACTGTGAATAGCCTCGGGTACCACTGTTGGCATACGTGCTGGGGGTTGCCTACCCCTAACTTATTAAGTTGACTTAAAAGGCTCTATTACACTAAGTCACTTTTATTAAGTTGACTTTAAGGGGCACAATGCTTCAAGTCAACGTAATAATGTCGACTTAACCATTAAAGTCAGCTTTAAGAGTATGAGTTATTAATTCAACTTAAGCAAATACTCAGGATGACTTAATGAACTCCAAATGTGCCCAGGGAGTTGCTTAAATTGACTTAAGCCCCTAGTGGAGACATACCCAATAGTTCTGAAGTTTTGGATAAACATCTCAAAACCAGATGTTTATAAGGAACAGGTTGAATGTATTAAAACAATGTGGTTGAGAAAACAGGCTGGAAATCTTATGAGGACATCTTTCTTGCGAAATTTTCAGAGCTTCCAAGTTTGGCTAAAGAGAGATGGAGGGAGAGAAATGTCTTCCTTGAGAAATTTCCACCAGAACCTACAATAAGCAAAGATGTTTGAGAAAATTAAAATAAAAAAAACCCAATCATGTTTGGTTTTGGTCCACATTTGGCATGTTCGTTTTTATTCTTACTATGTCTAAATCATTTCTGTTGTCTCCTTACAGGCTGCTAGTGACAATAGGTATGTCTACACTGGAGGCTTAAGTCGACTTAATCTGGCTTCAGTCAACTTAAATAACTCCAGGGCTATATTTAGAATTTATTAAGTTGACTTAAGCACTTGTCTACTGTAGACATACCCCTAAGTCGACTTCAACTTAAAGTTGACCTTGTGAAGTCAAATTAAAAGAGCCCCCCCCCCCCAGTGTAGACATAGTCAATGACTTTGAAGGCTGGAAAGATATATCTTTAAAACCAGTGCAACCATTAAATGACTTACTTGATCCTGTCACTCAGTGCACTGCCATATGGATTTAACTTGCCTCTACAGACATAGAAGAGAAAATCATCAAGATTAAGAGATTTTCTATACAGAATGATAATACAGAGGCCTCAGACCCGTCAGTTTTTCCACTGAAAATTATCTCCTGATGCAAAATTGGGTTTGTGAGTAAATGAATCCTTTCACTGAAAGGGCCTGACTTCTTAGTAAAGTTTTAATTTTTTTCATTGTAAATTCAAAAAACTGATAACAACACTTAGCCAAAAAGCAAAATATTTTCATTTTCTGCAATTTTTGGGTACACATTTTAAGTTTCCTCTTTTTGATGAAAGATAAAAATTCTATGGAAAAATCTCTAATTTGGCAACCAGCCCTAGCTCCAGTTCTGCAAACACCTATGTACATCCTTAACTTTGGTCACCTGAGTAAAATTAAGTGCCTGCATCTGCATGTACTAAATTGAAACCTAAAGGTAATTGGTTCACTTATCAAAGATAACTTGCTTGTTTACTGTAAATTGGAACTTAATTAAATCTAAAAATATTTAGATTTAGAGTATTCCTGAATTTGTTGTTACTAAGACATTCTTAGTCAAAGTTTCAACTTTTTAAATTTAATTGGTTGCAACTGACCTCTTTTAAACATATGGAAGTGTGTTTTACATACATGTTTTAAAATATCCTCTATTTTGTAAAATGCTTATGCTGTTGGAAAATGAGTGTAACATTTCTAGTTACAGCAGATCACAAAGATCAGATAATTAGGCCTAGACATGCATAAGTCATCTGCAGTTAACTGAAAATAATATTTCACTTTTTCGTGAGGTTGCTAAAATAACTCATAATTGACAAAACAAATATTATCTTTATCATCTGAGATATTCTGTTCAGATGATTTTAGATAGTGTTAGTATCATGTACTATGTTTAATTCAAAATATGAAATTTTTATTCTGTGATTATGCAAAATCTGTAATTGTACTGTTTTAATATATATTAAATACTTCTTTTAAGTGAAGAACTGGATACAAACGTTGAAAGATCTGATGCAGTCTTGTTATCTATATATCAGTAGTATCTTGCAATGCTTTATTTTTCTGCAACTTATTAGGCTTAATTTTTTAGCTGACTCTCTTATATATAAATTATAGCTGAAAGAAGCCCAGCTTTTTTCACTAACCAAGTGTTTCTCTGGTGCTCATTTTTGTGTACTATTTTTGTTGAATTTTATATACTTTAAAAAAATTACTCTCTTTTGTCTGATTCATTCAATTTCTCAATTTTGTCTTTGGAAAGGATATAGACATGTAATTATTCCAGAGGATTAATTAAATTAAATGAAATCTATTCAGCCAAAAAAAGTAGAATCAGAGAAAGCGAGTAGTGTCCCAAATGATGAGATTCCTTAAGACCTTGTGCTAACAAAGAAGAGGAATGTACCAATGAAAATTGGAGAAGACAGAAGAGAGAAATGTAAAGAACAGCTAACCACAAGATAGAAAGAAGATTCTAGCAAATCATAACATTTACCATGTTCTGTTTCCCCACTCCCTTCCCAATCAGGTCTTCCCCTTTTTTTGGGCCCACCACTGGAGAACAGATTGTAGGATGTTTCTAACGCTTCAAACTTTCAATAAGCAGACATTTAGCTGCTGGAAGTACGCTAAACATGTTTACTTTTGGCAACTAAAACCAGGAAAATTTCAGAACAAAATATATAACTGACCAGAATGTCTTTTTCATTGTCAGTAACCAGGAAGTGATTTTTGGTTGGCTTCCAGCTTTCTCAGTATTTTAAAATTAAATTTGAAAAATCTGTTTGCAAATGAACATTTCCCATAGAAATTTCTGTCTGGATGTAAAAAGCCTTTTGTGCTGAAAAACATTTAAACCAAACAAAAAATTCTGTCAGTTTTAATGATTTTTCCCAAGTGCAGTTTTTCTGCCATCTGTTTTCCCCCTGACTGGTAGTGCTTTAAAGCATCAGTTCCAACACTAGCGTCTTGCTATATCTCTCAAGTTTCACTATGTATGCTAAATTATCACTGGAGTATAACAATACTTTTCAGAGATTATATTATTTATTTTATCAGAAATTTTATTCCTGAGTTTGTTTCTTGGCAAAGTTTGTAGTAAGACTGATACCCTCTTTTCTAAAACTTAACTTTATACTACTCACCACTGTGATGTTGTTTCCTCCACCACGCGAAGTCTTTGCAGAATGGCAGCTTTACTCACTGGAAGATCATGGAGTGTTTTAACTCATCTCTCAGTTCACCTCAGCCAGTAGCTCACCTGTGAATTCCTAGCAAGCATTTGAAAGCTGCCCTGATGCTTTGGATTAAGGAGCCAAGAAGAAAAAATGTCAGATTAAGAAATGGATGAAAAATAGAGCAGAGAGTGGGTAGAATGGAAAACAAATTCAGAGAGAGACAGTATGAAAAATGGGACAAAGAGGGGGAGGAAGAGAAAAACATTTCTAATGAAAAATTAGGCGGCATGTATTGACCCACTTTTGTCAGTCTTGCTGCTGTGTATGTGTTGGAACGGCTGCAACCCTCCCCCCCCCACAACTTGAAATGGTTTCCAGAATAGAGGGTTTACAGTTTGGTTGAATGGCTCTCAACACCTCCACTGTACAAACTGGTCCAGGACCCGTGAGCTATTGTGTAGATTCTTCTATTTGCCTGACACACATTCAAGCTTCCATTTTAATACACTTCACAAAGATCCTATTGAAATTGCAGGTGAAGAAACAGCTTCACAGATTTGAACTACTGGTGAAAATCCATTCATTATTTTTTTTTAAAAAAAAGCTAGGAATATTATTATATCTAATGATGGAGGTTCAATATCAATGTCTTCTGTTGTAGGGTGTTCTCACAGATTAACTCTACTTTGGGTTTTTGTTAATGTGAATTCAGTGGAGGAAAAAAAGTAACGCTCCGTAAAGAGTTTAGAATTCCATGGTTAGCTGAGTTAAAGAGGAGGACAGCAGGCCTACACTTGAGTACTATCTTTCTTACATCCTAACCAGTGCCAGATTTCCCATTAGGCACAGTGCCTAGGGCCTATGAAATTTTTAGGGCCTACAAAGGCGGGAAAAAATTAAAAAAAGCAGAAAAATATAAGGAAAAATCACACGGTTTAGCATTAGAATAGTTTAAAATGCAGCATGTCACTCGACGTAATTCAATTGGCATTTACCCCTCTTTTTACACGTTTCGGAGTGAAAGTGCCTAGGTCCTACAGACACCAAAATCCAGCCCTGATCCTAACTGTTTTACCTAAATAGATATTTATTCAGCAACCCTCAAGACTAGGGAAAATAAAATCAGTGTAAGTGAATGTAGTTCTTAGCTTTTATCTAGGAACTTAATTTTCAAAAGTGACTAGTGAGTTGCGGTGCCTCAGTTTTTTGATGCCCAGCTAGAAATATCTAAAAGAGGCCTGATGTTCAGAAAGCAATGAGCCCTCTCAAACATAAACACTTCTTAAGTACCCAAAATTGGGAACTAGAACTTATTAGTCACTTTTGAAATTCTGGTTCTTCTATTTGTATGATTATAAAAGGGAAGGATATTGATAACAGATGCACAATAGGAAAATTTCACCATTTGTGCCTTGGAGATTTCTGACTGGAAACTGAAAATAATTTGTAGACTGACCTTGAGAAATAGGATAGATCTGAATAATTCTGATCAGATGACTAAGGTAATACCTTTGTCTATTCTGAAAAAAGACTGTTCTACTAAAAAACATGAGCTACTCAAAGGCGAATGAAAACAGATCAGCAGATTAAAATTAAAAAGATTAAACTCTTAACCAATAGAACCATTACAAACTTCCAAAGCAGGGGAGAAGGTAGCCAGAGTGTTTTAAAACAACTTTCTGTACCATTGACATGTTATTTACATAGTGCAAACAGAGAGAAATCTCTAGCATTAATATAACTATATTTTGTTTTCTTTCCCTAAGTTTCTGTCTTCATTCTGCTTTATTTAATGCCTTTGGATTGTTCTGAAGCCTCTCTAAAATATTCTAGGTGCGAAACTTTTACGATCCCAGATGTAGTTATTTGCATTTTTCATCTCATGCCTGATTGCAAACATCTTGTGGGCAACTAACATACTGTGTTTTATGTACATCATGCAGAGGTTTTTATAATGAACCAACAGATGCCTGAGTGCCAAAAGCAATCCTGTCACTTACAAAAATTGGGGAAAAAATCCCTCAAGAATCCATCACTTCAGATAATTTTGCTGAGACCTAAGATTACAGAATGCTTTTAATGGGCCAGTAGCTTAGTCAGCATTTCACTAGGCTGTGAGCACCATAGCTGTTATTCCAACATGGTACCTGCCTACATATCTGTCATTAGAATTAAGCCCTAAAGGTTCACTGTATTCAGCTATAATGCTTTTCTGAGGGGGATTTCACAGAAGCCCCATTTTCTTTAGTTTTTTTCCATATTATTATTATTATTATTATTATTATTATTATTATTATTATTACTGACATGCAAACCTTCTGCACCAGCTAATTGAGGTCTGAGCTGGATTCAAATGATAGTCCCATGGCCACAGAAAGACTGTTGAGTCATGTGAGGAGTTCTGCAGAAGTGGAGAAGCCCAACAGAGTGAAGTCACTAATGCCTTCTCACTCTATGACAGGAGCATGTGGAAAGTGGAAAATGAAACTTCTGGGCTCAAGATTTTTTCAGCTATGTATGAAGTTTCAGTGGTGCAGACAATCATCAGAGCTTGTGAAAGCCCCTCACTGCTGGGCTACGTGTCCCATTTATTGCTGGAACTTTATTAACACGGCAGGCTGCAGAGTGATGCAGCCGCAAAACTGAAGCAGAGTTCTGCCTTTTGAATACGTTAGGCCTAGCCCTTGGGATCTACTTTCAGGCACGAACTAGGAGACAGCTCTGTAATGCTTGAAGCTATTTTACATGACAAGTATTGTGGTGAAGTTCAAGTCTGTTCACGATGGTATTTAAACTGTAAGCGCGGAGCCCAAAGATTATGCTGGCCCCAAACACATCAAAGAGACCTCAGCTGTTCTTTCCTTTCATAATTCCAAAATATGAAGTGATCCCCCATTACTACCTCCTCTTCCTCTCTCTCCTTTTTTAAAAATGTTCCTAAACCCTAAGCCCACAGAGTGCGTCATCATAGGTGTCACTTTAAAAAAATGAATAATCCTTTTGAAGAACACAGCCCTCACCACTGTTACAGCTGGGGTGACGAGAAGAGGAGAACAGTCCATCTGGACTCAGAGACTGCCAGTTACCTTTTCAATAGGTAGTCAGATCCCATGAAATTAGGTTAAGGTGAATTTATCTGCCAGACTCTTAGAGTGTTTCCTTCCTCCTAACGGCATCCTGTCTGCCTTCTGTGTGTTAATCTTTGCAGGAACCCTTGTCACTCTCAGCTTATTTTTTCCAACCACTGGGACATCCCAGCAATGACTATATTCAGATGTAAAGTTGTGAACCAGAAAGTATGCTGATGACTTCAGATTTACAGGGGATTATCGATCATGGCATCTCATGATCTCTCTAAGGCTGGATCTGCACTAGAATACTAGATCAGTTTCACGGTGCCAATCAGGGATATGAAAAATACACACATAGAAGCAGCACAGTTAAGCAGACCAAAATCCCCATGTAGACCACACCAGGCTGATGGAGGAATTTTCCACCAACCTAGCTGCCCCCTCTCTGGGAGATGGATCTATGGCACCAGGAGACTCCCTCACATCAGTGTAGTTAGTGTGTATACTTCATGCATCTGATGAAGTGGGTTGGAGCTCATGAAAGCTTATGCCCAAAGAAATCTGTTAGTCTTCAAGATGCCACAGGACTCCTTTTTATTTATTTATTTATTTTTAAAATGTCTATATTGAAGCACTGCAGCAGGTGCAGCTGAGCCAATGTAGCATGTTAGGAACAGATAAGCCCTCAGTGGTCTCATGGGCTACGTTCACACACAGGGGGTTATTTCAATATAAGTTGTTTCAAAACAACTTGTATCAGAATAACACCTTATTTCGAAATAAGTTAATTCAAATTAAGAAAATGTTAATTCGAATTAAGGAAAAAAGCTCAAAGTGAAATAGCATGTTCGGACAACAGTTATTTCGAAACGAGTCACCGTTGTTTCAAAACAACATGTTCTGATGGAATTGTTTTGAAACAATCATTTTGAAACAACTTTGTTTCATCACCAAATGGGGTTTAAGTTGTTTCGAAACAATGGAACGCGTTGTTTCAAAACAACGGTACGTCGTGTGAATGTGGCGTTTCTTATTTCGAGACAACCTCTGTTATTTTGAAATAAGACTGCTGTGTGAACACACCCATGTACACATCACGTCATTTTTATCTGGCCTGTTAAGACCCCTTTGGGCTTTTTCTGCAGCAAAGAGGGGGATAGAAAATAATAAGATCTCTGAGCTGTGTGTTCCCAGCATCTGGTCCAGCTTCCAGTAGGGACTGAACTGGCCCTTGGATCAAATCTCTATGGCTATGTCCACACGTACATGCTTATTTTGATTTAAGTTAAACCAAAATAAATTAATTCAAAATAAAATCCTTAATTCAAATTAACTTAAATTGAAATAAGCCAAAACCTCACATCAAAATAGCAAGTCCGGACACAGGACTTGCTATTTCGAATCAGGAGAGGGGCGTTATGGGAGGTGTGGCAACATGGCCCCCTCACTGGGCCATACTCCCACCCAATATATACCAAAAGGAAAGCACCCTGAGAAGGAGAAGGGCAAAAGTGTTATTTCAAAATAATGGTTATTTCAAAATAACATGTCTGAACAGCATTATTTTGAAATAACCATTTCAAAATAACAGATGTTTCAAATTAAATTAGGTTTAAGCTATTTCGAAATAACTTCTCTTGTTTTGAAATGACTGAGCTCCTCATTTCGAAACAAGAAAATGTTGTGTGGACCTAATCTTTTTAAAATTGAAATAGCCAGTGTTATTGCGATTAAAAGATATGTGTGGACATATCCTATAAAAGTGGCTGAAAGCTACTTTCTGAGCAGTACCACTGGGGCAAACTCATCCCTGGTGTAACAGCTTCTCATCTCTGGTCTACCTGCATTTACCTTAATGCAGTTCTGTGTTTAGCCTTGTATAACTTTATTAAAGTATATAGAGTTACACTAGAGATGAGTTTGGCATATTGCTTCAACTTCATCTCAGAACCTGACGTTTCTAAACCATACATTTTCTGGGCTAGATCCAAAACTAGTGTAAATTGGCACAGCTCCATTTGGCCCTCTGTGTAGAAGTAACTATCTTACCCATACTGCTTTTAATTTTGCCACCTTTCTGCCAAGTTGTAGCAGATTCTGGGACCTTACAGGTCTATTTCCCATTCAACAGCCTCTGGGGCTATTTTTCAGTGCAACTCCTTGACTTTACTCTACAGGCACCAGTTCTTGAATGGAGGTGATCACAAACAGTACACAGACAATCCCATCTTTTTGGGATCTCAACTCAACCAACAGTGCTTGCTTCGTAGGGAGCAAATCTTCTTTGATAAGTGACTCAGTTAGGGAGATTAAGGCAGAACGCAAACTTCCATGCTGCCTGCACAGCTACCCCAGAACAATACAAACATTTTTTTTTTAATGACTGATCTGTGCTTGCAGGCTGAGAAAAAGAATTGGGAAAACTACACCAAACAGGACCATGAAGTGACTCCCAGTGCAACAACACTGTTCATGATGTGTCATTGTTTTACTGTTATGTTGTCAAGAAACATTATATGGTCAAAAAAGTGACACCTAAAAATGAAAATAAATGGTCTTTTATCTGTTATGATTTAAGTTATTTCATAATGTACTTGCAGCCTTGAAAGAATTTGCTAGCTTAATTAGAATCCTTACTTATTGTAAGACACAAACTCACAAGTAGGATATCAGATTAGCACATTTCCTGGGAATAACTGGTTTTCTAATGTTTTTAGAATAGTTTCAAATAATGGGCCATGGTAGGCATTTTGGAAAAAGCTACCTAACATTTTGCAAAAATCCCTTACAGTTGAAAAATATTCAGCCACCAATACCTGTTGTCAGAAAACCAAACTAACCAATTTAACCATTTTTTCTTCAGTAAACTACCACTTAAAAGAAAAAAGCTTTTGAATGGGAGAGTGAACCTCTTCTTCTTTGAAAACTAGACCTTATTGCCAGTAAATATCGAGATGTCTTTTGCAAACGTCACAGATGTTGTGGTCAAACTAGTTGAAAGTGGAGCAAGATGTATAAAAATAGAGAAACAAAAATGATCTACCAACACATCAGCAATAAATTATCTATATGAACATCTCAGCATAGAAGCTGCTTTGAGGGTTAACAGAATTAGTTTAACCTTTGTCAGCTAACCAGTCTTGCTGTATCCCACAGACTTCTGTGACTATAACGCAGGCAGGAAGGAGTGGGGAGAATGAGGCTGAATTCTCTTTTCAGGGCTAGTTTTCTTTTAATTCTGCTGGGTCTTTTCACTGTTGAAGGCAAAAAGTCATCCCCAGGCAAGAACAGCTGTCGAAAAGAAATGATCTCCAAAGTGACAGAGAACCTATATGTCAAGGCAACTACTTTCATAGCATCTATGCCAGTAAGTTAATTCCATTGATTGGGAAGATTATATATTCAGTTTGATTTGTTTACGGATGTTTTTTATGGTATCAGGGCATCTGGCAATGTTAAGAAATTAATCCTCACTACACTGCTGTGAATTAGGACGGTATCCCGGTTTTAAAGATGGGCAAAATGAAGGGGCAGAGCCAGTTTAAGTGACGTTTCCAAAGTCAAGGAGGAGGTGTGTGGCAGAGTCAAGAATAGCACTCAGAGCTCTAGTCCTATGCATTAATTAATTAATTAATTATATTTATATTACCATCATCCCTAGGAGAACCCATCATGACCCAATATCCCATTGTGCTAGGATCTGTACAAACAGAGAAAAAAAGATAAACCGGCCTTTCTCCTTTTCATAGCTTAGCTGTATAGCAATCCAAATTAACATTAATTCATTATGCTCTACAGAAAGATCTCATAAAGAACAGAAGACTATTAAAAAAGACAGCAAAAACGTTGTTTATGGTAAGATTTGGATTCTTTGTTTTCCACCTCTTTACTTTGTATTTCATTCTAAATTAGGTGTGAATAGCTGATGGAAAGGAATGTCGAATTTGGTGCACAGTGTTTAATTTTAAGGGGCAATGTTAGGCTGACACCCATATATTTAAAAGCTCCCTTCAGGTGGTATGAATTACACCTTGGGCTGTTAACATTGAAAGAGATTCCCTTATAGGCCATGAAGCAGTGGGGTGTTGGAGATGGGAATGGGAAAGGGAAGGATTGAGTAGCTGTAGTGCCAGGGGATGGCAGTTGGAGGCACTGCAACCTGTATAAAGTAGAGGCTGGAATAGTGTCTGAGAGGACAGTTGGGAAGACCAGAAGTGGTACTTTCAGGAGAGCATGCTCATAGAGGTATTTGCTACAGCAGTGAAATCAGTAGAGCAGGTGCTCGTCTTCACTTATGCTTTCCAGATATTAGCTAGTTCACCTGAGGGTCAAGACCATAGAGAAAATATCACCTGCATGCCTGCAACCTGCCTTTATATAACCTATGAGGGAGGGGTGTGTATTATGGCAGGGGGGCTAGCAGCCCCACCCAACACTTAGTTAAACCTAATTAATTGTGCTGAATGTCCCCCTCTGATCACTCACTGGAAGTGGAGAAATGGATCCCTGGTGTTCCTGCCTCCCAGTAAATCCATATCAGGACATCTAATTTGGCTCAAATAATCTAATTTAGTGTTTGTGACATAGAGTCACATGTTTATGTTTTGCAGTTGAGGGTAGAAAAGAATAGATTAATTGATTTTACTTTTGCTAATGGTCCGTTTCTGATGTGCTTCACTGTTGGTTTGTATTGCTTTCTCTGGGTTGCAAACATCACCAGGGAATGTTTATTCATTCAAAATAAAAACAAATTGGTGTCTAGTGGGATGTTAAAGAAATTGATAAATGCATTCCTATCACCTGCATATCTTACAAATGTGGAATTTTATGAAACTTTAATTTTAGGCCATATTTGACTTGACAGTTTCACATTTAAATTCATTTTTACTTATTTTATTTCCAGAAAAATTGCAACTTTAGAGATCAGCTTCTCTCATTCTACATCAAACATGTGTTTGGAGGCCTTAGAACTGGAAGTGACAGGGTGTACATGGCTAGTGCCTTTCAGACCTTGCAGGAGAATCTGAGCAACTGTGTGAGTATCTTCCCTGAAGCTACATGAGCCTGGCTATCCAGAGCACTAGAAAAGGGCTTGATCAGATGTATACTGTGCAACTCCTTGGAAAGACAGCTTCAGAGTCATAGGTCCCTGAGTTAGCACCAGGAGTTCTCTGAGAAGTACAGTGCTTTCCTGTGCTGGGGAATATTCTACCTCATTCATTTTGCATACTACCAGAGCTAGCGCTGTTCTTTGTGGGTGCATGCTCATGTGTACCACAGAGCCTACTCCAAACCCATTCTCTACCTGTTGTTTCCAGCAGGCGCCGACTCTGTCTGTACTCTGAGGCTCATGTACCCACTGAAAAAAATATAAGGAGTGCTCTGGGCAGTTTAGCTTCTCCAAACAGGGCAAGAAATGCTGGATGTGGTGCCCCTCCTTTTGGAGGCAGGCTGGCCTACTGCCTTTGGATCACCACCACCAGACGCTCCCAAGAAACAGGTGGCCACTGGTGTCCAAATCATGGCAGCCTCTTCCCTCCACACACACTCTGCCCTGAGGCCCTGATTCCACTGAGCCTCATCCCCTCCAAGTCCTGCCCTTGCTCTACTCCTTCACTGAGCCCCCTTGACCCTGACCACTAATTCCTCTCTGCCCCATTTCCCCGCCCCCCCAATCGCTCACCCATAAGTCAGGAGAGGACAGAAAGGAGCAAGCTGTGGTTGTCTTCAGGAGGGAGTGGAGGGGAGCACCCACTGTCAAAACAGAAAGTCAGCACATATGCTGTGCCCCAGTGCAGCAGAGAACAATCTCCTGAAGATGAGCTGGAGGTTGTCTTATGTCAGCATAGAAAACACTACCTGTGAAGGAAACCTCAAGACAGGCGTTTTTCCCCCTCAAGGGCAACTCCTAACTCCACTGGCCTCCAGTATAATTAGAAATGTTACACAGCATAAGAGCTGAGATGTGTTCCTACATCAACAAAGTACTTGTGAGTGTCTAATTTCCTCATACGTCTTTATTTCAGCAAAAAGTAACATTTCATTTCAAAACATCTGCTGGTGTTTCATGAAAAATGAGACAAAACTCCCCAAATATTTTGAAACAATTTTCACTGTATTGTGAAACTTCTGTTATTTACTTTCCTTTGTTTTATTTGTATGAGAACAGGATGATTGGGCCTTAGAAATATATTCTCTCCATCTCTTTTCCTCTAACCTGGAATTATAATCCCTTGTCATGTCATAATCTCTTTCAGGATTTCCAGTCTTGGTGTCACAAATAGAGAAGTCTGATTAAAAGTGAGAATTAAGTGGCCATTTTTTTTCAGATGTCTGTAACAATATAAGGAAAGGAGACATTTATGGCACAAGTTATAGAAGCAAAATATATCTAATTATACCTGTTACTAAATATATATTGTAAGAAGCAGCTATTATTAGTGCCATACAAATATAAGCATTTGCAGAGATCCCCTTGAAACATTACAGCTAAATTAAAACATATTCTAAATGTTTGTACCTTGTGAAAACAATAAAATATCAGCAGGAGAACACCCCCAGTGCTCAGCATTATAGTTAAGAACATACTAGGTTTTTGAATGTTATAGTTATATGGCATTTGAGAGAAGATTTAACTCTAGCTTTCAGAATTTACTATAGGGCAAGGTTTCTCATTTTTGTCATTTCTATAGAACTTAAAAGTAAACACTGTTTTGGTTCTACATCTGTGATATAAAACCATACATAACAATAAGAGAAAATGTGGACAAAGAACAAACCAAATAATTACTTAACACAAACAAAGTCCTGGATTGTTATTTCACTTCACCACCAAGTAGTTTAGCAATCTTATGATTCTCTTATTTGTATGCTTGATTTCTCCTTTAGGTAAAACATATTCCTCCCATATTACCTAAACTTTTCCTTTTTATGATTTATCTCATGTACAAGATGCTCATGAGAAGGAATTTCTTCCCAGGCAACACATCAGGCTCTGGGGAATGGCACATAATGGTGGCATCACCTTCTGAGGATGAAGGGCAACAGTACTCCATTACCAAACAAATACCTTGTATAGTCCCATGCACTCCAGAAAAGTCATATAACTAAGATACTCAGCAAGTAACATGTGATACCATGCTATATACAAAAGCTCTAATTTTTGACCAGATATTTCAGCTATAAAGGCATTGCCAAACAATATGCATTATATTACAATTCTGATTCTTATATCATCTTTTTTAACTCACTTACTGTGGATGCTTGCAAAAAATTTACCTATAGCCAATTGTACATTTTTTTTGACAAGCATCTAAATGATTTAAGGGACCAAATCCCACTTTCAAAAGTGACTTAGCTACTAAGGCCCTAATTTCCATAAATTTCAATGAGACACTGCCTAAATCTCTTTAAAAATGGAGTTAGGTTCCAACGTCACTTAGAACTTTTGAAAATTTTACCCTACGTTTGAACACTTAGTCAAAGTCCAACAAGTTCATTACGTGATTTGAGTTGTTGCAATTTCATTTTAGATTCACTCACAGATCTGTAGCACTGTAGCCAAAGTATTTGATCACACTTCTCCCCCTAAACACACAGAAAGCTCACTTCCTCTTTGGTGGAAAGAATATATACGTACAATACGTATGAACACTGTGGGCAAAATTATTCTCTAGGAATTATTGCGGGTGAAGTTCCATGGCCTAAATTATATAGAAGATCACATTACATGGTCATAACAGCCTCTTCTGGCCATGGAATCTATGAATATGTGAACAGGCATTTGAAAAATGAATTGAGTTTTGTCTCTGGCTGCATTACCTGTGTGGCATACTGTATCACTGTTTAGAAGTATAAAGAAGCATGACTAATTTGCCTAAAAATGCCTAAAATGTTTATATATTTTTATAGAAAAGTTATAGCATTATCCATTAAACCTGTTTTTGTTAACATTTTCACTTTCCAAGATACTTTTGATAAAGGTTAAAGGCAATCCGGACCTTTGTAGTTTTTTGCTTGGTTTGTTAATACGACATATTCAGATCTTGACTTCCTACGGTAATTTGCAGGAGAAGGTCTAGAAGGCTTGACAATTAGGGGGACAATGAGATCACAAAATATTTTAACCTGGAGAGTTGAGACTAGTGGGGATGTCTAGTCAGTGTGCCAATTTTAAAAATATTTTTTGAATTAGTTGGAGAAGTTCTTTTAAAATGAATGTTGATAGTAAAAGACACTGTTAATGACCTCATGCTCCTGTCTTGGCTGCTGCATGATTTGTTTGGAATCTTTTTTTGTGTGTGTTCTTTTGGCTATGACTACACTGGAGCTCTACGTCGACTTAATCTTCCTTAAGTTGACCTAAAGAACACTCTGGCCCCTTTTGGGATTTTAAGTTGACTTAAGTGCTTCCTTAAGTTGACTTAATAACTCCAGCTTGGAAGGTCAACTTAATGATTAAGTCAACCTTATTAAGTCAAGTTTAGCCAGTGTAGATGGGGAATAGCCCTTAACATGACTTAATGAGGTTGACTTAAGCATTAAGTTGACCTAGCAGCTGCCAGTGTGGATGTGGGACTTTTGAATGTGGATGCTCTAAGTCAACTTAAGTTAAAGTTGACCTTAGTAAGTCGACTTAACTGAGCCCCCAGTGTTGATATAGCCTGGCAGAGTATCTAAATTTGTTTTCTGATCTGCTACACACACATACCAAACCTGGAATCCCTACTTTGCCATCAATTTAATGGTTATGTCCACACGTACATCATTATTTCAAAATAAGTTATTCTGAATGACTTATTTCAAAATAAAGTCCTTATTTTGAAATAAGTTAATAAAAAGTAAGAAAATGTTAATTCAAATTAAGGGAAAAGCTCAAAGCGAAACAGCATGTCCAAACACAGGGCTTGCTATTTCACTTTAGGAGAGGGGCACCATGGGTGGTGTGGCAACATGGTTCCCTCCCTGGGCCATGCCCCCACCCAATATAGGCTAAAAGGAAGGCACCCTAGGAAGGAGAAGGGCAAAAGTGCTATTTCAAAATAATGGTTATTTTGAAATAACACGTCCAAATGGCGTTATTTCAAAATAACCATTTTGAAATAACAGCTGTTTCAATTTAAAGAAAGTGTAAGCTATTTCAAAATGACGACTCTTATTTTGAAACGACGGAGCCTGTCATTTCAAAATAAGAATACATCATGTGGACCTAATCTCTTTTATTTCGAAATAACCAGTGTTATTTTGAAATAAAAGAGACATGTGGACATACCCAATCTGTCCACATTCTTATTATATGTATTGTGGTAGCATTTATAGGCGTCAGTCAGGTTTAGAATCTTGTTATGGCAGATGATATACAGAGGAAGCCTAAAAAACACTCCCTGACTCCAAATGCTCACATGAATCAAAGCCAATTCAAGTGGGATAGCTCATGGATCTAAGCACCGCACAGGCTCACTGTAACCATAGGGTCAGATTTCAGCTGCTTATCCCTACATCCTTCTAAATAAAGGTTCTGATTCTGCTGTCCTGATATTAAGCAGTATTTTATTTATGGAGCAATGACTCACCTTTTAACTCAAACAGATTGAGAGTTTTGGCTTTCTTTCCTGAAGAGTCAAAGGTAGCACAACTTAGCTTTGCTGTTGGCATGCTAGAGCCCCATCTGCTGGTGGCTGCTTGTGAAGCTCACTGAGGAGACAAGATAGGCTGCTGTGGGGAAGAAAAAAGCATTCATATGATAAAAACAATGTGCTAGACCAGTATCATACTGAATTTCATTCTTTAGTTTTTACTACTGGGTTAGACTCACTAAACCCTTCCCCTCCACACCCCACCTTCATTTCTGTCCTTGAGTAATTAGTAGGATTTTCTCCTATCAAAGCTCATGTGATAAATACATTTGTTAGTCTTTAAAAATGCCACAGGACTCCTCATTTGCTTTAATAAATCTATGTTTCAGACATCAGTATGTGGCTAGTTGGATACCACAAACAGACATTTACATTGATAGATTCCGTGCAAGATTTAGCTGGATGAGAAAATGGTTGTCAGGCTTTATTCCAGAAAAACTCCCAATCATGTCAATGGGAATGGAAGTTTTGTAGTTAATGATTGCAGGCTCGGACCCTTAAGGAGTACTAAAAGTGGGAAGAATCACCAGTCATTTAAAATACCAGATGGAACATACACAATTTTTGTAAATAGCTTTAAAGCAATTGTATTTAACCATATGAGGTAACAGAATTGCACTCATTAGTTGCAGAGGTCTCTTAAAACAGGAGGTTTCCTAATAAGAGTGGTGACTTGTCCAGGTTTCATTGTTTTATGTTTTAAAGCTTTCCCCAGTATGATCATACCTCTCTCAAAAAATCTTACCTAAACCATTTACTGTTTAGCAAGTAGAGCCTAAAGCTGATCCCTTTACACATCTGTACAGGAAGCCTTGAGGGGGCCATATAATGGGCTCTGTTCTGCCTTCTTAGCATTTGTTAAATTCACATTACAAGAAGTTCGTTTGATTTTCTTCTTGTCCCTTCAGCTACCATGTGCTCCATCCACTAAAGTCACCCTCGCTGTCAAAAAAATAAAGAAAACGTTCGATAAGGTAAAGCCCAGATATTGAGTTCAAAGTTGCATTGTTTGCAACCACACCTGACTTCTTCTTTTAACACCTTTCTTGTATTGACAGCTTGGAGTAAAGGGCATCTACAAAGCCATCAGTGAACTTGATATTCTCCTTCCTTGGATTCAGACTTACTTAGACAACATTATATAAATGTCAAGGAAAGTGACACAGAGAAAATGCCACCACGTTGGGGGAAAGTGCACACTAATCAAAAAGTACTCACCATCATCAGCAAGAGGATTAGGGGAATCAGTCTGGCAGTAATTTTATCACACTGAAAAAGTGCCTTTGTTCTATAATGTTATAAAGGCTGGGATTTTTCAAGGTGCTAACAATTGGCTTAACTGTCTCCACTGAAATCAGTAATAAAACTCCCATTGACTTCAGTGGCAGTAAATTCAGGCCCATATAAAGCACTTTTGAAAATCCCACCCAAAGAGCATCCATTCCAGAAGAAAAACCAGCAAATTAGTACAGTAGCCCTGGCAGATGATGTTGCTCTTGCTACGACTTCACTCACTGTTCTGTACTTTGGAATTAAGTATGTTGTCTTGTGATTTTAATTTGACTACAACTCATTCTGACTACCATATGGCATTTTTCTTTAATGATTACTTTTGTGCATTGTTTCAAATGCAGAAACTGCTTATGTGATGTTATATATGTACAAGAGACATGTTTAGTATTTGTTATTATTGTTAATTTAAGATACTTCACCATGTCTAATAAATATATACCATGTTAATGACAAAATACCTCCCTATTCCTCATGCATGTTCTTTTGGAGGCTGCTAGCGAGCATGGAAATAATCCAGTGCAGACAAGAACTGGGATGATACAATAAATCAATACAATTACAGATGGGGTTTGCAAAGTAAATTTAACTTGAGTTAAGAGTAATTATTATTAACGTGAGGCTAATTAAGAATGAGTTCTGGTCTGAAATAAAAGTGAAGATGCATATTTTTTAAAAATGCAGCAGTGAAGACTAGTTAGGATTCAAAATCATTTTAATCTGTAGTGTAAATTGTGTATGGGTTGGTGCTTGGACATATTTGGTGGAATAGTTCTGCAGTGCCCAGCTAAACGGTAGCTAATGTTCACACATCACTTTTATTGATCTGATGATACAGACGGACACAAGTTCCTTGTACCATAACACTTCCTACCCCAAGGGGCATGTGGTTTGTTCCCTGGAAGCAACAGATGATGCAGTGGAAGTATAGGCATGATTTGTGCATATGCTGCAGTGAGCAGGCTTGATATTGAGGGAGAACATGGGATTCCTTTAGGGCATGATCCTGAACACTCCTAGGTTCTTGCACAGGGGAGAAGGTCTGGGTGAAGAGCCACTTTATGCCTTCACTGGCTATCCACATTCCTGAAACATATTCAGCAGCTGCCCGCCACTTGCTAAGCTCTTCCAGCTCAGGTGAGTTGCAAGTGGGTGGATGGGTGAGGAGCACATGGAGCTTGGGCCCTGCTCCCTATCTCCAATGCACTGGTCAACATCCTAAAGCAATGGTTTTCAAACACAGGGTTAGGACCCAGTACTGGGTCATGGCCTCCCTGCTGCTGCTGCCAAAATATTGGAATGCATTGCACAATGATGTCATTGGTGGGTCACAGGCAAAAATGATTTTTTCAACTGAGTCCCAAGAAAAAAGTTTGAAAACCACTGCCTTAGAGCCTATACACAGGAGAAAGTCCTGACAATGACTCAGAGGGTCACAATCTGGCTTGCATCCTGCTCCTGGGAGAGCTACATGATATCATTGTATTGGTAGTAGGGGCAGGATGGCATGCATCCCCCACTCCCCAATTATTTTTGTCAGGGTTCACCTAAGAACATGGCCAGCAACAGCCTTTAAAGACTGTGCAAGTAAAAGGAAAGGGAGCATCTTCCAGCTGTACAGGAGAGGAGAGAGCAAGGGATGACCTGGCCCATGTTTTTGCAGAGCTCATTGCTTGCCCCACAGTCCTCAGCCCATTGGCTGGAAGCAGCCCCTTTCCCTTTCTGCCCACCCAGTACCAACAGATGACTTAAGCCTCCAGGCTGCAGGCTAGCTGGCCACCGATATGATCTCAAGCTGCCTCTCCTGTCTCCTGGCTGCAGTATGGGCAGGAAGGAGTTAACCCTTAAGGCATCATTGTGCACTAGGGCCAAGGAATTGGACTGTGCCCAAAATGGCTTATCGTTGAGGGAGCCCCCTGTCAGAGGAGCAGCAACACACATGGCTGCTCCTTTGGGTATAGCACCTAGAGAACAGAGCAGCCCCACGCTCCAAGGGCAGGACCTGTGATGAGTAGGACGAGGGCAAAGAAGGCACTAAGCCCCTGCTGGGGGATGGGAGAGGAAGCTGCTGCAAAGTCTGCAAATTTGGGGCAGGAATGGTCTGGAAATCACTTCCCCCCACCCTCCAGTTGACATTTTGAATGGAAGCTGTCTTTTTTGTGTTTGTTTGTACTATAATTACAGCTAAAATATTATAACATGACTACACTTTTTTCTATTTTTTTTTAATGTTGTAGTTGTACTCTGGGGAGAGTTACATACTTTCTTAATTACTCTGCCACATTGGCCTTGGCACCCACCCCTTCCGCAAAGCTTCCAGTGCCCTTGCCTACCACCCATACCCCTTACTGAAGCTTTATCATTGGTGTGTCATTCTGCCTCCCCATATAAGCCTTCTTTGTCTTGCACTGTCAAGATGTCTCAGAGATCCACTGCATGGCTGGCACTAATCTGCCTCCTCAAACAGCACTGATATGTACTGTAAAGACAGGATTTTGCTCCTCATATAAACAGCATCAACAAAATCTCTATGAAATGTGAAATCTGAAAACAACCAATATGGACTGGCCATTTGCAATCTGTTCCAATTTTCTTTAGCATCAATTACTTCATTTTAAGAAAGGTATCAATATTTTGACAGGTAGGTGGAGCCCTGTCAGTAATCACAGCATCATTTACTGATGACAAGCCCTTATTTTCAATCAATGGGTTAATTATGATGATTGATCTCAGGCCTACTCTGCCGTCGCTCACTTACGAGAACAGAAAACAATCCCTTTATATTTATGTGTAACACAAAGAACGATGAGATGAAGAAATGAGCCTTTCAGCCCAGGCGATGAACTGTCATAACATTAGCTTCTCAGCTTTGCATTCTGGCAATTAACTTTCAGCAGTGCTAGTTACCGCACTTCTTCTCTTGAACAAATAGCACTGATTGAATAGACATTTTACAGTGACATAATGTATTTCAGTTTTCAGCTCTAATGAGTGCCGGGATACTGACTCAGATTATTTGCTGGTATAAACTGATGTAGGTCTGTTGACTTCAGTGGAATTCTGTCAGATAATTTGATACTCATTGTTTAAAAAGGAGCTGAATTAGACACTTCTGTTAAAATGTCAGGACAAACAGCAAAGCTGTGTTAGTCTTTCAGATATGTACAGTGACATTGCTGTTTCCAGGACTTCCATTTATCTATCCTCCAAATCATCCTGAATAATATATTATGTATTCCACTGGTTTGGTTAATACAAGAGACTCTAGAAAGGTTTAAACAGAGCAAAAATCTCCTCAGTTTCACAACCAGGGCCAATTTGCAGGCAAATTAAACATTTTTTATGGCTCTGTACTTTCAAAGATAAGAAATCAGATAGATTCACATGAGAAGATAACAGCTTTGAAAAAAGTGTTTGGTATCTCTCATGTCATTGGTCCATGGAGTATTAAAAAACCCCCAATATCCAATCTTTACTTTTCAGTACCCATCAGCATTTTCACTTCATCTTTCCTTAAACTGCTAGGAAAATCTAAGAACAGAGTATGATTTTAAACACCCAGTGATAGGTTGCATTCCCTAGGTTAAAAGCAGAAGAGACAAAAGGAGGCGGTAGATGCTGGATGATGAGGATGAGAACACTGAAGTTACTAGATTATGAGAGTTTAATTCAGTTTTGTAATGGCTGTTAAAAACCTAATAATATGACACATCTGATATTGCTGGAAGCACTTTAGTTTAGCATGACTTAGAAATATTTGAAAGTTATTCCAGATAAAATCAACAGAGACAATATCACCCACCAAAAACTACATCAGTAGTTTATAAATTTTGGCACCACAAAGTCAAAGGCCTTGTTTAGTGAATGTAGCAAATTTGTCAATGTTGGACTTACACATACATTGTTATTCCACTAGGGGGCAACCTTGTAATGCCATTGTACCTGGTGATTTTAACTTTTGCAGCTGCCTGGCAAACAAGAGCACGGGCATAGCTGCTACTGCTACATATTTAACAAGAAACACCTGGCCCAATAAAACACACCTTGTGTTTATGATTTGAGGCACATAATGTAGTTTATCCAAATATTTTTAGTTAAATCCTGGTCTCAATGAAGTCATAGGTAACTTTGGCATTGACTTCAATAGGGGGAGCCTGGTTTCATCCCTTGTGTTTAGGTATCACAGGTGATTGTGCTATGTGCAATTGGAAAGACCAGTATCTTTACTATGTAATTATATTTGAGCACAACATGATATCCAAGAAAACTGCGGACAAAGCGTTCAGGGCGCTAAAACCAACGACTTTCTCCAAATTTTCACTCCTTTATTTTATAATGAATTTCCATTCTTCCTCTTTTGGAATGACTGTTCTGTAAGTGCCCCCATCTTCAAAGCAGCTGATGAAGTGGGATCTTCTCCCATGAAAGCTCATGCAAAAAATAAATTTGTTAGTCTTTAAGTGCCACAAGACTCCTTGCTTTTTTGTTTTATTGAACTAGACTAACACAGCTGCCCCTTTGGATCTTCCTTTTCTTATGGACTTGCGGCCTGCTCCTGAATGCTTTCTACTAAAATACAGTCTTAACTTCCCTCTTTTATTTTAGTATAGACTGCTTCACAAATGGACTGTAGAGTATAAATAAAAGAGTATGTCTGTGGACAAGGAATATCAACCAGGTGCAAAGAGAAATAATGAAACCACTGTGACTTCTATACTAAGGGGAGGCTGCAGAGGGAGTGTACAATGGACACAAATTACTATTACTTTGGATAAGGTCAGGAGTTCTCCCCATCTGGAGAATTATACCAGTCACAGCACATGCTCAAGTAGACCTGTGGCCTGAATGTGTCTGTAAGCCACAGATACTCAAATACATGGTGATTGGGACAATGTATGAACCTGAATGGAATAGAAAAACCCATGGCCCACTCCCCCACTGCAGTGGAGTGAGCATGGCCACCTGCCTGGCAGCGAGCTACGTGGAAATCCTGGGTATGCTAGGATGGAAGAAGAGGTACTGAACTTTGGGTCTCCCACCTCCGACATGAGTGCCCAGACTACTTAGGTACCTAACTCTGAGACAGTACACAGCTGAGAATCCCGAGAAGAGCCAGGCCCCTTCCTCTGGGCCACACCTAGGTGCCTAAATCCCATTGACAGGTGATGCTTAGGCCACACCCCTATCCTTGGCATTTCCTATTGGCTAGCTCAGCATGCTGGCTTTTGTGGATGCCATTCTTCGGTGCCTATCTCTCACCACAATTATACAGGGCATCTAGGCATCTGACTTGCCCCTAAAAGCTGGGAGTCATGATGCAGAGAGTTGCAGCACCTAAGTCCCTTTGTGGATCTAGTCCAAAGTTACCCGGCATCTTCAACAACAATTTATGTGGTGCAGTCAAAACAGCATGGCCAGAGTAGGCATTCTGTGTCAGTGGTATTTAGATAGGCACTCTCCCACTAATTTACTTCTCTAGTGTAAATGCATCCTTGGAGTCCATTAAAAGATCCAGAGCCAAAATTCTTCAGAGCCGAGTGGTTTGCTGGTGCAGAGGTTTAGTTTAGTTTTGTCCCTCCTTCAAAGTGACATGCAAATCAGATTGTCTGTGAAAATAATTTTCATAAACTCTGTTTACTAAATCTACCCACCAAAAGGAGGGAGTAGCATCTAGTAGTTACAGAACAGGAATAAGAGACACGAGTCTGTGGTTTTTATTCCTGTCTTTTCCATTGATTTGCTGTCGGACTTCGGTAACGCACTGACTCCTTCACGGTCACCTCGTCCATAAAATGAGTGAAATAATGGCACCAGGGATGGTGCCAGGTTTCATTCATTAATCAATCAACATTTGTGAAACAAATGGGTAGCCTTGAAATAATGGCATTATAGAACTACAATATAGAAATTATTTGATAAAGGAACAGTGCAGCAAAAACAAGTCATATGCAAATCATTTAACAATATACATTTCCTATAAAATGTTCATTAAGACACATAGCAAAATAATTGTAAAATGACATTATAAAATATAACATGTGGCCAGGAATTCACTGCTTTTTTGCATCATACTAGTAAAAAGAATCGTTTTATATTTATGCTGAAACTCTAGATGTCGCTCTTGGAAAACAAGACTCAGACAGCTGCCAATTTGTTTTTGCTTCCCATGTTAGTGGAACAAAACAGGCAAGGATTTCTGCGGCACTTAAAGACTAACAAATTTATTTATCGCAGGAGCTTTTGTGAGAGAAAATCCTGCTTTTTCAGGTGCTTTGAAGATGGGGAAACTTACAGAATGGGAGGAAAATAAATGCAGGGGAGTGTAAGTCATGGGATCAGGTCACACTGTAACAGCAAATCAAAGCAGTTGGTAAGATTCAAACACTGGGAAACAGCACACAGAGGAAGATGAGGTCAAATCACGTGTTGCAATGGGAAAAGAATCCATAGTCACAATTTAATCCTACTTTTGCACAATTGAATCTGCATATCAGTTCTAGTTCAGCTGTTTCTCTTTGAAGTCTTGATGTCCCATTGACTTGCTTTAGCACAGCTTTTAACAAATCATCCACAGAGTGACTAGAAAGCTGGAAGTACTCAGCAACTGGTTTTTGAATGTTATGATTTCTGATGTCAGTTTTGAGCCCATTTATTCTTTTGCACAGAGATTGTCCTGTTTGTCCAATGTGTAAAGTGTGGGGGCATTTCTGCCACATAATGGCATAGATCACATTGGTGGATGAGCAGGTGAATGAGCCCTTGATGGAGTAGTTGGCTCGATTATGTCCTATGATGGTGTCTTTTGTGCAGAAATGTAGGCAAAGTTGGCAACATGATTTGTTGCAGGTTGTGTGCTTGCTTTAATGTTTCTGCTGTTAGGTCTGTAGTTGCTAATGAGCATCTGCTTAAGATTAGGTAGGCTGTCTGTAGGTGAGGTCTGTAGTTTACCCTTCTAAGGTGGTCTGGCATTCGTACTGTGGGATAGCTACCCACAGTGCACTACTTTGGTTATTGATGCAAGCGTGGGTTGTGGAAACACAATCCCCTGATAAAATGAGTGATGTGTAATCATGTTCCTCTGACTTCATTAATCTAGCAAGTGCATGTCAACTGAAATCAAAACAACTTACTTTTGCAGTGTAGAGACACATTGTTTCACAGGTAATTCCTAGTAAGGTAACACTGAGGTGGACAAGATCAGGAATGCATGTGAAACTCTCCTAGGCTATGTCTACACTTAGATTGTTAAATCAAAGTAACTTAACTCAAACTAATTAAATCAAACTAATAATCATTGAATCAAATTAAGTCAAATTCAATTAACATGGCTACACTAGAAACCCAAATTGAACTAGCATGTCCATGGACAGGACGTGCTAGTTCGATTTAGGAGAGGGGCACCATGGGTGGTTTGGCAACATGGCCTCCAAGAAGGACCATGATCCCACCCAATATGTAAAAAGAGGAAGGCACCTTGAGAGGAAGAAGGGCAAAAAGTGTTAATTTGAACTAATGGTTAGTTCAAATTAACACGGCTACACTGGGTTAAATCGAACTAATAGGTTGAATTTAACCATTGTTTCAAATTTAAGGGAGGCTTTATCATTTTGAAATGACCTTTCCTTATTTCTAATTGAGGGAGGTCCTTATTTCAAACTAAGGAAGTCTAGTGTAGCCATGCCATATTTTAAATCGAATTAGTCATCATTCATTCAATTTAAACTGTAAATGTAGACATAGCCTTACAGAATTGCCACACATATTCTGAGAAATTGAAACTTAGGTTGCAAGAGGAGATGAATGGGTTTATATTTAAGTAGGGAGGTAGTCATCAAAATTTCTGGATTCAACACAGACTTCCTATGTGACATTGTGCAAGTTAATTAGCCTTCCTCTTCCTCACTTTTCTCATTTTTAAAATGGGAATAATGATGCTTGAATATCTATCATTAAGCTCCATTAATTAATTTTTTCAGTGTGTATGGAAACCTCAAATGAAAGTCAGTATGAAAGTGTGACAGTATCATTGGTTTTAGTTTTTTGTTTTGTTTTAATTTATGGTCTTATTTGCATAGCACAGATCACCTCAATGCAGTTTTTCATAATCTTTCCAGATTGGAGAACTTCTATTTAAAGTGAAAACATTTTGTGACTTACCTTTTTATAAAAGGAAAAGGAAAAAAGTATCAGGGATAACAACAGTAAGGCTACGTAATTTGTTTGTGTGAATGTGTGTCTGTGTGAGTGCGTGTGTGTGTGTGTGTGTGCATGTGTGTGAGTGCGTGATTTAAGAAGTTGTCAGCAAATATTTGAATTTGAAAGGTGGAGCATGCAGTACACAGGGAAAGAGCTTTTCTTTGCTTCACATGGTAATAAAAATTTTCAGTGCCTCATGACTTCTCTGGAGTTGTGACTGGCTTGTTGAGAAACACTGCACTGGTGCAGAATGACAGCACTGCATACATTTTCAGCACTATTCCCATAAAATAACAGTAAAAGTAAGAGAAAGTCAACTGAAGTAAATGCATCAGCATGCAGAAGTTCTGACTTTTTCCCACTTTTTGTCTGTCTTGTCTGTTTAGAGTGTAACCTCATTGGGGCATTGCCTGTCTCATACTTTATACGTGTCTTAAATCATGGGGCACTTATCTCAGCTGGGGACTCTAGGTGCTAACAGAATGCAAATCCCAAAAACAATACTGATAATTTTCCTGAGACTATATTACAAGTGAAAATCATTTGCCTGGTGCATGGGAACAAGAGTGGGCTTTTGGATACTGATTATTTTATTTGTGTTTTAGTTGGCTACTTGGTCTCTGGTCTTCATGTTATAGATGCATGCCAATCTCCAGTGAGCATAAAGTTGAAACATCATCACAGAAGAGAATGCATGAACAAACTTGAAACACTAGCCCTTGATCTGAACTCCAGTACTGCCTCCTATAGCCATCACAGGGGTGACCCTTCCAGACAGAACAAAAGCCTTCTTTATTGTCTCGGAGCTCTCAGGCCACCTTCTGTTAATTAGCATCTCCCTTATTTCCCATGTATTTGAAAGTGACCTCACTCTCTCTTCCTAAGGTTTCTAAGGCTATGTTAACACTAGAGGGCTCAGGTAAGTTGACTTAATAAGGTCGACTTAAAGTTGACTTTATTAAGTCAACTTAGAGAGGCACCATTTGTTTAAGTCAACTTTATAAAGTCAACTTAAACCACAGACCCATTTAAAGTCGACTTTAAATGGCTCCCCTGCCTTAAGTCGACTTTATTAAGTAAACTTTAATGGCCACATGTTGCTAAGTTGGCTTAATAATGTTGACTTAACCCTTAAAGTCAACTTTAAGGATGAGAGTTATTAAGTTGACTTAAACAAGTGCTTAAGTTGACATAATGAACTCCTAATGTGGCCATGGAGTTGCCTAAGTTGATTTAAGCCTGCTTAAGTCAACTTAAGCCTTCAGTGTAGCAATACCTTAAGTTATTTCTTATTTTAGGTCAGAATTAGCTAAACTCAAGCATAAATCCTGCTTCAGTGGCCAGGTAGGGTCTCCCTGCTAGATAAACCTGTATAGTTCTACTGCGCAGGGGGTAGGAGACGTGGATGGCTCCTCCACCCTTGTGCACCATAGTGTTCAGCTCCATGGATGGGCTAGGCCGGACAAGCTGCAACACGTATCCTATCCCACTGTCTTTATTTCACGATGAGGAGTATGAGATTGACGATGGGTAGCACCAGGTCTATTAAGAGAGGGGGTGCTACTGCAGCTGTGGAATGACTCTGCAGTCACTCACTGACCTCAGGTTGCAGTCCTTTTTTCTGGTGCAGCTCCCCAATTTTTGCACAGCTACCTCTTGAAGTAAGAGTTCTGTGGCAGCATCTACTAATGAAGTGCACCCATAGGTGTAGCTGACAGAGGAGCATAACCCACAAACAAATAAAAAAAAAGAGGTGAGAATCTTCTTCATTACCTTAGCTAAGCATTTGTCTTTGATGCTAATGTCTCTCTTACTGTTTCCTGTGTTTGCATCCAAGATTACAGAGAGAGTTGGAAACTTGGAGAGCTGCACTATGTCCCATGAGAAATATTACTGGAAGGAAAAGAAAGACAATGGTACATAATATAGAAGAGATTGAAGCTTAGAGACAGTCATGACACTAAAAAAATTGGACATTTGACGGCAATGCTAAATAACGGGGGAGTGGTATGAGTACTGTTATTCAACCCCAGGAATATCAAAAAAGCTTATTTTAGTTGGCCTTATTGCAATGATTCTGAAAGACATTATTAATGATCAGTGAAAATATGCTGTTGAAAAGTCCAGGCTACAGAACTTTTTGACTCAGTCTTGTTAATTCAGTATCATAGTAATGTCAGACTAGAAGGGAACTTGAGAAGCAATCACCTCCAGCACCCTACACTGATACTGGACAATGTAAATCTAGACTAGCCCTAGCAGGAGTTTGTTTAATCTGTTTTTATAAACCACTAATGAGGGCGATTCCACAACCTCCCTTGGTAACTTAGTTCAGTGGTTAGCTACCCTTACAGAGAGAAAGCTTTTCCTAATAGCTAATTTAAATTTCTCTTGCTACAGATTAAGCCATTTCTTCTTCTTTTACCATCAGTAGACATGCAGAACAATTGATCACCATCCTTTCTGTAACAGGCATTAATGTATTTGAATACTATCAGGTTCCTCTCTAAGTCTTCATTTCTCAAGACTAAACATGAGTAGTATTTTTATCCTTTCCTTATAAGTCAGACAGAAGTGTAGTGAGGGTGTCCGGTGCCCACTGATACCTGGAGGCCAAGCCCACATTTGTGCTTTTCTGGGTGTCTCATGCATCGCAGTCCTTCCCCTCACTACCTGAAGACCTCTGCAGTCCAGCACAAGGGGGTTTGACCTCCCACTGCCCCTGCCCCCATCACTACACCAGTGCGGTCAAATTTTCTAAATCTTTTATCCTGTTTGTTCCTCTCTCCTTGACAGGGCCGGCGCTAGGCAGTAAGCAGCCCCTGCGTAACAGGGGGGCGCCAGCATTTTGAGGGGCGTCAAAAGGGGACAGTGCCGTGGCGCTCCCCTGATGATGTCACTCATCTGCGCCGGCATTGCTCTGCTGCGGGGGCGCCACAATCCCCAGTGCCGGCCCTGCTCCTTGACTGTCTCCATTGTGTCTACATCCTTCCTAAGATCTGATGCCCTGGACTTGGCCTCAAGTAGAATAGGACTGTTATCTGCTGGGTCTTGCATATGATACTCATGTTACTGTTCCCCAGAAAATTATTAGCATTTTTCACAACTGTAACAGATTGTTGACTCATGTTCCATTTCTGATCCATTATAACCCCCAGATTCTTTCCTCAGTTTGTAACTGCGCATTTGATTTTTCCTTCCGAAGTATGGTACCTTGTACTTATTTTTACCTTCTTGATTTCAGACACATTACCTAATATAACATGGTCATTTGAATTTTAATCCTGAATTTTAATCTAATCTAATCTAATCTTCTAAAGTGCTTGCAACCTTTCCCACCTGATGTCATCTACAAATTTTATGAGCATACTCCCTACTCCAAGACATTAATTAAAATATGGCATGGTACCAGAACCAGGAATGACTCCTTTGGGTCCCCCCTAGAGACATCAAAACAGTTTTACAGCAAACAATTGATTATTAATCTTTGATTATTCTTTTAAATTAGCTGTGTAGCCACCATATAGTAATTCCATCCAGACTGAATTCCCATGGTTTGCTTATGAGAGTGTCACATGGAACTGTTCCAAAATCTTGCTAAAATCAATGTATATCATACTGATTGCTTCCCCGCATCCATTCGACCAGTGACCCTGTCAAAGAAGGAAATTAGGTTGGTTTGACATGATTTGTTCTTGATAAATCCAGGCTGGTTATTCTTCATAACCCCATTATCCTCTAGATGCTTACAAATTGATTATTCAATAGTTTGTTCCAGCATCTATTCTGGTATCAAAGTTAGGCTGGCTGGTTTATAATTACCTGGGTCCTCATCGTTCCCCACTTTTAAAGGCAAGTACTAAGTTTGTCCATCACCAGTCATCTGGGACTTCATCGGTCCTTCATGAGCTCTTGAAGACAATTGTTAATAGTTCTGAGATAGCTTCAGCTACTTCCTTAAGTACCCTGGGATGAATTTGACGAGGCTCTGATAACTTGACTACATCTCATTTAACTGAATATTCGTTAAACTCTTCTTTCTGTTTTGTTTTACATTCCTTTCTCCTTGTTGTTAATATTAATTGCAATAAGTATTTGATCACCAATGAAGACTCAAACAAAACAGGCATTAAACACATCAGCCTTCTTGAAGTCCTCATTTCTTAGCTCTCTTTTGCCACTATGTAGTTGACCTACACTTTTCTTTGTGTTTTTCTTGCTCCTAACATATTTGGAAAAAGTTGTTCTTATTGCTTTCTTATGGCCCTTGCTAGATGTAACTCATTTTGTGCCTTAGCCTTTCTGATTTTGTTTCGACATGCGTGTGCTATTGTTTTGTATTCCTCAGTAATTTCCCCATTTCCACTTTCTGCAGAATTTATTTTTGATTTGCAGGTTATTAAAGACTTCCTGATGAAGTACTATTGGCCTCTTCCTACCACACTGGGATAGTCTGTAATTGGGCATTTAACATTGCCTCCTTGAGAAATTGTCAAGATTTCCCAAACTCCGTTAGCTCTTAGATATTCTTCCCATGGGACCTAACCTATCAAATCTCTGAGATGCTGAAGTCTGCCTTTTCAAGTCCTTTGTCTTTACTCTGCTGCTTTTACTTTCCTTAGAATCATGATATCTATCATTACCTAATCACTTTCATTCAAATTGTCTTCTAGCTTCAGATTTGCAAACAATTCCTCCTTGCTGCTCAGAATTAAGACTACAATTGCTGTCTTCTTGTCCTCCCAAGTTGTCCCTAATACATTACACAAACTTCTTGGAAATTTTGGCTATGTCCACACACAGTCAGTTAAATTGATTTAACTTGAATCAATTTAACAAAATTGATATAAAAATTGTTAAATTGATTTAGGTTAAATCGATTTAACAGGTCCACACCAAAAATTCCCAAATCAAATTAGCATGTCTGGCCACAGGAATTGCTAGTCTGATGCAGGAGGGGGCACCATGGGAGGTATGGCAACATAGCCCCCTGGCAGGGACATGTCCCCAGCCAATCCAATACAAGCAGGAACTGACCTCAGCACCCTGTCCATTCTGTCTGTCAGGAGACTATAAGACAGATGAGTATGGACACTCCCTGGCTCCCATACCATTGTTGAGCAGCATCTAGGCCATCTGCTAGCCTGCAGGCTGCTCTCCTGCATTGGGACACAGCTTTCCTGGACCGCGATGGCCCTGAGTCTGAGGCCATTTCCATCCTATTGTGGGGCCTCAGTGCGGCCTTAGTTGCCCTCCCCCACTCTTTGCCCCGGCACATCTGGGCAGAGGAGACCAGCACAGACTGCTGGGAGTGGGTTGTGCTGGCAACCTGGAGCAATGAACAGTGGTGCAGGAACTTAAGGATGAGCAGGGAGACCTTTGTTCACCTGGTCACAGAGCTTGCCCTGGTCCTGCACTGAAGGGAGACAGTAATGAGAGCTGCCATCCCTGTGGACAAGAGAGTGGCCATCGCTCTCTGGAAGATGGCCGCTTCTGAGTCCTACAAGTCCATGGCACACCTATTCAGAATCAGGAGGTCCACTTGTAGGGAAGATCTGCTCCAGTTTTCCAGGGCCATCAACCTGGTCCTGCTGCCATGCCTCGTCACTACAGGCAAGTTGCAAGAAACCATTACCGGCATCATCACCCTTGGGTTTCTGCACTGCGTGGGGATACTCGATGCCACCCACATCCCTGTGCAAGTTCCGGAGCACCACACAGATGAGTATAGAAATTGGAAGGGGTATCACTCCATCATCCTTCAGGCCCTTGTGGACCACTGGAGCATCTTTCAGAACTGCTACAGTGGAGGGTACATAATGCCAGAGTCCTCTGTAACTCTGCCCTATACCAGGGCACAGAGGCGGGCACCTTGTCTCCCACCCATAACATCACCGTCGGGGAAGTGGAGGTGCCCGTCCTCATTGTTGTTGATGCAGCCTACCCAATCCACCCATGGCTCATGCATCCATACACGAGGCCTCTCGATACTGCCTGCAGGCTTTTTAACCACCTCTTAACTGCTGCCATCAGGTGGTGGAGTGGGCATTTGGCCAACTGAAAGCTTAAGCACCTCCACCTCATCGAGGAGGCCAATGCAGAGGTCATCAGTGCATGCATGGTCCTGCATAATCTATGCATGCACTGGGGGGAGACTGTGGTCCCCATCTTGGAGGCTGAGGCAGAGCTCATTGCTGGTCATCTCCGGCAGCTAGACCCCATAGCTCCAAGACAGTGAGTGTCCCAGATGGCAGCCATTGTGCATGAGGCCGTGAAGGTCCTGTTCCTCTGTGAGGCCTTTTAAGAGCTTCGCCCAACATTGCACTCCCCCTCCTGCACCCACCCACACATTTCTCCTCCATCTCCACTGATCCCCTCCACCTGCCCTGGCCCTCACCCAATAAAAGCACCAACACAAAGGATATTGTCTTATGGATTTTATTTACAAGGGGTGGGGAGGTTTGGAGATTGTGAGAGGGTTTGGGGACTTGGGGGAGAACTGGGGACTGGGGAGGTAGGAAAATTAGTGTACTGGGGCACTGCTGGCACCCTGTGCAGCTCTCCCATGGCCTTCCACCCGTCCCCTGCAGTGTAGGGGGCACCTGCAACAAGGGCCAGGGGGCTCCCTGTGATGGCCCTCCTCAGGGGAAGGGTAGGGCTCATGACAAGCGATGCAGTGCAGGCTGGTGGCAATGTCCTGCAGGGGTTTGCAAATACCCGCCAACGCCTCTGTGACCCAGACCTCCTGGGGTAACCACCTGAATATGCAAAGATCAGGGCAAACTGCAAAAAAGGAGAGCAGATTCTCCCAGCACTGGTGGGTTACCTGGAGATAAACTCCCCCAACCAGTCACAAACAATGCTTCTGATCCCCCACAACAGATATCAAGAAGCCACAACATAACATACCTAGCTCCCTTTACTGCATTCCAGTCACCAGTCCCCAGTACAGCCACAAGGTCTGCTAAAGAAATAGGTTCTTCTGACCCCAAAGGGTCAGCCACATTACACAGATCAATATAGGCTTGAATCTTACCCAAAATACCACACTGCCAGCCAATCCTTTAGTAACTATAACTAAAGGTTAATATATAAAAAAACAGACAAAACATGAGAGATGTTAAAGGGTCAAAGTGAATCACATGCATACAAATGATTTAGAGTCCATAGCAGATAAATCCTTGCTCTTCTTTGAGTGCTCCTGGGCTACATTCAGAAATAGGTGTCTCCATGCTGGAGTGCCGGATTGGTCAGAACTTTTTGCCCTAGCCTGTCAGAAGAGAGCAGGCAGCCACTGCCCCCTGCGCTACCCCATGGCTATATATGTGGCTGCCACCCAGCCCCTCCCCAGTTTCATTTCTTCTGCCTTAGTGTCGGTTGTGGAACTGCCCACTCCTTGCTTTGCAAGCAGCCTGTCCGTCATTGCTGTATGAACCTCTCGCTCGACTGGGAGACCCTAGTTGTGGACTTAGTCCCACCAAAGAAGGTTGCCCTTTCTGGGCTGGAACACCGCACTATGCTGTCTGCCATGCCAGGGTTTAAGCCGTGTGCCAAGTACGGCAAAGCCTTCCCATGGGATGACCCCATGAGAAGTGCCTCCAGTGCCTGGGTGAAAACCACATGGTTACCATGTGCTCCATTTGCCTGTCATTTAAACCGAGGACAATCAAGGACAGGCAGCAAAGGCACCATGCCCTGGCCTCCGAGCAGGCCTGGCACTCCTCGCCTGAGGCTTCGGGGTCTCCTGTGGCACTGTGTGCCAGCTCAGCACCAGAGCCTGCTGCCCAGCACCGTGCCGAAGGGTGACACGGGACCAGCTCAGTACCAACCTTGGCACTGTAATGCTGATATAGCTCTGCCTCTTTGACATGGGGCTCCCCCCAGGACCGGTCATCCTCGGTACCAATCCCGACGACCCCGGAGGCAGTGGAGGCAGTGAGGGTGCTCCTCCTGTTGCCTACACCCCCTTCTCTGGTGCCGCCTAGAAGGGGGAAGTTGGCCTTCCTTTCAGACGCCTGGGTGCCACACATACAGCACCATTCACCGTCCCTGTCACTGGCCCCCGGCCCCTGAACACCAGAGCCCGATGTGAGTCCCAGTACCGGGGAGCCATCCCCACGGCACCATATCACTCTGCCATCCCCGGTGCCGCCCTGCAAGTCCTGAGAGATTTCCCCCTGTTCCAGCCTGGGGGAAGGGGCTTCAAGGGCTCAAAATGGCCTCGGCGCTGACTCTCAGCACCGTCACCTTTTCGTTACTGCCCCCAGAAATGGTCCACTCAAGAGGCCCATCAAACTTCTCTGGCACTGGCCCACTCGGCACCAGTGAAAGCACTGAACCAGATGTCATGCTTGTATACGGGCGACTTATTGGTGCACTTTGATCTTCTGCACATGGGCACGGAGTTTCAATCTTCTGAGACACCCTCCGACATCTTATTCGGGCCAGTGTTCTCGTCGGCGGAACCAGTTACGGTCCCCCTCCACCCTAGTGTTTGGGACTTGGCCTCCTCCTGCTGGGAAAACCTGGGTTCCGTCTTCCTGATTTTGGATACAGCAGGACTCAGGTACAGAGTTCCAGGGCTAGAGTTCCCCTTACTTATCCATCACCCAGTCCCACTTTATGCGGTGGTGGAGGCAGCCTTAGGGCCAGGACAGGCCCCCCACAATTCCCTTCTGACATCGAGGGACACCAGGGAGCTTGAGTTATTGGGCCTCAAAGTTTATTCTTCCTTAGTCTTCTAGTTGCAGGTCACAAATAATCAGACCCTGACTAGTAGATACATGTTGGATGTGTGGGAGTCAATACACAAATTTAGACATCTATTCCCACTAGAGGTGAGGGAAGAGTATGATGCCTTCCTGGAGGAAGGTAAAATAGCTTCCCAGGACCTCCTCCTTTCAGTCTGGGATGCAGTGGACACAGCGGCCCGCACTATGGCCTCAGCCATAAGCCTGCACCTCACAGCCGGCTAAGGGAAGCCAGAGTGCCCCAGCCTCACAGCAGGTGGCCCTCGACCTGCCCTTTGGAGGTGACGTCTCTGTCCAGAGGAGACCTCGGCCGTTCTGAGTACTGCCCAAGACCCCCAGGGAGAACTGAAATATTTCGGCCTGCTCCAGGTGGGGCCTCTTCCATGCCCTCTGGCCCCATAAGCCTGATAGTAAGTTGGGCCACTCCTCCCCCTTAACAGCTACTGGTGAGGACTCCATCCCCACCACCACAACTTCAGTTTGAATCCCAATTGGGGGACCCTCCTGGCAAGGTCCGTCTCCTCAACCCTGAGGGAGCTCTCGACCTGTTAGTCAGCAGCATTGGTTATAATCACCAATATTGTCGTCAATCACCTCCAAACTGCGGCAGAGTGCTCTCCACTGTGGGACTCTCCCTCTCAGAAATGACATAAAGCCCTTCTCCCTCTTTCCTTCCTGGTGAGAATGGGCGATTCACAGGTGAGGTAGCCTCCTCCTCTTTGGGTAGGACTAGGATGTAACCCATACTCACACCCCTTCGTCTGACCCTAATGCCCTGAGAGGACTTCACCCTCTCACTACCCAACCCTCCTCGCCCACTGTGGAGGGCAGAATGGAAACCTGCCATTTGAACCCATCCAGGCATCCGATAGCCAGCTGTCCTGGCCCCCAGGAGACTATCACACCTCTGTGTTTGACACACCGCCAAGGGGAAAAGCCCCCCTTTCCCACTTCTGCTTTCTTGGGCAGTGACTCTATTACCTCTGGTGGGACATGTATGGTGTTAATGGGACACACTCCCAACAATGGAGAGTGTATCGCCCACCATTACCCAACTGAACCAAGCAGAGCCACCCCTTGTGGGGCCATTTTCATATGGGGAGCTACATTCCCGCATGCTTCCCTGTGGACGAGGCCCTATCATTCTGCCTCCCCACGCTGATGGTCGATGAACCCTCTATCAGGTCCTGCCCCTCTACCCACAGTATGAATGAGCTCACCACCTTGTCCATCCTTCCCTTATCACCAGCAAGACTAGCTGGTGTTTAATCATCACTCCCATCCAATCGACCCTCATTAGGGTTGTGGGCATATGCTTCCAATTTGAAACACCCAAACCCTCCCTGACACCATGGAGCAGGTAATTCGTTCCCGTCTGCCCAGTGCCAGATGCGGATGTCAGGACCCAGGTGTTAGACGTAAGTGTTGGCCAATTCGCTCACGGTCCTTGTGAGATATGAACCCTCCAGTACTCACTACTTCTGGCTGGTTCTCAGCTTAGGTGAAGGCTCTTGAGAGAGGTCGTAAAGGCCTTGGATATGAGATAGGCATTGTCTATCAGAACTGCAACAACAGTGCACATACGTAGAAGCAGAAATTTAGGTCCCTTGAGTGTTCCTAACAGTAGAAATTTAGGCACCTCCAAGGTTGGGCTGCAGCTTAGCAGAGATTTGAGGTTCTCAGTAGCTCCTAAATTTTCAATTTAGGCACCTAAGCTAGGAGATAGACACCTAAATTCTTTCATGGACCAGAGCCCAAGGTCCTAAACCATTCCTAGTGAAGATGAAGGCAATTGTACCATTGAACTTAAAGGTTGTAGCATCAGGCATTTAAGACAATATGATACTTAACGTCTTATTTAGTGTCACTGATATCAGTGAAGGGGGTGTGTGTGTGTTTGCCATTGTCTTTGATGGTGTTTGGATTATCCCCTAAGATTGACGGTAGGGCATTAGCATAAATTCCAGTAGAATCCATTGGATTGTCTACTGGTATTGATTGATTTCTAACTGTTATTGATAGCTTCTACTATAGGCTCAATAGAAACAGTGGACTAACAGCCTCATTGGAGTGTTCCAAAATCTAGTTGCCAAAGGTAACTTGTAGAGATTGATTAAAAAATTTAAATGGGAATATCCACTACAGCATCACCAAATCCTTGGTGGCCAGTTGTATACTGCAAGAGCTTCAAATCGAACTCATTTCTTGGGTTCAAGCTGGGAATCAATTTGTTTAGGATACCACCTTTGCCAGATTTTAAATCAAACAAACTGAATTACACAAACATGTAACCACAAAATTTGCTGCTGATAGATGAGCAACAAGAAGTATGGAAGTTCCATTTAAAGTGTTATCAAGATATCCAAAAATTAGAGTTCCTCTGAACTTCAATCCATTCTCTAAAATTGCTTGATCATTGTCTTACTTTTAAAGCATCCAGTGGCCTGCAGACACTTTCTTACAGAAATGTAATTATTATTATTATTATTATTATTATTATATGATTTGTTAATGTTAATTGATTGATATAGTTAAGGGTCCCCCCCCCGTTTTTTTTTTTAAGGTTTGTTGGTACGTAATGATAGAAATATATCTGATCGGTTTTCTACTGGGCAGGGCGGAGAAATGGGAAATAACCTCAGCTGCAGATTATAAGGGTATAGTAAATTATTTCCATTGCTAACTATGATTGGTGAGTCAGTTGCCACCAATCAAAGTTATAAATGTTGTTTTACATTCAGGGTCAGTATTTTATGCAAATGATGTTTAATAGCACAAATCCAGTATTAATATACTAGTTATTTCCTCCTTTTCAGCACCCCTGAAAGAAAAAAATGGTATGTGCCACCACAGCTCTTAGTTCCTAACCACGAATGAAGAATCAAGTTACATTTCCTAGACAAATTTTGTCATATTGATGTTAATGCGTTTCTCTGTTCCTGTGTAACACCTAAGGAATAACCAGTGGCACTTTCCAGATCATACAGAGATCAGAAAGATAAACCACAGGCTTGGTAAATTACTCACTTGATAATATATTTGCAATGTAACCCTTTACATATGAGGAGAACCATTTGTGAATAGAAACCACAGTGTGCTGTGTCAGTGGAAAAGGCAGTTTGTTTTTCTTCCTACAAGAGAGGAAAGGCTGTTTTACGTAAAATTCTGTATAATGAATTAGACTAGATGTGAATTCCAAACCAGCGGATGATTAAAGCAATGACGGGAGAAGAGCAGCCTACGTTTGTTTTAAATTAAGAAATATCTAGTGCACATACAAAGTTTGTCCCCCCATGCACAAAGCCACTTCTGTTCTACCTCCTACTTCAGCTGCGACAAGTGGAATTCAAACATGGCTGATAAGAAGAGTCATATTGCCGGTTTCCAATTGCATTCTATTTTTACATTACTGACCCAAGTGTAATACCATTTGCAATATATTTTCTACTCTTGACTATTAAAACTACTGATTGACCACCTTCTTTATTGATAGTGGAGAATTGTCAACAAGTGGGAGCCAGTGGGGGCTGGTTCCCAGTCATACAGTATTCATTATTATCATCAGTAATCTGGAAGAAAATATAAAATAATCGTTAATAAAGTTTGTAGCTGACTGGTGGGGTGGTAAATACTGAGGAAGAGTGCTAACACACAGTGGTTATAACTGCTTGGAAAATGGGGCACAAACAAACAGCATGCATTTTAATACGGCCAAGTGCAAGGTCAGCTATCAAGGAGTCATAAAAAGTGAAATGGAATTGAATGGGAATTTTATAAATTACTTTAATGGAGCTATGATTTCACCTTAAGAATGTAGGCCACACTCATGGATAGGGGACAGTATTCTGGTGACGGTGACTCTGAAATGGACTTAGGGAATCACTATTGATAGTGCAATAGTATGGTAAAAAAAAGCATGAATCCTGATGAACATTATTTCTGGATGCATAAATGGGACTGTGGAGAAACTGGAAAGTAATTGATATGGCCTGTGTAGTCTTCATTAGTATACTGTGTCTAGACATGGTGAACACATTTTTTTCAAATAATATTAAAAAACTGGAGTGGGTTTGGAGATGAACTATACGAACAATTGAGAGGGTCTGAAAACATGCCTTGCAATAAGACACTAAAAGGGCTCAATCTGTTTAGCTTATTGAAGAGAAGGTTAAGAAGAGGTGATTTAATCACCATTTTACAGTTACCTGCACAGGGAGAATATGCTACAGGGTTCTTCACTCAAGCAGCAGAAAGCACAAGATGCAATGGTGCAAAGGGCACCTGGCAATAAAAAATTAATTTTTAAGTGAGGGTACTCAGCTATTAGAAAAGTTCAGCAGGCAAAGTGGTGCATTCACTATCACTTGGAGTCAAAAGAACATAAGAATGGCCATAGTGAGTGAGATCAGTTCTCCAGCTCACTCAGTAGCCTGTCTTCCAAAAATGGACAATGTCCTGTGCTTCAAAGGAACAGGTAATCATCAACTTACCCATCCTGCTGGTCTTTCCCACTCCCTGGCAAACATCAATCCCTGTCTATCCTGGCTATAAATTGAGCCTGTAAATTAAGACAAAGGCTCTTTCTGTAAGTTTTAGGTTGCCCACAAGTTGCTGGGCTCAATGCTGGAATTGCTGAGTGACGTTCTATGTCAATTTCCAAAGGGATAGCCGTGTTAGTCTAGTCCAGCAAAAAAAAAACCAAGGAGTCGTGTGGCACCTCAAGACTAACAGATTTATTTTTCACATGAGTTTTCATGGGAGAAAATCCTACTTCATCAGATGCTTCGAAGATGGGTGAATTTACGGAATGGAATGAAAATAAATGCAACGGAGTGTAAAACACCCCTAACCCTGCACACCCATGTGGGACTTAGTAGGAGGGCCAGCAAACCATAGAGTGGTGGATCCTGTAAATCCATCTTTTTCTTAGCTGACCTATGCCCTGTTCCCATCACATCCTTGTACATTTAGTGCATGCCACTACAACTCGGGATGAGGCAGTCTGTGCAGCTCTGCCTTTCTTAGATGTAATTCAAGGCATTATACTACAACTATTTTTATTTTTAGAGCTTCCTATTTATGTATAGGACTGTAATATACATGATCATTCTGCCTAATGTTGAAGAACAATTTCCATTCTGAGACCTTACGTTCTGGTGCTCAGAACTTTACAAAAGTTGAAATTTTGCAATCTTGAAATCTGTTGAAATGTGAATATTTCTTAAGTAGCTGGACAAAACTGATTTGCTACTTTTTATTGTGAGGGAGTGCGGAAAAAAAAAACACTTTTCCGAATGATAACAAATGTCATGTGTTGTTTTCCCAGCAACCACACAGCCAAAATGGCTGGGTCTTGACAGCTGAAACTTAGCATGGAAATAGGAAAGCTTTTAAGTGTCTTGGCAAAAACTGATTTTGGTTTGAGTGAGTTATGCATCTTTAAAAAAAGCAAGGAGACCTGTGGCACTTAAAGACTAACAAAGCTTTAATGGGAGAACAAGTGCGATTTTTCTCCAACAAAAGCTCATGTAATAAATAAATTTGTTAGTCTTTAAATGCCACAGGTCTTCTTGCTTGTTTTGCAAAACTAGACTAACATGGCTACCCCTTGGAACATGAATCTTTAACAATCTGCATGCACATAATTTGATTTGTACATATTATTAGTCTTTTAGATCTAAAAGGGCTGTACTTTATGTTGATGTGTGGCTAAGGTAGTAGTGTAGCATTCTGAAGGTGTGTAGGGACTGAGACAGGAGTCCTGCAAAACTTTTGTTGTATATGCTTATGTAAAAAGTTGTGGAGCCCACGCTCCCTAGTATATGTTGTAGTTTATAGCTAATGTACATTTTTCATAGATATCAGTTAGGATTTCCTACATTTAAACTAACCATTAAGTAACTGATGAAATAAATGTAATCTCACTCACAAAAAATTAATGAAACTTCAGCTACCATCATGAGATGACTAACCAAGTCAGAGTCAGCATTTATACATTACCAGCAAACCAGAAGAACCCCCTTGTTGAAGCCAATATCCTGACTACTAACCAATGTTTTCTTTAGCATAGGTGGTACCCTGTGATGTAGAATCCATTCATGGGAGGGAAAGAAAGAATAGGATGTGACCCAATGAGGGGTTAAAGTATAATTTGGTGGGCCCCAGAACCCTCCTAATTGGTGGGTCCCCTTCCCGTATAGTGCGGGCCCCAGCCCAGGTAATATGAGGGTACAGGATGTGGAGGGAGAGACGAGGAGGAATGGCACAGGGGCAGGAGGTGGGGGTGTTGAAGGGGGTGGCTGGGGGCAGGGGCAGGAGATGGAGGCAGTGAAGGGGAGGGTGGAAAGCAGGAGGTGTCAGGTAGTGGGGGGGCATAGACAGGAGATGGGGCAGAGAGGGGGTAGCTGGTGGCAGGAGGTGGGACTAGTGCAGGGGGCAGGGCAGGAGATGAGGGCTGAGGAGGGTGGATGGAGGGCAGGAGGTGGGGGCTGGGGCAGAGAAGGGCTGGAGCAGGGGAATTGGGGGCCTGGGGCCATACGCGGAGGAGACACCGGGCCGCTTGCCTGGCTAGCTCCCCTCTGCAGACACAGGGAGCTGAAGGGTCCCGATTGGGGCCAGCCTGGTAGGAGCAAATCTACCTCTTCTCCTCCCACACCAATGCCAGTGCCAGCCCCAGCCCACCTTGCTGCATGTGGAGCTAGAGCAGCATCTGTGCAGTGCTGCATTGCCAGCCCCAGCCCTGGCCCCGGTGCTGGCTCCGGCTCCAGTCCTGGACCTGGGTGGCTGGGGAAGACCCAGCTCCCACTCCTTTTCTGGGTCCGGCCCAGGGCCACCCCTGGGTCCACTTACGTGGCTGCTGGAGCTGAGCGGCAAAGAACAGACCAGCCACACCATAGGCTGGGCTAGGCTGGGCGCCCGCTTTCCCTCACCCTGAGCATGCTCTAAACATGCTCAGGGCAGCTCTCTGCTGGCCAGAAGACCCTCTAGCCGGCAGGGAGCTTCACCCATGCTGGGAGCTTTTACAACTGCTGCAGGGGTGGTAGGCATAATGCACTGGAATGATGCATTCTGCCTCATAATTCTATTTTTAGGGGCCCTGGAACACAGGTGCCCTAAAAATGGTGGGCTCCGGAATGCTGTTCCAGTGCATTCCGCCTTACTTTAACCCCTGGGCCTAATAATATGGGCTCCCAACCTAATTAAAAGGTCAGCAGCTCTCAAAACTTTGGCCTTGATCCAGCAAATACTTGACTTTGCACTTGTGAGCAGTTGCACTGAAGTTCATGTAGCTACTCATATGAATATAGTTACGCTTGTGTTTTAAGTCAGAGGTCAACAACCTTTGCTGACCCCTGTGCTGGCCCCCTCCTCCTTGACTATCAGCCAGTGCCAGTGGCTCCTTCCACAGAAATAAAAGCAGTGTCTGCCTGAAAATTTGGTGGCAGCCATCACTAGAGGTTGCAAGGCAGGCTGGGGGGCTTCCCAGGCATGTTGCTGAAAGGAGGCACTCGTGGAAAGAAGCAGCCTGCAGTGGCTCCTCTTGGCCACACGCCTGGGGACAGGGGTCCCCAGGGATGCCATGGAAAGAAACTGCATGGAGCAGCTCCCCTTTGGGGGTCCCCAGGCTTGCTGAGGAAAGAAGCTACCCAGAGTGGCTCCTTGGCAGCTGCACACCATGGAGACAAGAAATTCCAGGCATCTTCTTTCCGCACCATGCCTGGAACATGGGCATGGTGGGGCCCCTGAAAGAAGCAGCCTGGAGTGGTTTTCAGTTAAGGAGCCACAATTTCTGTGGCATTGCAGAGGGTGTCATGTACCACTCCGAATGGGCTCTCGAGCCACTGTTGGCACGTGTACCGGGGGTTGCCTACCACTGTTTTAAGTGTTTGCAAAACTGGTGCCACCATAAGGAAAGCTAACCAATTCTAAACAAACGTTTAACTCATACAAATGCTTTTAAACACTAAAAAAAAAAAAATCTTGCCACATGGGAGCAGTGCTGCTTATGTTTTCATTATATTAAATTCTGGTAATTGATTATTTACTTTGTTTTTCTCTACATTTGTTTGTTTTGCCCATCTGATGTTATCTCATTTTATGAATATCCATCTGCCCTTTGGGGCAAATTCTCCAGCATTCTAAATGTGTTTTCATGCTCATTTGCTAATTAAAGTTGTTTTCTTTTAGTTTCAGGGGTTTACACAGTACTTGTCAGTATCTTCTCAAACATTCACTTAAGGTATCGCAACTGCAGAGCTCTGAAAACATAAGAAGCATAACTTAAAAAATAAACTATATTCGTCAGGCAGCCCACAATAGCCTTTTCAATAGGCAGTCTTATTTCCTGTCAGATCAAGAGGAAACACACCATGGCTGCACATTGCCACTTTAGATTATTGCACAACACTAAAAACTAAAGTTTCTGCACATTGCTGTTTTGCATTTAAAATTCAAAATTGAATTGGAAATTTCTTTGCAGCCAAATTGCCACTAACAAGACCAGTTTAAGGTAAACTGTCATCTGTGGCTGGATTGATGTATGACAGATTTTCTCACCTACTCATATGTGATCTGGAAGCAGGACAGAGAAGGTAAGTGAATTTGCATATTTGCTTTGCCCTGGGTACTTCTTTTTTGGTGTTAAAAAAATGGTTTGCTTAGTCACAGAGATGAATGGCAATAAAAGTGCAGGGAGGGTGAAAGGAATCCCCACTGAACGATATAGTGGATCATTTTAAAAGAAGGGATTGCGTCATACTGCAAATACCAACTAGGAAACTCCCTTTTACATTTCAAAAACGGCTGTGACAAGAAACATCTATCCATTGCTTTCAGGTATTTCATGAATATCTCCTGAGCTGTTCTTAAAATTACTAATTGAATTACAGATATACCTATATTCATATTCACATGTCAACACTCGCATTATTAAATTATTATACAGAGCCAAATAAACAGACAAGAAGCCTAGCTGACAATCCAACTCTTGCCAATATAATTAGATAAGTATTATATTCACTGGTAATTTCTTACAAATGTAAACACACAAATGAATTGTTAATGACACACTAATCTGAACAAATAGGACATTTTTAACTTTGAAAACTGAACTGTGCAAATATACACAGAGAATGGGAGGGAGACTGTTTAAATTTCAAGAATGGAAATAAATTTAAAAAAAGGACTTAAAATCCAACGCAAGAAAAAGAAATGAATCATCAAACCATTAACACATGAAGAGTTTTCAGTAGACTCATCATGTTAGGAAAACATGTAGGACTGTCCCGATGAGGTGGTAGAAAATCATAAAAGATTGGGAGGGGGGCTTTTTTTTTTTTTGACCAAAATTCTATTTGAAGTTAAATCTTATGAAAAGTGCAATACTGACTGTCCCGGAAACTGAAGTTCTCTGTTTAATGTTCAGTCTCTTGACTGAATTTCCAATGTGAAACCAACTATGATGGTGATTTTTGTGATGTGGATACCTCTCCACTAGGAAGTCAACTGTGTTCTCTAACTTGTTTCATTCAGATCCTAAAATAAGTTCCATGTTATAATGACTTTCTATCACTGGACAGGAATGCACATGAGAAAGGATCTTTTAGCTCATTACCAACCACTCAAGAAACTTATTATTTGTTTTTCATATCCCTTTAAAATAATAGATTATATAAAGTGATGATATTACATAATCTGGAGGCAGAAGTTTTGGTGGCTTTTTTTGGAAAATGGATAAGATCTTACAAAAAATGAAAGGGAGTATTAGACACTGAGATACCTCCAGAGCTCTCTGTGGAGATAGCAGCCAGCTTTAGTGGAAAGCTAATTGCTACTTGCCTGAGATCTGGGAAAGTGGCCTTGGACTCCTGGACAGACCTGGACAATATGAGACCTGTAGTAATATAACAAGGCCTGATCCTGCAACTGGATTTATGCAGGTAAACCCTTGTCCCTTCATGGATTCCCCATTGACTTCACTAGGACTCTTTGCTGGTGCAGAATGTACTTACTCAGATCTCCTTAGAGGCTTTGGATTTTACAAAGCTCACAAGGGAAAGCACATGTAAGCCACACATGTATTAAAAAATATGAATATATAACAGACACACACATTTATATGCATGAATACACATACGAAAAATAATAAATGATGACTGGCCCAAGGCCTGTAACAGTACCATGTTGACATGGGAAAAAATCCTGTGACTGTGAATCTAGTATCTGAGACCAAAGGCCCTGCATTTCATTGGCTCAGTTCTGCTCTGATTTACATGACTCATAAAATCTATTGACTACAGCAGAACTGAATGGAAGTCAATGAAATTATCTGAAATGGATAAAAATCAGAAGCTGGCCAATGAACTACTTGTGACGTTGCATTGATTTTAAATTGTATGGTGCATTGATTTTAAGGACATTTCTACACTATAGAGATGGCTTTATACAACCTCTGGATATACCATATTACATCACCTGGGATTAAGTGAGGGACAAGAGTTAGTTGATTATTTTATTCAAATAAGTTAGTTGATTATTTTATTCAAATGAAACAGTGGAATAGTCTGATAGGCAACCAACATCAACAGTCATTGTAGACTGGTATCCATGCTGCAAGATGTTGGTGTTTGTAATCAAGCAACCAAATTAATTTACTCAAATTAAGTAAAATTATCGATTTTCCTGGGGTGGCAGATGTAATAGGGAAGGAAGGAAGAGTGCTGCATTTCCAAATTTGAGCAATAGTATTTTTTATTAAAAAAAAAAATCAAGTGACTGAGCAAGTCTCTGTAGTAGTTTAAAACCAGACATGGGAGGCATGAATGTGTAATCAGCAAACTACGACTGCTGCCCATAAGCTTCCTGAGCCCTATTAATAGAAAATTAGAGCTAGATTTGTGCATTTTTATTTGTTTGACAGCAGAAGTTTTAAATTTTCCAGCAAAAAAACCAAGGAGTCGTGTGGCACTTAAAGACTAACAGATTTATTTTTCGCATGAGCTTTTGTGGAAGAAAATCCCTCTTCGTCAAATGCTTTGAAGTCTTTAAGTGCCACACGCCTCCTTGTTTTTTTTTGCTGGACTAGACTAACATGGCTATCCCTTTGGAAATTAAATTTTCCAGCCACCTCTAATAAAAGTGGTATTCCTACCATCGTAATTGTCTCTGAGCCACAAGGAGTGCCAAAGTATGGAAAGGAGAGTTAGGGCAGAATGAGTGATGGATCCTTATCTTTCCCTGACTTAGGAGTGCACAGGGGCCTTCAGGAGTGCAGAAACAGAATGCTAAGATGAGACAGGGATGAACCTGTCACTGCAGAAAAGGTGACTGCTGACAGTCATTCTGACTCTGGCAAAACAGAATGCGAAACTATTATATCTTGGTGAATTAAAATCCAATAATGAGAGGCAGTGTATATGAGATCTGTATGGAATCTTAACTGAAAGACAACTGAAAGCAGAGGGAACCAGACAGATAGATTCGCCTAGCACTAAAACAACCCTCACATCTACCACTATGGCAATCCCAATAACCCTAGGTAGTCCGAAACACCGCAAAAATCAAACAAGGAATTCCTTGTGTTATATGGTTAAACTTCAGGGAAAAGTAAACAGTTGCTTATTGGATGTTGAGCGAAGAACCAGTTGCAAGGCTGAGAAACTATAGTCAGTCTAGATTACTGCTTCCTTAGTTACATGTTTATTTTCTAAATTATTTCTTGCTGTTACTTAAATAAATGTCTCACTAAATCAGTCTTCATAGATATATCATAGTCCTTGTCCCAGTCAGAGCAGTGTTAATTTGGAAAGGACTATCACGGAAGATAGTTGTTCTGTGATAAATAGCTTTAACAATAAGTCATTTCTCTGTAGAATTCTATACACACAAAAAAGCCACTAAACCCAACTCAAAATTCTTAACTGATTAGAGCTCGTTTTAAAATTTAAAATACGTTTCCATTTTGGTACAGTAATGACTTTCAACACAATAACATTGGGTACATTTTATTTGGTATTCAATGAAAGTACAGAATAAAATGTATATTTGCTCATATTACTTTCCTCTAACTAGAAAAGACCTGCTTTTGCTAATACAGATGAAAGAAGGAACTCCTCTATATTATTTTTCAAAATCTGATTATCTAAACTAAGTTTATAGGAAAATGGTTGCAAGATATATTTCTCTTGCTTGATAACATAAGCAACCATATCAGTGCTGACTGTATTTCGGATAGCAATTATGACTATACTTGTGTGGCTTTTCCACTGACATCACCTTCATCTGAAAATAACATGAAAGTTCGGAGTTCCTTCCTTTCACTGGGTAGTAGATGTTCCACATCAGGGTTAAGAAAGGAATACTAGCCCATGGTGAGTAAGACCAATAGTTGGTCTATTGCAGGGGTGGCCAAACTTATGGAACTTAAGAGCCACACAAATCAATTATCAAACCTTCAGGAGCCGCACTGAGGCATATAACCACATATTTTTACCTATTACAAAATTACTAAGCTTAAAATTTATTGTGCACTTTGATTTTATCTTAAAAACAGGGCAAATATTGATCCTATTAATGTCAGACTCTAATAATTACTTAAGGTTACCATGAAAACTAGGTCTATACAGTAAAAACTTAGCTATTGCTAGAGGTAGGACACTGCAGGCTAGTGCCAAGTTTTTTAAAAAAAGCTGGACAGTCAATGAAGTACGTAAAAGCTCTCACAGGTGCTGATCTCTGAGTATTGCACAATGTTTTGATTTAACAAATTTCATTGTGGAATACAATGCTTCATAGCGGCAAGTTGTGCTAAAAATTGAAAGTAATCTACATTTAGTTTTAAACTTTTTCTCTTTGTATTTTTGTTTCTTAGTATTCCATGTCATGTTTAGTACTCGTGGAACACAATTTTAACAAAGCAGTAAGCTGCATTAGGGCCTATGAGAAAATCTAAACATGCCATGGTTTCCCCGACTGTGCCATGCTTCCCCCTGCACCCTGGTGCTGCCTATTACTATGCCACTGCTTCTCTGCTGTCCCCAGCCATTGCTCACTTCTCTTGATGTCTCTGACCATGCAGCCCTTCCTCGCAATGTTCCCTCTAAGATGATGAGGCAGTTTAGCAACTTTTGGACGCAGCTGAGCAAGTTCCCTCCCAGTTCCCTGACCCAGTGCCAGGCCCCTGATCATCGGCTCCCCAAGTGCATCCATAACTTGCTCAGCTGCATCATCACCTTAAAAGGAACATTGCTCCTATCTCCCATGACAACTCAACTGTCCTGGGAAACACTTTTCTACCTCCATATATGGCCCAACACTTGTCTTTCAAAACAGGCTTTGTTTTGTGGAACAGGATTCTGCATAAAATAATTCTGAAGGGGGAGGATGCTATGGAAAACAGCTCATCCCTAGTCCCAATTACTCAGGGTCTCTGAAAAGCCTCAACTGTCCAGAGCTCCAAAGAGGTAGCCGTGTTAGTCTAGTTCAGCAAAACAAACAAGGATTTCTATGGCATTTTTAAAGACTAACCCATTTATTTATTGCATGAGCTTTCATGGGAGAAATGTGATAAATAAATGGGTTAGTCTTTAAAAGTTCCACAAAATTCCTTGTTTAACTGTCCAGAGCTGGATCTACAGGTTTCTGTAGAGTTGGTAAGAAAGAGTAGGATTCTGGCTTATTCCTTCTCCCTCTGCTACAATGGAAGACTTTTTAACCTGTTTTCCTGACTACCATACTTGTAAAGGGAGTGCATGAGGTACCCCTAAGTTTGCAAAGTGCTGTGGCTGCTTTGGAGTGTGGTATAAGGTAAATGCAACACAAACAAGTAAAAAAACCCACCTGAACCAACTAGACCAAAAGAAAATAAAAAAATACAAAGTACACCAAAATAAATAAAGCAATGCAAAACAAAATCCACGCCGAAATCTATGAAACAGAAAATAACTAACACTAATGTTAGTCTTTAAGTCCTTTCCAGCTTGTCTCCTCCCTGATCCCCTCAGTCCCTTCCCTCACTGCCTCCATTCCCTGAAGTGTCTTTCTGTTCCAAGACCTCCTGACCCCCCCATTGCTTCCCTGAGCTGCCCGCTGCTCCTTCCCCACTCTCCTCTGAGCCAGGCTGCTGCTCCCTGCTCCCTCCTGCCCAGCCCCACTCCTCCTCTGAGCTCTTCACTGCCAGCTGGCTCCTCCTCCCCGCCCCTCCTCTGAGCTGCCAGCTACGAAGCTGCCTGACAGGCAGGAGATTTTAGCTCCCCCAGCCTGAAGCAGCTCCCCACCAGCAAGCCACATCTTTTCTTTGAAGAGCCGCATGTGGCTTGCAAGCTGCAGTTTAGCCACAGCTCGTCTAGCCCAATATCCTACCTTTCAACAATGGTTGATGTCAGATGAATCAGGGGAAATTAAAAGAACAGCACCATTTTTTGTGATCCACCCCCTGTCATACATTACCAGCTTCTGTAAGTTAGTGGGTTAGGGATACACAGAGCATGTGAATTATATCTGGAGAGTAAATTGCACACAACATGCTTTTGGGTATTTCTATCTTCTCATTTTCTTAACTGATCATTGTGGCTAATAGCCACTGATGGACATACCCTCCGAGGACTTAGTTAATTCTTTTTTGAGCTAGTAATACTTTTGACTTTTCCAGCATCGCTTGGCAACAAGCTCTATGGTCTGTCTGTATGTTGTATGAACATCTTTGAGTCAGTTTTAGACCTGCTGCCTATTAATTTAATTGAATGACCCCAATTCATGAACTAATATTTACCTTCATTCCCATTTCATACTTAAAATTATCAAGATTCTGGTTATCATTGATTTCAGTGGTACAAACTGAAAATAAACCCTTTGCTTTCTGCTTGCTCTAAATCATTACAGAGTTTATGGGAAATTTATTGAGGAAGGCATTGTTATCAGACTTGCAAAAATCGATATGTTGATATTACGTTCAGTGGTTTTTCATTAATTTCTTTTCATTACTAAAGAGCAATTTTTGGCTTAAAAAGAGGACAGAGGCTTCAGCTATGTCTATATCTACTTTTTTTGTTCAGACTTGCTAGTCCAAACTAAAAAAAGTCCAAGGTTAGTCCGAACTAGCCTCAGGCTAGTTTGGACTAATTGCGGCGTTTTAGTTTGAACTAGCCGTGCATCACAGTTCAAACTAACTTTTTAGTTTGAACTAGAATGCATGGCTAGTTTGAACTAATGACTTAGTCTGAATTTTTTAAGTTCAAACTAGCCATTACTTCGAGTCTTGCATATGCTTAGTTCAAACTAAAGTTCAAACTAAACTGGATAGTTCTGAACTAAGCAAGGGGTTTTACTAGTCCGGATTTAGCTTTGGTTAATCTGAACTAAGAAATTTCTTAGTTTGGACTAGGCAATGCTTAGTGTGACCATGGACCAAATTAGTCCAGACTATGGTTGCTTAGAGATGATCAATTTCTTGAGGCATTGCATAGACATGCAGATTGGCTGGTTGCTTTCAGCTTTCTTAAATTTTGGAACAAATTGGTTTGATAGTGGCTTTGAAAAGGGACTGTGGGAGAGGTTCCCAGGAGCAATGTGCTTGCACAACTTTACTATGCTGATTGATAAAAGCAGGTAGCATAGTACTCTGTAGCATGCCAGTTAGACATGGCCAAATATGAACTTTACACCTAACATATTTCTCCATTTTAGATGAAGCCTTGGATTCCTTGCAAGCCAACTCCTTTGGAGGTTGACTCACCACTGCTGTTATTTAAGAATGGCTCAGCAATTGCAGGATTCTCTGAGTGAAGCCCAAACCTGAGACAGCTGAAGGGCAAAATGATTTCCTTGAGTTAGTTTTCAATTACTCTTGGCCAATGCTTGCAGAAAGGCTCTGACAAGTTCTGAAGGGAACCACATCTACCTTTCCCACAAGGGAAAGTTTTCATACAGTGGGGTCTTTTAACAAAGGGGGTTGAATAGAAGACCAAAATAAGATGGAAGACATAAAGGGGTAGCTTTCAACAAGATCAGTCTTACTACAAATTCTTACATAGAGCCATGCTACAGGATTCCTGATTTTCCTTTATTCATTATTTGTTTGTTCTGGAGGTATTAACAGGTTTACAAATCTTATCCAGGTAAATAGCAGAGATAAAACAACTTTAGAGCAGTAAGCTTTTGTTTATAAAGACATTATATAATAATATAGTCATCTATTTAATAGGGTATTATTTCATTACAGAGTGAACATCTTTCCCTTAACCATGGCATGTCATTACTAGTGAATTTTATTAAATTGAGCCTAATCTCTGATTACACATATTTAATACACAGGACATGTCTATTAAAGGTATTTTAAGTATTGAATAAATGGTAACCAAATAGCAAAATATTTGTTGTCTTTCTATTCTGATGGGTACATAATGGCTGCATAAATATTCCCCCCCCCCGTCATAGAATCATAGGGTTTAAAAGAACCTAATGAGGTCATCTAGTCCAACTCCCTGCTAAAAGCAGGACCACTCCCACTAAATCATCTCAGACAGGGCTTTGTCTAACTGGGCCTTAAACTTTTTCAAAGATGCAGATTCCACCACCTCCTGAGGTAACCCATTCCAATGCTTCACCACTCTCCTATTCAGAAAGTTTTTCCTAACATCCAGCCTCAACCTCCACAGCTGCAACTTGAAACCATTGCTCCTTGTTCTGTCCTCTGTTACTACTGAGAACAGCCTAGCTCCCTTCTCTTTGGAGCACCTCTTCAAGTAGTTGAAGGCTGTTATCAAATCCCTCTTCAGTCTTTTCTTCTGAAGACTAAATAAGCCTAGCTCCTTTAATAGCTCCTTATAAGTCATGTGCCCCAACCCCCTAATCATTTTCATTGCCCGCTGCTGGACCCTTTCTAGTTTGTCAAGATCCCTTCTCTAGTGGGGAGCCCAAAACTGGACACTATATTCCAGATGCGGTCACTGAATAGAGAGGAATAATCACATCCCTCGATCTCCTGGCAACAGTCCTACTGATGCAGCCCAATATGCCACTGGCCTTTTTGGCAACAAGAGCACATTGTTGACTTTCAATACAGGCAGGCCTGATTTAACACCCCCTTTTACCTTATGTTGCTATTTAAACTTTACAATAAGTCAATATTTTGATTTTTGTAGCACTGAAATCTCATTTTCTACACATATGAATGATGACTCAAGAAGCAAGGAAGACCCTTGTGTCACTGCTGCATATTTTGCAGAATAGCGATGCTAACACCTACCATTTGTTTTCCACTTTACGTCTTCCAGCTTCATTACAAACATGAACCCTTGCAATGCTCTTGTGAAAAGAGCCACTATTACCTTCATTTTATAGATTGGTAAACTAACTCCAATCGATGGCAATGGAATTATGAGCACAGTCCTTAGCTCTACAGCAATTCCTTTGTGGTATTTCAGCTCTGGTGTAAAGCCATCATAACTCGTCTCTGGAGGATTACCCCTGCATAAGAATTCTTGGCTGAGATGGATCAGACAGTTCTACAGCTAAAGGTGGTGAAAAAAATTCTTTCCTAAATTTTTTTTAGTCCAAAAATCTCTTTCAAGACAAACTAAAATGTTTTATAGAAATGTATGGGTTTGATGAAAATTTTATTGGTAAGGCTTTTTGGGTCTAAGATCACCTTTTTAATTTCAAGCTACAAGAGAGCACCACCACTTCCCCCGTGAGTATCCAGTGGTTGGGGCACCCCTACAGGATGTGGAAGAGACAGGTTTGAGTCCCTGTTCTGAACTGAGCAGAGCAGTAGCTTGAATGTAGCTCTCCTATACCCCAGATGAACACCCCAACCAACAAGCTATAGAATCTGTCTCCTTGGCTCAATGGTTATTTATGAGAGTTAGGTGGGAAATAGTATTCTGCTCCCACAAAACATTTTGAGATACCAAAAAACCCACTGTCCTGTTCTGAATTAGGGTGAAAAAACTGAAATCTCCAAAAATCAAAATGTGTTTTTGGTTTGGGTCAAATGGTTTCATTTCAACCATTTGGAAACATTTATTTATATATGTATGTATGTATGTATTTATCTATTTATAGCTTTCAATTTTTATTTATTTGTTTACTAATTTATTAGTAGTACTAGTTTAAATACCCAAAGAAAAAGTCATTTTGAACTGGAGAACTGAAATTTGTCATTTGGAAAATGCCAAAACGAAATGTTGCAACAACCTAGAAACTTTTCCCTCCCTTTAAACATCTGGAGCTGACAAATTTATAACAACTCATCCTTCCTGCAAAGAGTTTCAATTTTGATAAATTGGCATTTACTGTTAAAAGTCATTTCAGCAAAAAATAACTTCAGACCAACTCTATTATTTATACAGAATGGAACTATTTTCCTGAGGTTCACATATCACAAGTGAGTGCCCTAAACATTGAGCTATTGGCTATTGCATGGTTCTCTCACACACAGCTTTTAAAAACAATTTAAAGAGGTCTGTGTCTTGTGGCATCTTTTTTTATTTGATGGATTTTTGTTTTGTTTTGTGAAATAATTGAAAAGGTTCATCTTTCTTTCTCCCAAAAAAGGTCTCGCTTTTGCTCACAGTAGAACAGGGGTTTCTGGCTATCCCTACCTACACCATTCCTACTTTAACCCCACCACTTCCTACTGTGCACCACAGCTGTTTGAATGGTCCTTGGGGGTCCTAGATAGCTCCTGTACAGAACTGGTGCAGAATACCCAGTAGAGAGCTGCTCTATTGTTGCAGCAAAAACATCTACTCTACCCTTATATTTGAATAGTTCTGTTAAAGCATAGATAGAGCATAATGAAAGCAAGATTGTCAAGTCACTCACTGTTTTCAGATAATTATGCATTCATGCTTGTAACATACAAATAATAATATTTAGCAGTTATGCAGCACTTGTACAAAATACTGTGCAGGCATTCACCAGTTACCCTCCCACGCACTTCATGAAGCAGGTATAGCAAGAATAATGATGCCCATTTTACAGGTAGGGAAACTCAGGTAATGGGTGAGTTAAGTCTCAGAATTCTTACTAATGCTAGATGCCTATCTGTAATTATGAAAAAAGAATTGACATAAAACACAAAACTGAAAGGGGAGAGGGAAAAACTTTTTCACCTTGGAGCTTACAAAGTGTGGGCTTTACCTTACTTTCCAAGGACACCAGTGGTGGAAATTGTAGTAAGGTGCTGCATGAACAAATACGTGTGAAACCTCTACTTTTGCATATGAACCATCAGGTGACTTACAGGCAGCAAAGTAAAAAAAAAAAACCCATTGTTTTTTCTTCTGGCTGCTTCTGAAAGAGGTACTAGCCAACTGAATGAGTTAATAATTATAACTTAAAATAAATCAGCCATTGACCAGCAAGGGGCACCCAGCAAACAGCTCCAGTCTGATCAATTTCACAGCTGGCTTGGCCCAGGACCACCGCCCTGCTGGGGTTCCCTGGCTGCCCTGGAGGGGGCATCTCTCCCCAGGTGGGGAAACCTGTTGGTGGGGGGGAATCTATTTTGAATTAGAGAGTCTAATGTAGACTCTCTAACTCAAAATACTAATTCCTGCTTTATTTTGAAAAAGGAGTCTCATGAAGATGCACTTTTTTGAATTTATTATTTTGAGTTAATATTGGCAAAGTTATTTTGAAATAGCTATTTTGAAATAACTTTGCCAGTGTAGACATAGCCTCTATTTTGAAATAATAACTCCTACTTTATTTTGAATTAGAGAGTCTTCACTGGACTTCTAATCTGAAATAATAAATTAGAAATAGTGCTACTTTGAAAGAGTTATTTCAAATTAAAACCAAACTAGTTAGTTGGAAATAACTATTTCAAATTAATTTTGTCAGTGTAGACCAAGGAGAGGCTGGGAGCTGTTTGTAGACGTAGGAATAGCTAGGCCAGCAGGATTTGGTAAATTTTATGTTGTTTTACAGCTTTCCCAGTCAGTGGAAACAAACCTGGCTTGAGACACCATTGCTAGAAATATTAGGTCATTATGATATTTTATATCATTGGCTGGGATGGATATAAGTTAATTTTCTCTTGTAAGAGACATCTAGTTTCAACTAGATAAGGTCACATGAAATGCTGCAAAAGATGATGAGACCACCTGGGCCATCTCTTTTAACTACACTAGTATTTAGGTTCTTTCCTGGTGTTTCGGGACACAGCCTCCTGTATGTTGCACTGTTTTTAAACGCCAAGCCCTGTCTTACACAGAGCAACGGTTCATAGATTAACTAAGTGCCTTTATATTACCAATACCCAATTTCTGTTCTTAGTTTGAATTAACCCAAATGTAGCTGAGTTAATTCGAATGAACTGTTAGTTCGAATTAACCACAGCTTGATTTTCCCTATGCAATAGCACCTCCTGCCTGATTCGAACTCCAAGTCCTGGGCATGGACATGCTAGGTCAAATTAAGGTTTCTAGTGTGGCTGTGTCAATTCGAATTAACAATTCGAACTAATAATTATTAGTCCGAATTGATTAGTTTGAATTCAGTTAATTCAAACTAACCTTCTAAGTGTAGACATACCCACATTCATTACAGTAACCTTTGTGTCAGGGCTCTGCTTAGGACTGGAGAAAATATTAAAAGATCTCTCCCTCCATAGTTGTATTTATATTTGCTTTTCCTGAACATCAGCCCACTGGTAGTGGAAGTGGAGAGAGAAAGGGATCCAATGCACAGACACATTTAGGCCCCACGGTATCAACTCAGCATGGACACTCACCCCAATTTGATACACTGGTATTTCTGTGCAGAAGACAGCTAGGATCAGACAATAGCAATCCATTCTGATCACTTTGTTTGGAAAAAGCAGGCTGTCAGGGACTGGAGGCCCCTGTTAAGTTAGGAGAAAGTGATGCAGGCTGTTGTCCAACTTCTGGCAGATACAGATGAGGTCAGTGAATCTAGAGAGGAACATTGATCTAGGAATGGCCTGTATTAACAATTTTCTTATCACAGAAAGAAAGATGCTACTGCTGATATTAGCCTGGTTCCATTTACTCAGAGGAGATGGATCATATAAAGCAGGGGCCTCAATCTTACAGATTGTGGCCCGTGGGCCACATGCGTCCCCTAAAGTTATTTCCTGCAGCCTGCACTGACACTTAAAATTTCTCAAATAATCAATAATGCAAAATTTCAAGTGTGTTTACTTACATACCTCCATCTTGAATGGAAGTAATTTTTATTTACTTACTCTTAGCATATATATGTTACTCTTCATTTTGACTACACTTTATATCATTGTATGGAAAGATTTCAGTGGTGCGGTCCTTGGGCTAATGTACTAATCCTCATTTGGCCCTCATGGTGATTTGAGCTTAAAACCCTGATATAAAGCAACTCTGAACATAAATAATATATACTCCATTAATAACACCCACAGAAATTGTCTTACTTACCTGGAAAATACTCATTAGATCTTTTCCTGGAGATCATTTAAACATTGAATTGATAATTGGAAGTCCAAAGAGAGGCATGGAGAATCTAAGTGAAAAATGAGACCTCAAGGCTCAATAAGTAGACAGTGGTACTTGGCAGATAGACAGCTCAGAAGACAGTTTAGGACAATAGACAGTCATCACAGCATAACTGTCTCCATCTCCCTGACCCTCAGATGTCTCATTGACACATATGATTAGTCAACAGTTGTATGCAATCTTGTCTTTATTTCTAAGCAAGACCTGAAAAATGGAGTAATGCCCTTTCTCTAATTTCACTGTCATCTTTGGCTTATTTTTTGTGTTTTGCAGAGCATATGATTTGTAGTAGAAAATCAGTTTTCGTTCACTTGAACATCTGCAATGTGCTTTGGACACAGGAGTTATGTTTCCCTACCTTAGCAGGCTGGGTCACCCTAATGCTGCTGCTGAGGTTAAATGAGCTATGTGAAAAAAAGCGGCTATTTTACTAACTTCATCTTCCAGTCACTTGAACTTATTATGTCTTTTTCTGCTGGATCAAAGAATAACATATTATCATATCTTCTCCCAAGGTACATAAGTCTAGAACATGATCACGTTGGCTTTGAACTTTCTCCATTATACACTAACTAGGCTGAGTTCCCTGAGCATTTCATAGAAAAGTCAATTTTCCAGACGACTGATATTCCTGTAGTTTTTCTCTGAGACCCTTTCAATTTTTCAAAATCCTGTTAAAAGTATGGCTAACAGCAGTGGGTACACTAATCCAGCAGTGGCTTCAAAAATGCCATAGAAAGTAATAATACCACTTTCCTCCTTTTGCTTTCCATTTATACATATTATCTTGCACAATTTCAGAAGGTTGCTCAAATTGATCTGGTTAGCTGTGAAAACAACTATATTTTTTTTCAGAGTCCCTTTTTTTCCTCGAATACATCCTCCTCCTCATCTTGTAAAGGTGGTCCCTATTGCATGTTTATATACGAATGAACTTGCATTTGGCAGTACAAAAACAAGTTATTTGACTGACCTCATTTTATCAAGAAATCCAGATCAGCGTGTGTCAGCGACCCATACTCAGTATTATTTATGACTCCACCAATCTGCTGTCAGCTGAAAACTTTGGCAGCAATGATTTTATATTTTCTTCCAGCTCTTTGCTAAAACATAGAATAGTGTTTGGCTGAGTACAGACCACTGCAGAATCACAGTAAAAATAACCCCCCAACTAGTTGATGAATCACCTTTAGTGATCAAGCTAGAAAATCCATCATTTAGCCATCTTTTAATCTATTTAATATGTGCCAAACTGATCTTGCCCAGCGCTAATATTTTAAAGCATAGTTGCAGTGATGTAATTTCATTTGTGTGAGGCTATGCTTGTGACGTGCACCCTGAACATTTGAGATGGGAAGTACCTGCTAGAGCTGCTACCTTTAGGGAGTTCTATAATTTAATCTACAGATTTTAGTTTGCATGTAAGATCCAGCTATTGCATTACGCAATCCCAATACGGCAGAATCTCAGTGATCCATTCAAAATGGCTATGTCTTCACTGGAGGCTTAAGTCGACTTAACCAGTCTTAAGTTGACTTAAGCAACTCCATGGCCACATTTGGAGTTCATTAAGTCAACTTAAACACCTACTTAAGTCAACTTAATAACTCCAACCCTTAAAGTCGACTTTAAATGGGTCCCCTGGCTTAAGTCGACTTTATAAAGTTGACTTAAACAAATGGGGCCTCTCTAAGGTGACTTAATAAAGTCAACTTTAAGTCGACCTAGTTAAGTCAACTTAACTGAGACCTCTAATGTAGACATAGCCAACAACAGCAGCAGTTTACATCTACTTTGCACTGATACGAATACACACAAGCTGCATACAGAAGCCTGCAGGATTAGCACAACCCTCCTGGCTGCTCTTCCTGTCTTGTCCTAGTCTGTGGGGGCAGGTATTGCTGCTTTGGAAGAGGAGCAGCTTACTATATCAAGGCATATAGCTCACGCCAACAAGGCTTCTGCAGGAGAGCTCAGACTAGCCAAGATGCCAACACAATCCTCATCAACACCTCCTCCTAAGTAGCCTTTGTGTAGCAAGTCCACATAGCTAATGAGCTGATTCTTCTTTTAATCACGTCTCTCCTTCTTTTTCCTTTAACCTCCTCCAGCAGGCTTCCTCTATTCTCTCCTCTCACTGGACATCTGTCTGCCCTCCTCTTTCTCGAGGCAGATACTACCCTACTTCTACCTGACATTTCAGTTTCTTTATAAACAGATTTTGCAAGGCTCCTGATCCCCTTATTCATGAACCTCTGTCCCAACAAAGCTACAGTCACACACATAGCAATGAAAAATGAGTGTGAGCACAGCAGAACCAAAGCCAGCAGCTTTCCTCACAGTGCATCCCACTCTAAGCAGGAGCTAAGTCAAGCAGGGAAGTGCTTAGCTGATCACTGCTAAAAAGGATTGTGATTAGGTCCGTGTGTCCTTAAACATGCTATTTCCCTACCCCTGCCCTGAGGCTTTTATGACTTACTAATTTTGTGCAAGCAAAAAGTCTTGCAAGGAGAGTGAAGATTTATGTACCACTCACTACCATGGAATATGACCAAAGCACAACGTCCACATGCGGTTCTACTGTAGCACCATGTTGCTGGCCCTGCAATGCACTATGAAAGAAATGGCATAGCCAAGGACTTAAGAAAAATATTTCATGCCTTTGGTATCAGAATTTAATTTTCTACATTCAAGCTCAGAAAGGGTAGCTGTGTCAGTCAAGTTTAGCAAAACAAACGAGAAATCCTGTGGCACTTTTAAAGACTAACAAATTTATTTTTTGCTGAGTTTTTGTGTAAAATCCCATGAAAGCTCACATGATAAATAAATTTGTTAGCCTTTAAAAGTGCTACAGGACTCCTTGTTTGTTGTGCTGAATCTAGGTTGACTCTGGAGATGGAAAAAAGAAAATATCATGAAACATTTCTGGCTTTAAAGAAAAGGCTATTACAAGTTCATAAAATACAGTCTTGAGGTGCTCATCTAAAACTCTTCATAGCTCGGAAGCATTCAGTGTTAATCAAAGTGGTTACTTGAAAAGAACACTTCAAATGAGCTAACAGTCAAAATGACCCTTAACCACTTGATATGATTTCTTTGCTTAATGATGGTTTGCAAGTATCTTATGTCTGAGCCACAGAACATATGCTTTGTAAAACTCCACTTCCCCAACTTGCACCAGAATTTCCTTTCCTGCGCATTCACAACCACAAACAAATGATTAAAACATTTCAGCATGCCATGTAAATTTTACCTGTAAATGGAGGTGATGAGCCATGTGGAAAATTTCTAGTGCCAAGGTGCCGTTAAGTGAAAATGCTTTCGAGGGATCCCTCAAGGATGGCAAGGCTGGGCACGTAACTGAGCATCATATGCTGTCACATGGGGGACCTAGTAGTCATTTAAAGGAAACTTTAAATGCTGAAATCCCACAAACCATAACTATTAATAAAACCAATAAGCATCACGTCCTATCTAACACCATCTCATCTTCTAAAACTTGTGAAAAATGTGTAATTCTGATGATGAGATAATCATATTCAACACCCAGGTATAAATATCACCAGCAAGACAGATGAAGTTCACTAGTCGGCTTCCTTCTAATAACAGACCTGACAGAAGGTTAGCTCATTGCTTTGGGCCTGATAGCCATATTGAGAAGCCACTTCAGTCTTTGGACTTTGCTGACTCCAAAGAAATGATTCTTCAGACTTCTCTCTTCATCCTTCTATCTATCAACTTTTGTTTTGGATGTCCCTCATGTCAGTCATATCTTCTGAAAATAGAAGATGATATTGAAATAGTCAAAGCTAACTTTGTAAGTATAACAATCTAACAATACATTCTTCCTCTCTTACTGTTTATGCTTCAGATACCATTTGGACTTGAATATTACTGAGAGTTGGCTAGAGTCTGATTTATGACAGACTTTATAGACTAGTCCTGTTGCAATGTATGTGGGGTTGATTTTCAGTTATTTCTTTACTTAAATACAGTATGATATTAGACAAAATCTTTGGTTTGTGCTGTTCATGTTTGTGACCAAAACTAAGGTCCCTACACCTGAACTAATTAAGTTAATGTAGTATTTTGAATCTATCTGAGGAAAATGAATACAACTTTTTATGTTTCATAGTGAGAACATTCTCCCACTGCTATTCAGCTATTAATTACAAGGAACAACACAAAATGAGAAAATCTTATAACAGTTAGGACATAACTTCTTGGATCATCATTAGTTTTAGGTTGATAAAGTTACATTTGCCAGACATAGGGAATTAAGTAATAGTTTATAGCATAAGCAGAAATAAATGAAATGACAGATGTAAAGAGATCCTTTGCTTTAGCAAATGCATCCGGTGCTTTTTTCTTGTTCCATTGCTCAGAGGTGGCCCCTAGTGCTTATTCTTTAGAATTTTTGAAAACTTGCTATATTAATTCTGCACTGAGATCATGATCTTTGCAAGAACTCTAGATCTGCAACATTACCATTTTTCATAGAGATTGTGTAAGTGTTATGTTAATTATTTATGATCACATATAAGTCAGTCAGATAACCTGTTGCCTTCATCCAGGATTACTAATGGGAGTTAAGTGCTGTAGGATGGGGTGGGCAAAAATTGATTTTTACATTTTTAATTCATTTCCTTAAACCAGTGGTATTCAACTTGTGGACCATGGAACATTGAGGGTCTGCAGACTATGTCTAAGATTTTTCATAGAGGTCCACACCTTCATTCAAAATTTTTAGGGGTCCACAAATGAAAACAGATGGAAAGTCACTGCCTTTAATGAACTCAAGATACAGAATGCTTTTGTTGCCAGAGCTAAGAACTAGGAGGTTGGCTCACTGGCTTCCCATTTCAGCTCAGCTACTGACTTTGTGTGTTTAACCATCTGTAGAATGGGTGTAATAGTTACACTATTAACCATAAAGGAATTTTGTTAGCTTTGTTTAATCTTTGCCAAGTGCTCAAAGATTAAATGAGATATTGATTTCTATAATTAAAGGATTGTGATTGTATGTTAGATTCTTATTATAATATATGTGACTATGTAAGGCCAAATTCTGGGCAGTGCTGTGCTTTTCCTACTTTTGCTGAAGTCAAGAATTCAAGTCCACTGCAGATGCTCAGAGCTTCTTAAAATTGTAGGCCCTGATTCTGCAAGGCACTTAAGTATGCAATATCCCATGAAAGCCTCTGAAATTACAATATTGAACAAGCATAATATGAAATGATTCACTTTGTATTGTTTGGATTACAAATTTACCATGAGTAATACAAATAACTACTTTTTCCTCAGACGAATATTTTTAAAGCTCTGTTTTTTCTAACACTTCCATCACTGAGATACAGTATATATAGCACCTGTTTTTGTGAATGTCAGGTATGCAAAATGCTGTCCAGTTCACAATACCTTTGCATCCCTTGGGCTGATAGCGGGATATTGGACTTTCCCCAAGTTTTTCCAAACCTCTGGTATTCCAGGAGTTCTGAGCTTCTGAAATGACAGCCATAAAATTACAGTTTCCCTCTGCTATAATTGTGCTCTTTGCAATTCACCCAAAGAGGGAAGGTCTATATCTACTAGTTAAGGCTTATACACATTGCACGTACATGCACTATACTATACAGTGAATGTTTATATGTATTACTTAGGCCTCATCTTAAGTCTTAGGCCTCAGCTGGAGTACTGTGTTCAGTTTAGGGCACATCATTTCAGGAAAGATGTGGACAAATTGGAAAAAAATCTAGCGAAGAGCAACTAAAATGAATAAAGCTGTGAAATACTCAACTGATGAGGAAAGAGTGAACGAACTGTGTTTGTTTTGTCTGGAAAAGAGGAGACTGAGAGGGAACATGATAACAATTTTCAAATACCTAAAAGGTTGTTACAAGGAGTAGGGAGAAAATTTTTTCTCCTTAACTTCTAATGCTAAGACAAGATGCACTGGACTTAAACTACAACAAGGGAGGTTTAGGTTGGACATTAGGAAAAAAAAATCCTAATGGTGAGGGTGATTAACCACTGGAATTAGTTGTCTAGGAAGGTTGTAGCATCTCCATCAGTGGACATTTTGAAGAGCAAGTTAAGCAAACACCCATCAGGAATGGTTTAAGTTTGTACTTGGGCCTGCCATGAGTGCAGGGAATTCAACTCTATGGTCTCTTTCATGGGTCCCTTCCAATTCTATGATTCTATGCCACATTCAAACCCTTAACATGGGGATCTTGTGAATATTAGGCTGAATGGGCCCTTTGCACTCTGATACAAACCTTACACTAAGCTAAATGAATTCCCATGTATTTACTAAAGTCAGTTAGAGATTTTCCTGAGTAAGTACTGTAAACGGAAAGAATGAAGGATTTGTTCCCTGATTTTGCGGTGCTGGCCTTAGATCCCTCAGAAAACAAGATAAGATGGGACAAGTCAAAATGATTTGCAGTGTCTATTGCTTAGTTGTTAATGTCAGTGTCTACAAAGACTACGTACAAATACGCAATGAGTAGGTAGTCACTTATCAGATAAACTGCAGGTGGAATGTGTACAGGTAAGTTGACTAATGACATTAATTGTACAATAAAAAAGTCCCAATGGGCCTAGACAGTTTACTGTATATAGTTACACAATTCTTGAAAGACAAAGGTCAGCTAAAAATCCTTAAAGCAAAAACAATTCTTGTGTGTATCTCACTACTACTCCCATTCAGTTCAGCAGAGGCTTCAGTTTGTTTTACAGTAAACCTTGTCTACTTCTAAATCATTTCTGTTTTCCATTGCAGAATTCAACCCAGTCGGATGTTGCGGATGGTGGATCTATTTTCACAGAAAGACTGAAAAGATGGGTAGAGGTAAGCTTAAATCTAGAGTACCAGATTCAGAAAAGCAGTGCAGCTGCTTTGCACTGTGCTATTAATGCAAAGTGGTTCTCAACCCAAATGAATCACCTCAACATCCTAGATGTCTCAGTAGTTTAGAACTGATATAGTGGCTCCTGTGACATTTCACCACCTTCTCTGGGCAAGTCTACACTGACAGTAGCAAATCTGGCACTGTCAGACTGATATTTCCTATTCAATTGAGCGGTCGGTGAAGACCTGCTCAATCGATCTGGAAGTCAATGCTGTAAGTCCAACCCCTCAAGAAGAATAGCAATGAGTTGAAGGGAGGGCATTTCACGTTAACTCAGTACAGTGCATACACCTACGTAAGTAGGCGTTAGAAAGTCAAAGGCAGATATGTCAGTTATTTTATATAGCTTGTGTATTTCCCTTCTACTGCCTCTGAAAACCTTGGTAAGTCTAGACCAGGCCTCTGCCAGCACTGGGGACAAAGCTGAAAGAAAATGTGTGTAGTCAAAGCACTCCTATGAGCTACCGTTCTTTACATTGCTGTAACAGCTCCTTGGGATTGCTGGCAGCTAGGTTACTACATCTGTCAGGATAAGTTAATTTTTGCCAAGTTTCAAAGGGGCAGCCATGTTAGTCTAGTTACGTAAAACAAGCAAGGAGTTGTGTGGCACTTAAAGACTAACAAATTTATTTATCGCATGAGCTTTCGTGGGAGAAAATCCCACTTTGTCAGATACTTTGAAGATGGGGGAGCTTACAGAATGGGGGGAAATAAATGCAGGGACGTGTAAGTCATGGACTCAGGTCACAGTATATCAGCAAATTAATTTTTATTTGCTGTTTTTCTAACAGACATCTGAAAAAGACATCTTACTCAGCCAGATTGTTTCCATGTATTTGAAAATGTTTCAAAATATTGGCCCAGCTAAGAATAAGCATATCGAGAACATAATGCGTACTCTGCATAGTTTGAGTGAAAAACTGGAGGAAAGCTTAAAAAAAGTCAAAGACCTACAGGAACTGGAAAACCTTCAGGTGAGCATATTTCTTTTTCTTTTATTTTTCCATCTTTTGTTTTGTGAAAATCTAGAATTCATTCCTCTTTTGAGCCAACACAGCCTCAGCTTCTTGGCTTTCAGTGCAAAGCCAAATATCTTTCCTTTTAGGCTTTTGCCTAAGTGTTTTCAATGGGGGAAAGTCATATTAGCACTGTTGAATTTTGTGCGTGTTTATTTTGTTGTGTGCGCGGGTTTCACAAACTGTGTGCGCGTGCACATGCACACGGCTTAGAGGGAACATAGGCCCCAAGTTAGAATAGAATCGAATCATAGGGTTGGAAGGGACCGCATTGTGCAGGGCAATTTTTTAGTTAAGTTTGAGATTTGTGTTTTTTTTACATTATATGTCTGTGCACTCACCAAATAGCCTGCTGCTGCATTTTTAATATTTGAAACATTGTAATCTAAAAATTGATTCATGAAAACAAAGAGTCAACAGAGGTAACAGACAACCTTAACCTTATGTCACATTATTAAATATTTAACAGCCATGTGCCTCCTTAACTGGGCTGAGGAAGTAGAATCAGTTCATAGTCATACCTCAAAGAGCATTAAAAGACAGCCTCCAAAAGCAACATTCTGTATCAGATTCTACTGTTAAATGCCAGAGTAACTCCATTGATCTCAAATACAACCATCATCATGTGTCCCTGCATTAATAATTTGTCCTCTTATACCATAGTAACACAAAAATTGTCATAATATATCATGATGAGCCATACAGCTCAGTTGCATCAAATGCTGTTGACTTGTGCCATGTCATCAAATAGCCTAGAACTTGGATGGCAAAATTCATTAGAAGTTTACACATTGTTATCTGAACTGACAAATGGATTGGCAGGTTACTGCTATTCTTCATCAGTGTGTTACTTTGTGCTACAGTGTAATGATTTGTGCAACAACCTAGTCCAGTGGTTTTCAACCTTTTGTGGGTCATGACACACTTGGCAGCGTACCACAGCCCCACAAGTCATAGCGATTCACCCCCTCCCAAGTCAAATCCAGCCATCACTCTGGCTCTTTGTAACACAGTTACAGCTGTGTGGTGACACAGTAATGTTGAGAACCACTTATCTAGATCATAGCACTTGTGAATTAACTTACAGTACATTTTGGAATGACCATTTTTTTCTTATTTGAAACAGATGAATGATTTGAAAATCCAACGCAAAGCTGTTAATGAACTTTTCCCCACCTTACAAAAACTACTAGTGGACCCCTCTGCTACTCATGTAAAGAGAAAAAGGAGCCAAAGTCAGAAAAGGAAATGTAGATGTTGAATGGTTTAGTTATATTTTTTGTTGTTCTGTTTTTATATAAATCTATTTATTAATATTTAACTATTATTTTCAGTGATTATTTATAAGAAAATCCATTTTGTAGAAACACCAAAGTATTTATAATTCTTATTGCTGTGAAAACAATTCATGTTTACTGAATTCCTGTTTCTCTTTTATATGTTTATTAACTGGATAATGAAGAGCTGTGCAACGTTTACCTGATATTCCCTGTGCACTGTATATAAACATACTGTGTAGACACAATGCTGCATTTAACTAACCTTTTTGTACTATCTCAATAGCTAAAATTGATAAGATTATGGCTGATCGTTCATATACTTGGATTGGAAAGGGGCCCTGAATCAGAAAAGCATCCCAATTCAGGAAAGCAATGAAGACTGTGCATAACATTAAGTAGATACTGAAGTTCCATTCAAGCCTATGGAATTTAAGAACATGCTTACAGATCAACACACGCTGAAATGCTTTCCTGAAGTGGGGCCTTGGTGACTGAGTGATGATTATATTTTTAAATCCTGAAATTGTTAGAAGGATAAGGCAACTAAACATTGCCAGCTGTCTAACAGGAAGTATGACTATATGTCATATATGCACTATGTCTGAAGTTTGCTCCTCTGATTGTTTTAATGCTTCATCTCTGTATTGGAGAATGTAAAAGGTGCCAGCTATATTTATTGTATAACTTGTACACAAGTATTTTATCTCAGGTGAATATGCAAATAGTTGCACTACAATATTATTTAAGATTGTGATTTCACCCATATATTTAATGACACAAATGTTTGAATAAAAGGTCTCATTTTACATTTATTCATCCCGTGTGATGCTTCTTTGTGAAAGATTCCCAGTTTGGGAGTGGTACTCTTGTACCGCATGATCCACAGTTATGCCATTGTGCTGATATATGACAAATACATTTTATTTCCTTGCCTGTTGGAGGTTTAGTACAAATACTGATAACTTTCTTGTGCTGAAGATCTTTTACCTCCGCAAAGTCTTAGGGCCTAATTCTGCCAGGTTTGCAAAGCTCCCACTAAGAGCTGGGCAGAGAAAGGTAGTTGTTTCATGGGGAAATTTGACTTTTGACATTTGGTTTTGTTCCAATTCATACCAAACCCACAAAAATTCAAAATTTTTCTATGGAAAGCTACGGAGCCCCAGCTTCAGGGCCAGCCTCTTGTCTGATTGACCCAGAGCCAAAAACAGTGGAAACCCTGCTCCTAGGCAGTCTGTATGGTGCATTGGCTTGTCCCAGAGCTGTGAATCCTGCAATGCCCAGGCTGGTGAGGAGCTATAAACCTGGGGTCTTTGGGCTTCTGGGCTCTTAGTTCCTCATCAGTTTGCCAAGCAGATTGCTTCAAACTGAGTGAGTGATCTGCCCAGAAAATAAGCAGGTTTCAAGACATTCCTGTGTTCCACTGAGCCTTCACAGAAATCAAACCAGCCCTGCAAAATATTTAGATTTTGACAATCCATCAAAGTCTGACCCCCACCCTAGGTTTTATTGTTCAGAAATAGCAGATGTTATTTCAAAATGACAGGGTCCTGTCATTTCAAAATAAAGAAATGTCATTCAGACATCTCAACTTTTATTTCAAAACAACAATTGCTATTTCAAAATAAAAGCCTCATGTGGACATAGCCATTTAGCTCAAATTAAGCTTCCTTAATTCAACCTAAATTACCAGTGTAGACATAGTCTACATGTCCAGGAAAAACACAAGCTGTTCTGGAGCTCACTACTATGCAGTGGGATTACACAGGCCACCTCATCCCTTATGGTGGTGCAGCTTGCTTCTCCCTATGAACAAGGTCTGCTCCCTGGGCCACTGTGAACGACTATGGTCATGACTCAACTGCCTTCCCATTCCCTTTGAGACAATGTGTGTTCTCTTGCAAGGGTGCATGGAGAAAGTAGTCTCCAGGTTTCCCAAACATGAGGACTGTGACTATCAGTCTTCTGCTTGGTGAAGGCTATGGGGAGTTAGTTGGATATCTTTGCATGCTCCGCTCAGCCCTTTGCATCTTTGCTGCGGCCAATCACTATCTAGCCATGTCCTCCTCAGTTTGTTATACTACAAAGTTAATGGCAAAGGTGAAGTTCTGAATTAACTTATTACTGTGCAGTGGTACTTACAATGCTTGCTGTTTACTAACATCCTTGGTATCATCATTTGACGCAGAGACTGAGATACGTTTTTAAGAGAACACAAGACTTGTCATGGTGGAAAGACAATAACATTTCTCAAGAAGGGTATGTCTACACTGGAGACTCTGTTAAGATCACTTAACAAGGTCGACTTTATGTTGATTTAAAGTTGATTTTGTGAAGTCGACTTAGATAGTCCACGCTGAAAACTCCTATTGACCGCAGTTGACCTTAAGAGGTGGTGTTATTAAGTCGACTTAAGGAAGAGCTGAAGTTGACTTAGTAAAAGCCCAGTGTGGCTGTAGGAGTGTATAGGTTGACTTAACCTTCCTTAAGTCAACCTAAAGCCAGGGGTTAAAGTAAATGGGAATGCCCTGGAATGGTGTTCCGAGCCCCCCTATTTTTAGGGGAACATTGTTCTGGGCCCCCTAAAAATATGGGAACGCACCGGAATGCTGCATTCAGGTGTGTTTCCCCATGGCTGGCTCAATGGGCTGCAGGTTGGAGGAAGACCATAAACCCCTCCTCCCCTTCCCCGCTCCTGTGCTGGCTCCACCCCTTCATGCTGGGCCTGGGTGGTACAAGCAGCCCAGACCTAGTCTCCAGCCCATGTCCACTCTTGCCAGCTCCCCAAAGCCACAGCCGCCCTCCACCCAGCCTGGCCCAGCCCCTTGGCTACATTGGCAATGCAGACAATGCAGGGTGGGGGGTGGGGGGTGGGGAGCGGCAGGCAGCCGGCTGCTCAGCAAGGGAGATGGCGTGGGAAGAAGGGGTTGGGACAGTGGGCTGAAGAGGTGTGGAGGGGGTGGGGGGACTGAACGGCATGGAGTGAAGACAGGGGAGCTGGGCGGTGGGTGGTTAGGAGAGCTAGAGTGGGGCGTGGTGACAGAGAGTTTACAGAATGGGGATTGGGGATGAGGAGGACATGGGGAAAGAGGGGTCTGATGGGGGACAGGCATTCTGTGGGCAGTAGCTGGGGTGGGGAGGCAGTAGGCTGGGGTAGGGGCAGGCATTTGGGGGGCAGTAGCTGTGGTTGGTGAAGGGGACCCAGACCTGTGTAAAGGGGCCTGGAAATTTAGGAGGGTTCCAGGGCCTGCCAAATTATACTTTAACCCCGCCTAAACGCCAGTGTAGACATAACCAAAGTGAGGCATGAACCATAATATCTTTAAAAGTAAAATCTGCCTCTCTGTTTTTCCCTCTCACTTTTCTAGTGCATCCTGTCTTCTTTGTGTCTGTCTCATTCAGATTAAGAGCACTTCTGAACAAAGTTAATTTGACCATTTAGTAACACAAATAATATTTGGCAATATTTTGAATATATTGAGTCTGGCATTACAGATCCATGACAAGGTGTCAGATCCCAGGACTCTTTAGGACAGCTATACAGGGCTCTTTTCTGGATTGACTCTGATGTCAGGTGCTAGGAACCTACAAAAAGAAGGGATTGCATCTGCTCATTCACCAGACTTTATCACCTCCACCCTAGGAATATAAGAAAGATGTAGCCTCAATCTCTGAGGAGAGAACTGAAGGCAGGGATTAAGGGGCTCAGCAGAGAGAAACCCTGGGAACAAGCCTAATCCAGAAAAAGATATAGATTGAAGCATTAGTTCTTTAAATTAAAAACAAAGCAATGCCCTGGAAAGTGGGTCAGTGTGGATGTTAAGATAGTATGAGCTTTGAAAAACCTCCTAAGGAAACCCTCATGTAAACATGCAGACAGTCCTGGGTTCAATTCCCAGGGGGTTGGACTTGATGATCTCATGAGGTCCCTTCCAGCCCTATGATCTAATGAAAATAATCAACTAATGTTGTGATAATTCATAAATGGGATAATCCAGGTCATTATAGGTCTGTCAATCTGACACTGATCCCAGGTAAGATAATAGAAAGGCTGATACTGACATTCAAATAATAAAGAAATAGAGGATAATGTAATTAATGAAAAGCAACATGAGTTTATGTAAAATAGATTCCGTCAGACTAAATTGTCTTTTTGAAGAAGTTACAAGTGTGGCTGAATAAGGGAAGTTGGTATGATATACTTATGCTTCTCTAAGGCATTTGATGTGGTACTGCATGATATTTTAATTAAAAGACATGAATGATATAAAAATCAACATTGCACACAAAAACGGGTTTAAAACAGGCTAGCTAGAAGCCTCAACATTTCATTGTAAATGGGGAATTGTCAGCAAGCAGCTCTGTTTACAGTGGGGGCATATATGGATTTGTTTTTGACCCAATGTTATTTAACATTGTTACCGACGTCCTGGAAGGAAATATAAAATCATCACTGATAAAGCTTGAAAATGACACAAAAACTGGGGGAATGGAAAGGTATGTCTCCACTACAATTAAACACCTGCAGCTTGATTATGTTAACTGACTCAGGCTTGTGGGGATGTAAAAGTGCAGCACAGATGTTTGATCTTGGGCTGAAGCCTGGGCTCTGTGATCAACCTTCCCTTTGGTGAGGTCCCAGAATTTGGGATCCAACCTGAGCCCAAACATCTATACTGCAGCTTTATAGCCCCACAGCACAAGCTCCAGGAGTCTGAGTCAGCTGACCTGGCAAGCTGCAGATGTTTATTTACAGTGTAGACCTTTCTAAAGAGGTGCTCAGCTTAATGAGAAGGGTAATGAGTGACAATTATAGTCTATATCAGGGGTGGCTAAACTTACAGAACTCAAGAGCCACACAAGTTGATTATTAAACCTTTGAGAGCCACACTGAGGCATATAGCCACATTTTTACCTACTCCAAAATTACTAAGTTTAAAATTCATTGCACACATTAATTTTATCATAAAAAGAGGGTAAATGTTGATCCTCCTTGTCAAGGCTTTTTCCCCACTCTGGCACTCTGAGTGCAGAAGTTGGG
>ML682067.1:931862-988277 GCA_007922195.1 Podocnemis expansa
CTCACTGACCAGAGTGTTAACCCCTTCCTCCCCAAGGGTTATTACACTCCTAATGCCAGATTCTAATAATTACTTAAGGTTACCATGAAAACTATGCCTACCTGTACAGTAAAAACTTAGCTTCTTCCCACCTTCCCGACCATGCCACTGCTTCTCCCCGCCATCCTGACCCCCTTCCTAACTCCCAGGCCCTGACACTGGCTCCCCCAGGCCAATCCACCCCCTCAGGCCCTCTTACCTGGCCACTCCCGTGGCTAGGCACAGGCTGGGGCTCCCCTGAGCATGCTCTAAGCATGTGCAAAGCATGCTTAGGGCGGGAGATTTAAAATGCCTAGGCTGGGGCTGCTTTCCTCTGGCTTTCTTCCGTGAGCCACTTTTCCATTCAAGAGCTGCATGTGGCTTCTGAGTCACAGTTTGGTGAAGCCCGGTCTATATCAATGGTGCCCAACCTTTTTGACTTTAGGGCCAAAAATATAATTTTTACAACCCTGAAAGGCCACCGGTGTATGCTATCTCCCCTCTCCCACTGTATCCAGAAGGAACTTCAGCAAGGATGACCTCCCGGCCCCCTGGCTGCAGTAGGGAAACCATTAAATATCATTAAATAAATAAACCATTAAATAAATACCTGCCCTATGCAATGGTTCCCATCTGCAGTCAGTGGATAGGAGATCAGTGCTCTCCTCCCTCTGGCTCCAACAGGGGCCAGCGCCTAGGGACCCAAGCAGAGGCTTTGCTATGCTCCCTGCTACAGCTAAGAGCAGGGGAGTGCTGATCTCCCATCCCCCCAGCTACAGCAACGAGCTTGCACTGGCAATGTGCTCCACCTGGGTACTTAAGTCGTGGCTCCCTTCTGTAGCCAGTGGAAGGGGAGTCATGGGCCACTCTGAAAGAACCCACAGGTCACTTATGGCCCAAATAGGAGCCACAGGTTTATGAGTACCTAAGTGGGGAATAAATATTTACTAATGGGTTGTTCAAAGGAGGAGTGAAAGTACAACACAATCCACAGGAGGGGCTTTGACACTAGATGAAATTCAGACTGGAAATAAGGTGTACATTTTTTATGGTGAGAGCAATTAACCATTGGAACCATTTAGCAGGAGGTGTGGTGGATTCCCCATCACTGACAATTTTTTTAAAATCACAATCGGATGTTTTGTCAAAAAAGAGATGCCCTAGGAATTATTTGGGGGGAAGTTCTAGATGATCACAACGATCCTTTCTGTCTTTGGAACCTATGCTCTAAAGGGGGCCAACAGACCACAGCACAGAGAAGTTTTGCTGGTAATGGAAGAGACATATACAGTTGTGGATATGTGGACACATGGATGCCCATCTGTGGATAAGGGTGGTGATTTTACATGCCATTAAGAATGTGTAGACCACACCTGCACTTTCCTTTCTCATCTCAAGTGCAAGGATGCAAATAACAGTTTTATAAGTCTTGCATTTATTGTTACACTTTAAAAAAAGTTACCCTAAAACAGATAAGTTGACAGGGTAAAAATGAAACCCTTTGTATTTAGGAAGTGTCAGCTACAGAGATATATATGTTGCAGCAAATAGGGGAAGAAGACTTTTATATTCTATTACTGTTCAGTTGCCATATATCTCCATATCTGTATTGGGAATATTACTGTCAATTAATCTTATAAGTTCCATTTATGAAGGGACTGTGAGATCAAATAGTGAACTAATCATTTATCACATTAAAATGTTTATAAAAAAACATGCAGAGTCACAGGATCACAGAAAAAATATCAGAATTTAGTAAACCTAACCCTAATTTTTCACTTGTATAGTGTGAAAACTTAGTAAATTCCTTCTAGTGCATACCTACTTGAGAGCTGGAACATACAACTTCCAGCTTGAGTAGACGTAATGGTGCTAATTCTAATTGAACTACTGTGCTACAAACAGAAGCTTGGCCACTATGGTGGGAGTGTCTAGTGGCCAAAATTGTGTCCAGAGTCTCAGATGGGCTAGCTTTCCCTTGCTCTTGTACTACTCTCTAGCACTCTAATTTGCATAGGTATGTCTACTCCAGCTAGAAAAGATACTTTCCAACTCTAGTGCATAGTCTCTCAGAGCAACAGGAATTATGCACCTGCACTGAAGAACACAGGCCCTGCTAGGCTGAATTTAACCTTGACATAAATTTAACAACTAATACTCTAAGTCTTTCCAAAGAGATACTTATAATGAAATGCTGACCAGACCTTTACTGAATGCCACTGCCAATCTTCCAGACAAACAATGTAAAACATTCAATAAGAAATTAACTAGCTAAATAAGAGTTAAAAGATGGTATCTAAGTATATGAAATTTATGGAAAGGGACTCACAAAACACTGAAGAAACAACAAACACTATTCAGGTAAATAAATGGAGCTTCCATTCCATATGACTTCCAGAGCTGCATGGTTCTTCTCTGCCAGCCTCAAAACAGATTCCTCATTCATTCATTCTCATTTCCAGTCTCTCTCTTTCCGGCAGGGTCAAAGAGAAACATCCCTCCCCTAAAGTGAAAGTGTGCCCAGAGGAAATCCATCTGCCTCTCCTATGATTTCCTTTTTCCTCACTACCCTGAGAACAGTCTCTTGTATTATTTCTGGTTCAACAAGGGTCAGGAGTAAACAAAGAAAAAGAGAATTGCTGAGATGAAAAATAAAAATCTTCTTGTCAAGGGGAAATTTGCAGATGAGGGGTTCCAGCAGGTACACTAACCAGTGAGAGCCCCAGAGACTTATTCAGATGAACAAAAAGCAGCAGCTGCTGCAGTGCACAGGAAGGTCTACAGATTACTGAGGTAGGTGAGTAGCTTGAAGATGCCTGTTAGAAGCAGTTACTAGTGTGATCTCTTATAAGACTTGAATCCCCCTGCTGCTCCTACTTGGTGGTTGGAATATGAGACCTTTGTTCTCTACCTCTTCTGCAGCTCCAGCTGTCCGTCTTCTCTTCTTGCTGAGGATATTTATTTCCATGCACACTATATACCTCTGCCAACTTCTCTCTGAAAGGAGCAAAGGATGTGATTACTACACTCTATGTAAGAAATCTGGCTAAAGAGGTATGTACAATGATTTCTTCATGCATGGCAATTTTTTTATTTGTCCTTTCCATAGTTTCTTTCCCATCATGTGCCATGTTTATGCTATACTGTTACAAATGACTGCTGCTGAGCATTGTGGTGGGTGTTACAAGGGTAACAGACCTGGCAAAAAGAATGAACAATAGATAGAGACATGCTGTAAGAATGGTTTTATCAAAGCTATTCCAGACTGTGATATGTCCTCCTTTTCTTCCTGATCACTTTAAAGCTATTTATTAATATGCTAGAGGGAATTTTTGGAGGGGTAGCCCCATTAGTCTATTTCAGCAAAACAATCAAGGAGTCCTGTGGCACTTTTAAAGATTAACAAATTTATTTATTGCATGAGCTTTCATGGGTGTAATCCCACTTCATCAGATTCATGAAATGGAAACTGCAGTATGTTAAGTGTATATATATGCAGAAAAGAGTTAGTCATATGGTCAATTCAAACAGGTCCAGAGGGGGATTTTTGTTCTTTTTTCAAATAAAGATTAATGCTGATGATCATATCCTGATTTATCAACATTTTAAAAAACTAGAGATAAGCTCATTGATATTGCTTTTTGCAGACATACAGACACATACATACACCCTGTGCCAAATCCTAAAGCCCTTTCTTAGTCAAAACTCTCATTGACTTTCTGAGATAGAAGTCAGATGGGAGTCAGAACGAGTTGATTTACCACCTTCCAATCCAGGCAAAAGGTGACCTTTTTTGACCCGGCTATTTCCCACAAACACAGAGCGGTGTATATATCTAATAAAAACAAACCCTACCAAATCAAAATGCTACACTAAAAACACTATTTTCTCTTTGTGGAGAGGCTAAAGGAAGAACAAACACACCTGTGAGAGATGTTAGTCATGTTACTGAATGCAGATACTGGAAAACGTGCCTAAAAGGCAATTATATGTCAGAAGTAAGTCATTCTGAAAAATACAAAAGGGCCAGCTGTGTTAGTCTAGTTCAGTAAAACCAAACACAGAGTCCTGTGGCACTTAAAGACTAACAAATGTATTTACTGCATGAGTTTTCATGGGAGAAAATCCCACTTCATCAGACACTTTGAAGATGGGGGAACTTATAGAATGGGAGGATATTATTTTTATATTATATAAAAATTATATATAGATTATTTCCTCCCATTCTGTAAATTCCCCCATCTTCAAAGCATCTGATGAAGTATGATTATCTCACAAGAATGCTCATGGATTAAATACATTTGTTAGTCTTTAAGTGCCACAGGACTCCTTGTTTGTATTCTGAAAGATGTTATGTTACTTTATCAACAAAGGTATTCACTTCTTCAGTGGCAGGGAAATTTCCCCCCAGCCACTGGATGCTTTCAAACACTGGGTGCTACCCAGACTGACAGACTTCACGAAATTTGTAGGCAGTGCCGGATTTAGACACAAACCAAGTAAGCCATGGGTTAAGGCCTCACGTTATGAGCATCCTCTAAATATGTCAGAGATAACAAAGTAGGTATTTAATAATGCAAATAAGGCTTTTAGCAAGATGTATGTTTTACTAGGTTTTTTTGGTTGCTTCTTTACCTATGTAGATATGCAAATATAAGGGTTATCATTTATGTTTTCATTACCCTTTCTGTTATAATGTAGCACTCTTTTTTTCTCTTTATTTTTTTATGGTATGGAGCCTCTGAATCATGACATAGTTTAGGGACTCAGCATGTCTTAATCCAGTCTTGGGGGTAGGGCATATACTTTGTCCCTAAGTAATTCATTTGGCTACTTGTCTCAGCAATGAGAATTACAGTAAGGTTGTAGAGACTGTAGTATCCTTGGATTGTCTATGTTTTATTAACTTACATTGCTATCAGAATGTCCATTTTGTTTTTATATAACAGGATACATTTTAAAGATACAATGTTCTCACATTACTTTAAAATTAGTGTGAGAATTCTGCAAGGGAAAGGATTCCTTCTTGCTTACTCCACACAAACACAGATGTATCAGTCGGAGGAAAGGCAATGCTATTAATGTCAATGGTGCAATTACAGTGATAGATATGTGCATATGTTGAAAATGTAGCTACAAAAAACTAGCTTCAGGAAACACATACCTCACTCTAACTTAGAATTAAGGTTGCTTAATTTTTAGGCTATATGGCTTCAAAACACTGAATGTGTTGAAAAGGAAGTACACACTAACTGAATCTTTTGTATTAAAAGTACTAGGTGAGTGAAGGCACCATTCACATTCCTCTTTCAATACAATATTTTGATATAAAAGAACTTAACAGCACACATCTATGTGTCGTGTGAAGAGAGGGAATTAAGATTGTCCAAAGGGAATTTCTTTATTGGGTTTTGCTGCCATAACTCTAGAGCCATGGTTTTTGTATTCACAGCAAGCCTCTAAATGTCATCCTCACTTATAAAGGAAAAATATTTTGATATGTATCACTATTTTAAATGCTATTGAATTATTATCAGCAGAAAAATATTTTTAAATAGTTCATTTAGTCTGGAGGGGGCATGAAGAAACATTGTCAATATCACTTTTCACAGAAGATTTAGCACTGTGTTGCCATGTGTATTTTCACGCTGCCGCAGGTGGCAGGTGCTGCCATAAGAGCTGGAGGGTTGGAGAGTATCAGCTGCTTGCTGGACACCAGCTCTGAATGCAGCAGCAGCGGGGGTGGAGGGGTGGGGAGGAAAGAGCCAAAGCAAATTTTGGGGTGGTGATAGCCTTCTCTAGCCCCCTGCCTCTGAATCTGATTGTTAAATTATATACAGCTAGTCCTCACTTAGTGACCTACTCGTTTAGTGACCCCTCAGAGTTATGACCGGCTCTCTGATGAGTTGGTATTATGGCGATGTACAAGAACTCGCATCAACTCTCTCAGATTACCTATATTTACAGTACACTATGCAAACTAAGTTCAGTACATTAGAGCTTAAAACATTTAAAATATATATTAAAAATGTTATAAATGATGCAAAGGTGGCATTAAAACTATCTACCGATGGTTGAAAAACCCACTACCAGTAAAGTACATTATGCCTGAAATACCGGTAAGGGCTGCTCCTCGTTTAGTGACCAATTTGTTTATCAACCAGGTTTCAGGAACGGAACCCGGTCACTAAGTGAGGACTACCTGTATACATATACATATATATAATATATGTTTTGCTGATCTCAGCATTCTGACTGATCTGTAGTTTAATGAAGCTCTTCAGCTGCCAAGCAGTCGAGTCTTCTGATGTTGTCTCAGTCCTACCTTTTTAGTCTCAAAACCTCAAACCTGTGTGCATGATACTACAATCCCCGGAGACTGATTTCCTTACAGGCATGATAATACAAATACATATTTTGTTTAGGAACAATGGTCCCTGCATTATTCATTTACAATGCTTTTTGAAGTAAATACACTACATGGTGCCAAAAGTACATGTAATATTCTAAACCACTAGCTTTCAATGATATATTTTATAGCAGTTGCACACTTGCACTCCCCAAGTAATAGCCTCAGGGATTCATGACCTCCACTTTTAGAATTCCTGTTCAAGTCTCCCCCTCCACCCTCTCTCTTTCTCTTTTCCTTTTCCCCAAATGCATGTTCATTTATAGCAGGGTCTGCAACCTTTGCTGGCCCCAGTGACAGCCCTGTCCACTGCAACCTCAGGAGGCGCTGGGGTGGGGCCAAAAGGGGGGCAGGGCCAGACCTCCGTTTCAGGGCCTGGGCAGGCTCCTGCCCTCGCCAGTGGGCAGTCTCCGAGTCCCGGCCGGGGCCACCTGTCTCTTTGCGGCCTCCAGGTCCAGCTGGAGCCTCCTCTCTCCCCTGCCAGAGAGTGGCCTCTGGGTCCTAGCTGGGATGATTTCTCTCCCCTGCCGGCAGGCAGCCTCCGGCTCAGCGGTTGGAGCTGGAAGCAGTGGCGAGCCAACCTGACCCACCCCCTTACAGCCCTGCCCAGCAAAGGGCTGGGAGCCACGTGCCATGGCTTCTGCTGGTCTGGTGCCACGGCATGCAGCTCATTCCACCCAGCCAATGCAGCACTGGGGGAGCGGGGCCAGCGGAGAAGCCTGAGCAGTGCCACGTGCTGCTCAGGTTTGGCTCCCGTGCCATTTTTTGCACAGGAGGCAGGGGTTGCTGACCTCTGATTTACAGTATTATTTAGTAATTCTTCAACTAGGATTTTTATTTCTAACAAAACCATTCTTCTTCTTGATCAAGCAAAAAAAGCCTGTGTTTTGAAGATGACATTTAACTTCTATAACTCAGTTTTGAAAAACTACAGAAAACAGAAATGTCAAGGTTCACATATCTGCAGTGGCTTAGTGGCTCTTGAATACATTGGGTAAGTAAAATGTCAGTGATACTTAAAGTCATTTTCTATAGTTTTTACATTAAAGCTTACAGTTTAACAGTATGCAATGTTAAAAAGGAAACAGATAAGCCAGGAATGACCAGTGAAGAAGCAATAATGTAATCTTTGATAGGCAAATACTATGCATGACTTAAAGTTTCAACATTTGAACAAAAGGCCATTATGCATATAAAAAATGTTCCAAGACAAATACTTTAATAGGTCCTGTTGCTAGGAGTCGTTTCTTACATAAGAAGAGCAAAAGAAGCAAGAAGTCCTATGGCACTTAAAGACTAACAGATTTATCTATCACAGGAGCCTCTGTGGGAGAAAATCCCACTTCATTAGCTGCTTTGACGATGGGGGAACTTACAGAATGGGAGGAAAATAAATGCAGGGGAGTGTAAGTCATGAGAACAGGTATGTCCCAAAAAGGGAGGTTCATTTGTGGATTCACTAGACACAGACAAAGACCATTTAAAAGAAGGTTGATATTTATTAAATGCCAGGGTAGTATACTGAATAAGTCACCCTAAGCAAAGCAAAGCAAAATATAAAGTGGCGAGAGCTTACGTCCCTTCAGCAACTGGAGATTCCTAGATGGCTGTGGACGACCCTGAGGAGGTTTCCGAGGCACCTTTCTCATAAGGCCCATTCAGTGAGGTCTGGCAATCATAGGGGCTATGTTAACATATAGAACAATTCAGAGGGGGCAGGGGGACCAGACTCGCCCTCCCTAAACAGCCTTGGACCAAACAAACTGGTACTGAAGGGCACAAAAATGCAAAAGCACAAACTAACATATAATAAGCAAAAACAGGCCTAAACACTTGTTAAAACAAAACATAGGCAGACCCTTGTACAATCTTTCTGGGCAGACAGCCCAGAAAACAGTTCATGGGAAGGTCATTCCCATGGGAAAGGCTGTGAGCATCACTACACTGTCCATTACAAACATCTTCCACAAGGTTCCCTATAACAACAGGTCATACTGTAACAGCAAATCAGAGCAATTGTTAAGATTCAAACATTGGGAAACAGCACATAGAGAAAGGTGAAGTCAAATCACCTGTTGTAATGGGAATAGAATCCATAGTCATGATTTAATCTTGCTTTCATACAATAAATCTGCATATGAATTCTTGTTCAGCTGTTTCTCTCTGAAGTCTTGATGTCCCATTGACTTGCTTGAGCATAGCTGTTAACAAATCATCCACAGAGTGATTAGACAGATGGAAGTACTCAGCAATTGGCTTTTGAATATTGTGATGTCTGATGTCAGTTTTGTCCCCATGTATTCGTTTGTGCAGCGATTGTCCCGTTTGTTCAATGTGTAAGGTGTGGGGGCATTTTTGGCACAGGTTGGCATAAATCACATTGGTGGATGAGCAGCTGAATGAGCCCTTGATGGAGTAGCTGGCTTGATTAGGTACTATCATGGCATCTTTTGTGCAGATATGTGGGCAAAGCTGGCAACATGGTTTGTTGCAGGGGTATGTGCCTGTTTTAATTGTTCTGTTGTTAGGTCTGTAGTTGCTGGTATCCGTTTAAGGTTAGGTGCCTGTCTGTAGGCAAGAAGAGGTCTGTCTCCGAAGGCTTGAGAGAGTCCAGGATCATACATTTGTCAGTCTTTAAGTGCTACATAACTCCTTGCTTGTTTTGCTGAACTAGACTAACACAGCTGCCCCTTTTGAACTTGACAAGAACAATAATTCTTTTTCCTCCCTGCCTCAGTTAGTCTGCAGTGGGAATCCTGTGTCCAGTTTGGGGCACCGAACTCTTAAAAAGCACAGATGAATTGTAGGGTGGGTTTTATTTTATTTTATTTTACTTTGCTTTATTTTAAAGAACATCAAAAATGATTAAGGGATTCAGAAAAGATGTATGCAAAAAGGTGAATACAACTGAGCATGCTCCATCTACAGGACCACTGCTAAGAGGAGGCATATCTGTTTATAACTGGGTTTCCCAAATGTTTTTTGAGAGGAGCCTGTAACTTAGAAACTTCTTATCCCCTTAATGGCTTTTGCAGTACTTTGAATAAAAATTTTCAAATCACAGGGTCAAATTAAGGAATTTGTTGCTGGGAGGTTGGAAGTAAGAAGCCTAAATCCGTAGTTCCAAGTGAATATTCACCTCATTGCAAAACAACTCGAACTGTCATGGTGTTTCTCCTCTCTCCTCCTGCTCTGAAAGTTTTTTTAATCATTATTTTGCAAGTATCTTTAAGATCAGTTGGACTTGTCAGTAGCAACAGACACCAAAATAAACTTCACAGAAAGGAGATGTGGTGGCAAGGGGAAAGAAGTTGTGGTTACAAATGTAGTAGCTCTTATTTTAGGGGTGACAAACTAGAGCTTTTGCAAGGTTATCATCATGTTCCCCACTTAATTCTACCTTCAGCTTGACAAAAACTGAGCTCCATGTATCCCTACATCCGCTACACAAAGTCTTCAAGAGCTACTCTAGAGGACAAGGGATACAAGGTTGCCATGAAATTCTCAAGACATCCCAACAGTTAACCGTGTGTTGAAAGGAAGCTGGGCCTCTTAAAGGCACAATTTCCAATAAGACACTGTCTTCAAACCACCCCATGAGGTCGTACCTGAGATTTATCTGCGCAGAATTGGAAATATAGTCTAGTAAATGTGGGCTGACTTTTTAATGGCAATGTACATTTTTGTCTTCAGTTAGGTATTAGGCTTCTGATTATTTGTAAAACTGAAAAATTCCCATTAAAACTTTTTAAATAGTTTAATTCTAAAATGTCCCAGCGTGGAGGAGACTCCACATGACTTCCCAAGTTGTTCTGACCCAGAGTTTGGAAAACAGTAGTCTACAGCTAGATAAAATGCTCTATACAAAAAAAGAGAGGTTCTTGCATTCAAATGCAAGTAAAAGCAGTCCTGAAACTGGTCTAATTTCTACTATGGGCCAGGAGGCCGCAACCAGGATTTTGATCTCCCAGCCTAAAGAAGGCAAAACACTATCTTTGCCCTCCCTTCCTTCATTGTTCTTTTAGCTAGAATATAATTCCACCTGGCTATGTCTACACTTTACTGAATTCAAATTAGTCAAATCGACCTAATAATTATCAATTTGCATTCAATCAATTTGAATTGACACAGCCACACTAAAAAAGCCAATTTGAATTGGCATGTCCATGGACTGCATTTGCCAATTCGAATGGGGGGGGGGGGCACCATGGGAAGTGTGGCAAGCTGGCTGCTGAAAAGGGCCACTGCCACAGCCAATCATATAAAAGCGGGAAGTTGCCTCAGCCCCCTGCCCATTGCGGCTGGCAAGAGGCAGAGAGAGCAGGTCATGGACCAAGCCCAGCTCCTGCAGCTTGCCGCTGAGGTGCCCAGCACCCACATAGTATTGACGAGTGCTCTGGTTGCCTCGAGCACGGTCTTACTGGACCCTGGCAGCACAGAGGCAGGCACCAGCACCGCCACCACGCTGGCCCTGCCTGCTGCTGCAGCCACCCTGCTGCCTTCCATGCCCCTTTGCTTTTGGGTATGGGACACCCACAGTGACTGGTGGCACTGCGTCATTCTGAGCACTTGAGATGACAAGCAATGGAAGCAGAACTTCCATATGAAGAGGCAGACGTTCCTGGAAGTGGTCCACAAGCTCATCCCACAGCTGCAGAGAATGGACACCTGTCTTAGACACGCCATGCCCGTGGACAAGCGAGTGGACATCACCCTGTGGAAAATGGCCACCCTGGACACCTACAGGTCAGTGGCGCACCAGTTTGGGGTTGGGAAGGCCACTGTGGGGACTGTTCTCCTGCAGGTCAGCAGGCCAATTAATGAGGCCCGGCTACCCTGCCTGGTCACTCCTAGGATGGACTCTGTGCCCTCGGATTCCCCAACTGCATGGGCATCCTTGATGTCATTCATATCCCCATCTGAGCCCCACTGCACTGAAGTGTGGCGTACCAGAACCACAAGGGGTACTTCTTCATGCTCCTGCAGGCCCTGGTTGATCACTGGGGCATCTTCACAAATGCCTACATCAGCTGGTCAGGGAGGGTGCATGATGCCCATGTGCTGTGGCCCTTGTCCCTGTACAGGCAAATGCAGTGGGCACCTTCCTCCCGCAACATGACATGCCTGTCCGGGGTCATCCAAGTGCCCCTCCTTCTTGTGGGGGATGCCACCTATCTTCTCTTGCCATGGCTTATGAAGCCATACACAGGCCACCTCAATCCAGGCAAGGAGGTTTTTAACGGGAAACTGAACAGCTATCGCCAGGAAGTGGAGCGTGCATTTGGGAGGCTGAAAGCCAGATGGCAGTGTCTTCTAATGTGCCTCCACCTTGCAGAGGAGACCATCCCAGAGGTCATCTGCACCTGTGTCACCCTGCATAACTTCTGTGAACTGTGGGATGATGGAGTCCCAACCCTCTGGGAGGTTGAGACCGAACAACTCACTGAATATTTCCATCAGCCATCAGCCAGGCAGCAGCCAGAGTGGGTGCAGCAAAGAGCGCACATCTTCTGTGAGGCACTCAAGGATATGTTCCTTGCAGAGGAGCCCTGAGGACCCAGGACTGGCACTAGATGCCCTCACCAGCCCCACCCCACATAGGCCTCCCCCACACACCTGCACCACTCTAACCCCCTCATCCCCAAATCAATAAAGACATGTACATAAAAGATTTTTAACGTGTTTTATTTAAATGGGAAGGGGGGAGGTTTGAGGGCAGGGAGAGGCTTTGAGAACTGGAAGAAGGTGGTCTTGGGGGAGAACAGGGAGAAAGGGGGCCTTAGGGCACAAGTGTGGATACGGGTCATTTTGAAGGTCAGGATGGCGGGGGCAGTCCTAGTCCTGTGGGGGGGGGGGTTTCCTTCAGCCTTCCCCATGGCCACCCCGGGTGTGGGGATGTGGGTGACGAGGGACATGGGGGTCTCTGGGTGGGGCTTCCTGAGCAGCAGGGGGAATAAAATGTTCCATCGGCCAACTCAGGCTGGCTGCCATACTCTGGAGGGCTGCCCTGATGGTCACCAGCACCTGGCTCTGCTGCTTGTGGGCGATGGTATGGCGCTCCTCAAGGTCAACAGCCCATTGCAGCAGCTAGGGGGCAGATCTCTGGTGGGCTGACACCTGCCCCCGCCATGCTCACACACCCTCCTTGGCCCCCTGTCCCACACGGATAAGTTCGAGAAAGAGGTCATCCCAGGTCCAGCGTGTCCTTCTGTGCCTGGTGGCGGCTGGTGGGCTTGTTGAGGCAGGGCATTGGCAGTCTTGACGAGCTGTTGGGGCAGAACAGAGAGACCACCATTAGTCCCAGCAGCTGCCTAGCTAGTGCTGTGTGGGGGTTGACAGAAGCAAGCAACCGTGTCCTGGCTGTCCCCATGCCTCCCAATCCATGTCCTGCAGGACAGGGCCCCTAAAGTACACCTCGCTGTGTTGTGCTGCCTGGTTCAGGCATGGTCCCCACTGTGGTGAGCAACACTCAGACCCTTGCTGCGCTCAGACCCTGGCCCGAGGCCATGTGCCAGCAGCCTGGGCTGCATGCTGTCTGCCCTTGGTGCTACCACTTCTGGCTCCTCCGTTCCCCCTGCTAACATACCCCCGCCCTGCTCAACAGAGCTTCTCCCACGCCACGTGGTCCCTGGGGCTGTACCCCATGGAAAAGCCTCTGTGCCCCCCCGTGTCCAGGACCCTGCCTGTCCATGGGCTCTATCCACCCACCCTGCCTATGATAGGCAGGTGCTGCCATGGCTGCATGGAAGAAGGAAGGGGACACTTACCCACAGGTCTCAGCATTGTCTGGAGGGACGTGCCCTCTCCAGGGTCTCCCTCTGTGGCAGTGCCCTCCTCCTCCAGCACCTCCGGGGTTGTGGTTGCCTCCTCTGTGCTGGGAAACAGCTCTGGGCTGGGGGCTGCCATGCGGACAGGTGGTGGCTCCGCTGCTGGGCTGCTGACGTCGACCTCCACGGGGACATCGACATCTGCTGCTTCCCCCTCTTCAGCAGTGGACGTGGTGTGCACGTCGCCGCTGTCCACTGTGGTGGCAGGCAGCCCGGGGGGTTCCTCACTGAGGAACTGATCCACTTCCTCAAAGTAGGGGCACGTGCCTCCCCACTCTGGCCCCCAGAGCTGCCTTGCCTCCCAGACCTGGGCATAGTCCTGGCAAAGGGATTTAATCTTGATACAGACTTGCTCTGTGGTCCAGGGGTGGCCCTGGGTAGTGAGAGCCTCTGCAATTTCCTGATATATTGCCTGGTTGTGGTGAGTTGCCCACAACTGGGACAGGATGTCCTCTCTGCTGCAAATGGACAGGAGGCAGAGGACCTCCTGCCTCCTGATGCCCCCAGATGCCCATCCTGTGCCTGTGCTGGGTGCTGGCAGGTGCCTCAGCCATGGCCACTTGCCTGCATTTGGCTACAGCTGCAGGGCCGGCAGCAAGGGTAGGGGAGAGGTGCGGTGCCTGTGAACAGTTCCTCTTCCTGATGCCAAGCACCATGGGAAGGAGAAGGGCAAAACGTGGTCAATTCAAACTGAGTAATTCGAATTGACATGGCCACATTGTGTCAATTCTAATTACTCAGTTCAAATTGATCATGACTTCAAGGTCAAATGAGGTTTGATGAATTCAAAGTCTGCTTTCATCAGTTTGAACTGAGGAGTTCCTTAGTTCAGACTGATGAAAGCGAGTATGTCCATGCACTTAATAGAATTTGAATTGATGACAATAAATTCAAATTCAGCTCTAAGTGTACACATATCCCCTGAGTGGAGATCTAATAGTTTGCAGGATCAGGCCTTTCGAATTGGAATTAACACTATCTCTGAGAGGTCATGAGCAAGACAGATATTATCAGAAACCTCAGCTGGGATCCAGCTAGCTAAAGAAGATTGCAGGAGGTCTAGGTTTGTTTGCTTATGTCAATTTTATCTGGTAAAAATTTTCAGTATATTTTTCACTTAAAAACCACAAAAGGGGCAAAGTTTGTGAACTTTTCTGCTAATCAGAAGTCTATAGTGTCATGTTGTTGTACAAAGGAGTGCAAGTGCTCCTAAAGAGAAAAAAATATATAAAATCCATATCCATTACATTTTTGCATTTGATATAAAGGAACGCTTTTCCTGCTTCCTTAGTTTTGTGGTTTAATGTTTATTTATGATTTGTATACTGGTAGTGGTCACCTTGTTAGGCACTAGACACTCAGCAGTTTTCACTGCACTTTAGACCCTTATAATCTAAAACAAACTGTTATTAATTCTAGATCTCTCAAAACTTAATTGATAATATATCTAAAATAGAACTTTTTTAGCTATTCAGCCCTCTACTTCACAGAAAGAATATAAGAAAATTAAAAATAAAGGACTACTGAGAAACTAAGTAAGAGCTTTCTGTATATGAATCAGAGTGACAAAACTGCTTTACAGATGGATTTGCACAATAGCAAAGTAAGTATCTGCTCATGAATCTCAGTTGTCCATGAATCTCAAAATTAAGGATGGTGCCTGGTAATTGGAAAGGAACAGATGGTTTTGTTTTTAAAATAATGAAGTATATATAGAATAAACTTGTGTTCCCAGTCTAGGCAAGGAAGAGTTGCTCCCATCTTCATCTGTAAAGTCTTTTCTGTTAGGGGATGAAGGAGGATTTAATTTCAAAGCAGTCTGTAAATAAGGAAGGCTGAGCTATGTGATAGCTACTTTTTGCTTTGTAAAATAATGGATTTTCATAAAATATTTTCCTCCCAATTTTTACCCTCAGTCTATTCCACCCTGCTTGGTGGGGAAAAATGACTTCAATAGGTTTATCTCCCTAAATATGTATTACAGCTCCTTAATTAATCCCAAGAGATACATACATGGAGAACTGCAAGTTGGTGTGACTCTCTTATGGCACTGAAATCCTTATGGAAGAAGTAGGGCCTGATTCTGTATTCCTTGGATACTCAAATCACTCTGCTGTCTTTGGGAAGTTTGGATGCCCAAGGAATGCAATATTAGACCTTCAGCACTACCATTATTCCCAATCAGATTCTATTCCACAGGAACTGCTTGTTGTAAATGTACACACTTTTGGCTTTTACTTAATCATAAACAAAAAAAGGTGTGCCGTCTCTGATTCTATTTAAAAATTCTGTAATAGGACAGAAAAATGCCATGCACTGCTACAGGCTGGGGACCGACCAGTTAAGTGGCAGATCTGTAGAAAAGGACCTGGGGTTATGTAGATGAGAAGCTAGATATGAGTCAACAGTGTGCCCTTATTGCAAAAAAGGCCAATGGCATATTGGACTGCATAAGTAGGAGAGTTGCCAGCAGATCGAGAGATGTAATTAGTCCCCTCTATTTGGCAATGGTGAGGCTGCATCTGGAAAATTGTCCCCAGTTTTGGCTCCCCACTGCAAAACATATGTGAACACATTAGAAAGAGTCCAGCAGAAGGCAATGAAAATGATTAGGGGGCTGGGGCACATGATTTACGAGGAGAGACTGAAGGAACTAGGTTTATTTAGTCTGCAGAAGAGAAGACTGAGGGGAATTTGATATCAACCTTCAACTATTTGAAGGGATGCTTCAAAGAAGAGGGAGCTAGGTTATTCTCTGTGGTGACAGAGGACAGAAGAAGGAGCAATGGTCTCAAGTTGCAGCTGGGGTGGTCTAGACTGGATGTTAGGAAAAACTTTCTCACTAGCAGGGTGGTAAAGCACTAAAATGGGTTGCCTAGGTAGGTGATGGAATCTCCATCATTTGGAAACTTTTAAGACCCAACTGGACAAAACCCTGGCTGGGATGATTTAGTGGGAATAGTCCTGCTTTTGGCAGGGGGTTGGACTAGATGACCTCATGAGGTCCCTTCCAGCCCTAATATTCTATGATTCTATGAAATGCCTTTGAATCTGAGTGGAGGAGCCATAATAAATGATCAGTTGCAGGAGCTCAAGGTTGCACAAAAAGAGGTAATTTGAAACTGAAATTTGTACCATTATTTTATCAAATGTTTGGATAATAAGAGACTGTCATTAATCATATATTGTTCATAAAATTCCTCATTTAAACTGCATGATAAGAAAGTAGAAGTTCAAGAAAAATGGTATTTGAACTAGCAAGTCCTTGGGTTTTTTTTAACCAAGATAAACAATGATGAAAACCCATGAATACTATCCCAGCTGAAGAACCTCAAGTAACCTACTATTTCTCCATAGAAATATTTCAAAATTTATTTATTTTTCGCACATTGTAGCAAGCACTTTGGAACATTATTTTCTAAGATGATAAAAATCAGTGGATTTTAAATATTAAAATGATTCATTTTAAAACTGTGTATTAAGCTTTCTTTTGATTATCTGAAGTTATCAGACCCCCAATCTTGCTACTAATATTTTTCATTATGTAGGAAGGTACTACAGATTTTACATTTTCATTCAGTAGCTATTCCAGAGGAAATCTTCAAGTGCCATTCTGTGTTTCAGATAAAAACAACCCACATAAGGGATGAAGGAGGAACCTTTTAATCTAAATGTAGAGGATCAGATGCTCAAGCAAAAATCATTTTCTCATAGGGTACATCTGCACAACAGTAAAAGACCTATGGCACAGTCACTGCTAACTCAGGTCAACTGTGGTGGGAGTGTCTCAAAATAGGAAACCAGTCTAAGCCCAAATATCTACACTGCAATGTTTAGCCCTATAGCCAGAGCAATGCAAACCCAAATTAACTAAGATGAACTCAGAGACTAAATGTCTATGTCTCCACTGGCAAATTAGTCCGGATTAAGAAGGCTTAATCTGGACTAATTTAGCCCATGTCCACACTCGGCTTTCCTTAGTTCGAACTAAGAAATTTCTTAGTTCGAACTAAGAAATACTTAGTTCAAACTAGTTAGTACCAGCACTTAGTTTGGACTAAGCACTTAGTTCAAATGTTAGTTCAAACTAAGCGTGATGTGGACGTGAACTAATGCTTAGTTTGAACTTAATAAGAGGCAGTTAGTTCAAACTAAAAACATGTTCTAGTTTGAACGAAGTGTTAGTTTGAACTAGAAGATGTTGTTAATTTGATCTAAGAAGTTCATGATTAGTTTGAACCTGAGGTTAGTTTGAACTAACCTTGAACTTCTTAGTTTGAACCAACAAGTTCGAACTAACTTTTGCAGATGCAGACATAGCCAAGGATGCAAAATTTTTTTATTGCAGTGTAGACTTACCTATAGTCTTTAAGGCCAGAATTGACCATCATGATCATCTAGTCTGACCTCTGGCATATCACAGGCCACCAAATGTTACCTGCACATACCTGCAGTAGGCCTATAATGACCTCTGACTGAGTAACTGATGTCCTTATGATTGAGGATACCAAGTTACAGAGCATCTACCATTTACTCTAGTTCAAACCTCCCTTCAGCCTTTGTTTTGTTAGGCTAAACACACCACAGCCATTTTTGACGTTTTTCCCCTTCTTGAGCTAGTCAAACTGCTGTTGTGCCCACAAAATACATGCAAAAGCCTTTGTTTTTTTGTTTGCTGCTTCACATAGTCCCCTTGTCTCTGTTTTCATTTGCTATACACAGGTGTTAACTTCAAAAGGATTTCACTTTCCTTCTCATTTCCCTTCTGACACAAGAGCTTGGTTTTCATTAAACAACAAACCAAATGATTGACAATGGAATAAAATTGGAGAGCATCCATAGTGAACTGCTGTACACAGCTATATGATATACCAGATCCCACCTCCAGGGACCCAGGCACATGCGGAAATTAGTGTGACCATAATACTGTCCCTTATGAGGAAGTGTCTCTGAATTATAATCTTCTATGTTATAAATCTTTCTCTTCATTAGACACTTCAGCCAACTAGTCTCTATCCAATCGTAAATATTGCTTACATTGTAAGGGGTGACAGGGGTGTCAAACTCATTCAGTGTGGGGAGCCCCAGTGGAAAGCAGGACATCTGATGTGTCCACACAGGTGCCCCAACTCTTTCCCCTGCCACATTCAAAGCAGCTTGGGCTCCCCTTTCCCTTCCCCTCTCCTGCAGGCTCAGACACCTTCCCTTTTCCCTGCCCTGTAGGCTCCCCTTCCCCACACTGGCTCGTAGACCTCTCCTGCTGGGCAGCTCCTGGACACCCTTTCCCCTTCCCTTTCCACTTCCCCTACCTCACGGCAGTAGGCTATCAGTCTGTCACAGTCATGGACCCAGGCAGGCTGGGCTTCTGCCTCCTCCCCTTCCCACCCACTCACTGTCAGTCATTCAGCATGACAAACACGGAGTCCTGTGGCACTTAAAGACTATGCCCACATGTACATGCTTATTTCGATTTAAGTTAAATTGAAATAAGTTAATTCAAAATAAAATCCTTACTTCAAATTAACTTAAATCGAAATAAGCAAAAACCTCAAATTGAAATAGCAAGTCCAGACACAGAACTTGTTATTTTGAAGCAGGAGAGGGGCAGCATGGGAGGTGTGGCAACATGGCCCCCTCACTAGGCCATGCCCCCACCGAATATATACAAAAAGGAAGGCAGCCTGGGAAGGAGAAGGGCAAAAGTGTTATTTTGAAATAATAGTTATTTCGAAATAACACGTCCGAACGGCGTTATTTTGAAATAACCATTTTGAAATAACAGACGATTCGAATTAAAGTAGGTTTAAGCTATTTCAAAATACTGACTCTTGTTTTGAAATGACGGAGCTCATCATTTCAAAACAAGAAAACATCGTGTGGACCTAATCTTTTTAAAATCGAAATAACCAATGCTATTTCGATTTAAAAGACATGTGTGGACATACCCTAACAAATTTATTTATTGCATGAGCTTTCATGGGAGAAAATCCCACTTAGTCAGATGCTTTAAAGATGAGGGATGCTGGCCTTTGGCTGGGCTCAGTGCTAGCTGGCCTTTGATTGGCTCGTTCCCACGTGGGCCCATGCTGCTTTTTCCTTTCTTATTTGTGATTTGTGCAATGTGCTGTCAATCAAATTAGCATGCTGGCTGACAGTGATCTGTTGGGGTAGGGGACCGTGTGCGGGATCTCCAGGAGCGCAGTCCAGCCTGCTGTGACTGGGACTCTGACTGGTTGGCAGACCATAGCAGAGCTGAGCTGGGATTGACTGGAGTGCTTCCTTTGTCCCCCTGTGCTGTGACTAGTATCATGTGAGTGAGCGAGAAGCAAGTCTACCCCTGCTCTGCCAGTGGTAGCCCGTCTTTGCAGTTCCCTGCTGCTGCAGAGAACTCCTAGGCACAGTCCAGTTAGCAGCTCTGTGGGCTGGATTAGCACCCTTGGTGGGCTGGATCTGGCCCCTGGACCTTAAGTTTGACATCCCTGGCTTATAACTAAATTCTTTTTATACTGAAGTTTTGCACTCTTGTTCAAATTTTGATGTTTGTGGATCAATATGTACTTGCTTTTACATGTTTGATAGGATCATGAGGGTGAAAATTACCATACTAGATCAGCTGTGAGGTCCATGTAGGCAAGCATGCTCTCTCAGACAGAAGCCACTACCAGTATTAGATATCATCCTAATCTCTAATAGTTAAAAATTGGTTTAAACCCTGAAGAAGCATGACGTTTAAGATCCCTTCCATACTTTCTGATTATGCCAATGCTCAATATTCTTGCTATCCTAATAAGTGTCCTTTCCTATTTTGAATCTTGCTAATTTACTGACTTTAACAAGGTTAGGCTGGTAGTACTTATTTCCACAGTACTTATTTCACATAACATGTTCATAGGTTTCCTAGCAGTTTTGAAGAATTTTCCATCTTTTATTGAATGTCATAGAATTTGTGATTCTAAGAAATAAGAGTACAAGTGGGGGCAATGGAAGGGAGGAGACTTTGGGATGAAGCAGCAGTATCCCCTACTGACGCGTGTTGCTGAACTCTATCCCTCAACCTCCACAAAGAACCCTATTATTGAGTTGTCCTAAATCTTGACAAGTTCCAGAGGCATACCCACGTTAGTTTAGGTCAGCAAACCAAATGACGAGTCTTGCTGAACTAGACTCATATATGGCTACCCCTCTAAAACTTGTCAACGTATAAGGCACTCACTACAGCTGTTTGAAGTGGAAATTCACCAACTTCATGAAACAACTCTCGCAGGTTGAGAGTTCAATGTATTTCTGTAGGAGGAACAAAGTGCTAAAACTGGGGTTGAAAGTCCCATCAAATAGAGAAGAGCAAATGATGACCAGGGGAAACAATCATTTTGAAAAAAACACTCATCTTCCTTTCAAAAAGCAAATAATTGGACATTATTCCTAACAGACTGAAGGTAAAAAGTGCCACAAGACTCCTTATTTGTTTTCCTAAATATTTAGACATTGAAAGAGTGCTGATGTACTTTTACATGAATAATTTTTGTAAGCATCATACTGGGCTGTTTGAAATTGGTATACCTCTGATGTACAGATGCTATGGGATCATGATCAAGTATTTCAGCAGATGATAGCAGCAAAAATACTTCATTCATTGAATGAGCAAAACCAAGGACTCTCTAACTGCTTTTAAGTATAGAATTAAGCTAATATGTTCTAATAATAAGAACATGCAATGTATGAATTACATGGTAAGAGTGGCCTTAAGAGGAATGGAGCAAGAAAACTTGCCCTCTTGTATCAAAACAGAAAAGTTACCAATTTGGTACAATAGATGTAACACTTGATGCAGGGTAAGAAAATTAACAAGAGTCCAATACCTTGGAGTTAAATGTCAAAACGCATCAATCCATATAGTGAGGAAGAGGTTTATTTTTCCTTCTCAAATACTGTTGAAAGACAAATGAAAAGGCTTGGAAAGCCCCAGACTTGTACTGCTGATTGCATCTGGGAGACATTTACATGAGGTGATAGAATATGGATTCATTCTGGGGCAACTGTCTCCAAACACACAGTATGGTTGAGATGTTGGGATGTTGATGAAGTAAAACCTACCTATGCTGATGATAACAAGTATTGTGTGGTAGCTGAAGAGAATCTCTTCTGGAATGGACACAGGAAATGTAATTTTAATTGGCTTATGTTCTGTCTTCTAAATTTCCTGTGGTAATAAATGGGAAGATTTTTTTTTTATAAATTGGATATCATTTTGTTTATAATTAAAATAAAATCAAAATTACAATTACACAAGGTTGCTTTAAAGGCAAAGTATTTTATAATGTGGGATTACACTGTAGTGTGCTCTACCAGAGGAGGTGAGTCTATGTTTGTACCATGAGCCACGTATTAATGGTGGCTCAAATGATTACACCACCTATCATCTCCACTGGGTAATGAACTTTAAAAAAGCAGTATTAGTTGAGAATTTTTTTTCCTGCTCTCTCATTCCTTCTCCTCACTTTCCTCTTGTTCTATTGTCACGTTTGCTTGTTACATATTGTCTTAAGTTAGACTACAAGATCTTCCAGGCATAGACTGTGCCTCTCTGTATGTTTGTGCGCCTGTGATAATGAGGCTCTCTCGAGTCTTGTCGGCTTTTCTGCGACACAAATAATTATCTGCCACGTCACTCATTTAATCTAGTAAGATGCTGCTGCTGCTGCTTCTTCTCTCTGGTTTTGTTCCCTTTTGAGTTCTGTCATACACATGAAATAGAGAGAACCTTCCTCACCCACGTAAGAAATAATGAGTTGAGTGCCAACTGGGAGAAGTGACATTGTTGTAGGTACTCTGTGCCTGTGGCTAACTTGGTTTTTTGAAGGAAATTTTGTGGGCTTTGAGTGTGTGTGTTTTTTTCAAAATGATTGTTTCCCCTGGTCATCATTTGCTCCTCTCTATTTGATGGGACTTTCAACCCCAGTTTTAGTACTTTGTTCCTCCCACAGAAATACATTGACACATACGACAAAGTAAGTGTCTGCATAATTTTTTATGAATTTTGTTTTAGGTTTTCTAAATTATTGATAGCAACACATCCCTCTCCTACCACTTCCAAAGAGCACCGTTTGTGGCTGATCATACGTGCCTGACTCAGACTAAGTAAAAGCTGAATTCCTCTTTTGTAACCCCTCTGCACCTTCACACACATTGAGGAACAGCATTTGATCTCATCTTTGCATAAAATATTTCTTGATTATTGCATAATTCAAGCAATCACACTTAGTACTAAAAATACGTAAATGTGGATTTTTCCTATTACACAAAACTGCAGAGAGAGACATTTTCACTTTCATATCTTTGGAGAGAGATCTGTAATGAAATTTAGTAGCATTCCAGGACAATAGAATCACTTGCTATTTGACAAGATCTCACTTCATCCAAAATGTGTGAAACATCTGAAGACTGCAATTTTTCTTATCTTCTTTCTTTTCACTGACCTGGAATAAAATGGCTGAACTGTCTTGACATGCAGCCTAAAATCAAAGATTTCACACTTATCAGACTTTGTTTTAGAAAATTATGTGTAATTGAAGAAAGAAGACTATAATTAAATATGGACCCAACCCTTGCCTCCAGCATGCACTGCCTTTGGCTGTTGCAACAATTGAAAAACTGTGGAGTTCATGAAATGGCGGGACTGCTACCACTCTTTAAAGCAAGGTACAGTTCAGCCAGGCACTCACATAGCTTGAATATACTACTATACCATTACATACCTGCTATTTCTGGGCCTCATGCAAGCAGAGCTGGTCCAGTAAACTGTGACAAATTCTAAGCTGGACAAGTTTTTATTAGAAAATAAGTACCGTAATCCATTTCTGCTCATTTGCACTTGTTATCAGAGCTAGAAGAACGCTACAGCACAAATGCAGCGTGCTACTGTAGTGCCTTAATGATCCTAATTATGTGTTCTTAACTTAACGTGGTTTACAGAAAAGCTTACACAATTAGTCACATAGCTGTTGAGCGTGATGCATGGCTGACTCATATGAGTAAAATGACTAGTACACTACAGAGAAGAAGAGAAGAATATGGGGGGCTCTGGTTGATCAGTGGTTATTCTTTCAGGATATTAGAGAATGCCAATGAGTGGTAGTGGCTAATACCAAAGTCAAAGTTGACTTTTAAAAATGATGTTAGGTGTTACAATATGTAACTGAACAATGATCCTACAAGAAAAAAAACTAGGTATTTATATTGCATTTAGACCTCTCTATACAATTAAGATTAAAGTGGAAATCATACTCTATAAACTGGTCTGCAAAGACATATCTGAATAATAAGAAAAGGAAGGGGGGAACGGAAAATAGAAGGGGACAATACACTTACCATCTATCTCCTCTTCACAGTTTTTCTAAGGAAGATGAAACTGGTCCACACTTAAGAAAAACCTTAAAACAAAAAAAGTACCCTTGTTAACACTTTAGCTTAACAAAACAAATAATTTGGCCAATCAAATTTACTTTTCACTCTTCTAACTGGTTTCTGTTTTACATTTAAGCTTAAACTATGAAAATGGATGAGCCGTTTTTATTAAGAGTTAGTAATCCATTTTATCTTCATGTTCTCATGTAAGAGTAACTAAAGCATTTGGGTTTCAGTCTCTAAAGACTATTGAATTGAGCATCTGAACTTTTCCTGTATGGGTCTGTTAGAGTATAGACACCTATTTCAATTAGTCTTAGGTTTTATAAAGCTTTATTTATTTGTATTTTATGAAAAAGCTAAAATTGGGATTAAATCTGATCTGACAGGACTCCATTTTACTATTTCTGATGCAGCTTTGTTTGTGATCATCTCCTCCTGCTTGACTGAGTCCTTAGCTACATATTGTTGTAATCTGTATGATACTTGGGAGAGATGGGAAAAGGCTTTTTCCCTCCTACTTTTCCCTTCCCATTTTGTTTATCAGGGATTGTGTGATGTGCTTTCTGTTTTATATTAAGATACTTATCAATAATTTTCTTTTAAATAAAGCAAACGTAAGGACAGCTGTAGCATTTGCAAGTGATGCTTAAGGATAGAGTGGTAACTTTATTTAGGATTTTGTAGTCCATTACTTTCCCATTCCAACAGAAAATGAAGGAGTTTGCTATGTTGTTTGCCTCTGATTTGTCAGAAAAAATCCACTTTCTTGAGGCTCTTCTATGACATCAGGGGTAGGATGCACCATTCCCCAATTTCACAGTCACAGTCAAGTACCAGACATGGAGCTTCCCAGCTGACAATTTGACTGCAATTAGCTTCTGAACTCTCCTCCTTCCCCTCTCCCTGTCTCTGCATAATGTAAAAATAACCAACTCTAATAAAAACACTAGCTTGTTTCTGAGGCCTTCTTTGTTCTGACACCATGACTACATACAGTGGTGGAGGGAAAGAAGACTTTGGCCTGCTTAGGATCGGAATGAGCAGTGTTGAAAATATTTTTGTCTGTGATAGCGTATAAAATAAACTCATCTCTTTGCCAGGGTGGGCAAGTACTGCTACTGGTAGTTTTAGAAATATATAGTTCTATAGATAGGAAAGTTAAGATAAAATATTTGTTTCTTCCAGTAACATTGGCAGCACGCACTGCTGAGCTGTTGAGAACTCCCCAAGCTGTTGAGGACTCTCAAAAAACATTCATGCTTGTTTAGCAGACAAATAAAATGATTAACTTTAATTTTATTATAGAGACACTTTCAAAGAATTCACTTGACAAAGAAATGGCCCCTAGACCAAAGTGCAGGAAGAGGCTGTCACTATAACCACTCCGCACCATGTTCCCCAGGACTCCATTTAGTTGTTTCGCTAAGTAGAAATTTGGGCCATCACTGAGCGGTCAACATGCATTACCAATGTTAGTATAGCATGTTTTTCCTTTGGCCATGCTGGTTGGTTTACCACATCCAAGTCTGCCTAGTTTATATCAGTGACACTGACACTGCAGTCTTGTGCAGACAAACAGAATACGTCATCACTACTGACCTTACAACGGCCCAGCTATACCACTGCAGTTGTGCCAGTGTAGATCTCCTGTGTAGCCACTTTATGCCAATGGCACAGAGCTCTTTATAATTGTAATTCAGTGTAATTAAACCATCCCCAATGAGCAGCAGTAGTAATGTTGGCAGAAGAATATCTCTTGCTAACACAGCCTTGTCCAACCCCGGCACTTTTGTCGGTGAAACTTGTTTTTTTACACCTCTGATCAATAACTGTTAGTGTAGACAAAATCCCAGTGAGAGGCAAGATGGGTGTAACTGTTCTCATCCTTTTTTGTGTCATGACATGCTTGGTGGTCAGATGTGACCCTACAGGACACTCTGGCCCACTTCCACCATCTAGCTATCTCCCTGACTTTCTCGCTGTGTGATGACAGATTAATGTGTCCCGACACAGAGATTGAGAACCACTGCTGTATAGTATGCTAGTGAGCTGCATGCTCAGTGTCCACCTGCACTTGTGACACTCACTAGAAGTTCCCTAGTGTACTCTAATGTCCTCTGCTACAGTACAGGAGTTGGTCAATGCTACTTTTAGTACATGGTGGCTGGGTGCACAAGGGCAGTTACTGCATGACCAGCTAGTGCTCTGTAGTTTTGCAACCCAATTTGGTGCACAATATTTGTTTGTCTAGATAAGCCCTACACAGAGGCACAAGCGAGAATGATGGAAGCTGACAGCCTGCGTCAGGGCCACAGAAACAGATCGTCAGGATGCCTGCAAAAGTAAAGGAGAAGCTTAAGGTAAAGAAATCCTTATTTTGACCTCCATAGCAGCTAAAGTATCTCTCGTTCTCTAGTCCTTCTCAGGAATGTGAACGCCATTGATCATATACTTACAGATTTTCACAGCTTGAGAAAGGGTAGGGAAGCAAGAATAGAGTACTTGTTGCTCTTCCACTCTTTCTCATGTGCTATATTAGTAGGTTTCGCTTTGGCAGAGTGAGAAGCAGCTCTCTCAGCAAAATCCATTTTCAGGCAATGAGTGAAATGGCACCAGTGAGTTTTGTTCTTGTTTGCATAATTGACAAATAGCTCAAATTTATTAGTTTTGCTAAATGTGCAAATGTATTTGCAAATTTCTGCTAGAAACCACAGACCTTCTGAAGCTGTGTAGTTCACAACAGAAACTTTATGGGTGGATAGTTTGCACTGTCCTTCCTCGGCAAGGAGAAGGAACACAGTGCCTTTGATTCTCCATTGCCTTAAGCCTTATGTAAAGAAGGTTTAAGGCTTCCCTAAGTTGGAATGGTAGAATTTTTAACTTACTTGGCACTATGTAAATGACTCACGGTGCAAGAGGCAGTGGAGAAGCTATCTCCTCATCACAGCCGTAACTAAAGTTATTCACTGTTCTTGTTCATAGGTTGCCAGTAAGAGTCTATCTCCGATATATTTCCTTAGCGTGTATTTAAATTTAACTATTTTACATCACCTACACCTGTAATTTACCATGATGCCTTGATTTTAGTGGATGGACTCAGCCCTCTGCATTCACTGCAGCTTAATTAAGTTCTTTAAACCATCATTTGGAATTGGCTCTGCTTCATGGGTAAGGAAGGAAACAAGTTTAAGTATGTGTGGTCTGAAGACAGAGAATAAGAATTTGATGACAGTGACATTGAAATCTGCAGATGTGAAATATCCACAAATTCTAAAGGCCAAATTCAGGATTTTAATGGACTAATTCTCCTGTCAGTTACATTAGTGTGTAAAAGAGGAGTAACACACTGCAGTCACTAGAGTTATCTTAACTTCCAAAGGGGTAGCCATGTTAATCTAGGTCAGCAAAACAAACAAGGAGTCATATGGTACTTTTAAAGACTAACAAATTTATTTAATGCATGACATTTTGTGGGAGAAAAATCCCACTTTGTCAGATGCTTTAAGAAGAGGTATCTTAGTATGAAACCAAGGCAAGAATAGAATTGCCTTGTTCTGCCTTCCACACCAATATGCATATTAATTTAGTTCCTGTAAGCTTAATTACTCTCACTTATTTCTCATATTATTTAAACTAGTGTAAATCAGAAGTCAACCTGCTGTAGTTAATGGAGTTACACCTTATGATGGTGTCTCGAGCAGGCGCAAGGCAGGTTCAAGGATTCCATGTGAAGACAACACCTGAGTCAGGAATGAGGCAGACTACAAACTTTATTGGATTACAGCCAGATTAAACCCTAACACTCACCATCACCTACCCTGGGGAGAGCCAAGTCCTGGTATGAGGGGCTACAACACCACCTCAGGGTGAGTGGCTCCCTTCAAACGGACTGAGACTAGCAATTTGCAGTTTCAGCTGGCAGCTTAGCATGATTTTACTTTGGTTCAGGCTTCTTTGGGGCCTGCCATCCCTCTAGCCACCCTAAACTAACGCATGACAATGTCTTCCAGTAGGTGACCACTACAGATGGTGTCCAGTGCCCCTGCCTCTTCCACTGACACAGATTGCTCTGAGATCTTTTTGCTTGTAACACTACCACGTAGTTTATTTACAGGTTTCAACCTCTCCCTCCGTACTTAACAGCATTGCCATACCTTTACAGCCATATCTCAACTTTCTAAACCTTTCTCTAAAATGGATGTTTCATCTTCTTTATGTGGTGTTTGTTTTTAGAACCCTGTGGAGGCATATTGCATGGCAGCAAGGCTCTCTGCTTTGCATTCACCTCAACCACCTCTTTAATCTCTACATTTGACACATCATTTCAGAATGTGGTCTGCTGTGCCTAATTAAATATAAGGAATTTATAGTGTAATTCCCACGCTGAGGGGTCAAAAGAGAGGAGTATAGCAGGAAAAGTTTGTCACAGAACGTTGTAAGAATCCCATCACCTTTGTCTTTGGGCCCAAGGTTATATATAAATAGCAAGGAATACTGTGTAGCAAGGCCCAAAATAAAAAAAACTCTCTTTATCTTTAGGCACTCAGTGGGATTTTCAAAAGGACCTGTAACAGTTCTTGAGTTAACTGTGCTTCTCACTCTTTTCAGGGCACAACATTTTACTCTCAGTTCTCCAGCCATCGCCTTGTTCAGGGCAGAATTCTGTGATTCTTTCCCTCCAGAGTGGAGCCATAGATTGAAGATCCTTGTCCACACTGAAACTCAGGGTTGAGCCCAAACCCCCTTCTTTTGACACACACGTCTCCCAGACTTGGTCTTGTACCCAGAGTTCCAGGAACCTGTGGGGTTCTCAATCCCAAGCTATAGCAGGGGTCTCAAACATGCAGCCCATGGGCCACATGTGGCCCCTACGGCTGTTTTCTGTGGCCTGCAATGACACTATTGTTACTGGTATTTGCAATATCGTAGTATGAAAAGGTTTCAGTGGTGCAGCCTTCAGGCTAATGTACTGGTCTTTATATGGCTCTCTACTAGCCCTCATGCGGCCCTGTGGTGATTTGAGTTTGAGACCTCTGACTTAGAGGGTTTAAGCTCAAGTCCAGGCAGGAGTCAGGGTTTGACCCCTATTGCTTTACAGTGCAGATGGCCCCCCCTGACCTCGGTTCTGGGAATCTGCCAAAAGTATCCCACAATTGATGGGCCACCTTTCTTTGTTTGCACTAACCCAAGAATCTCCAGTCACTCCAGGGAAATGGAGGCAGCCCACCTTGATGTAGTGCAGCAACTTGGCAAATCAGTTATCTTTTGAACTCTGAGCTGCAAACACCATCAGAAAGCCTCTAGTGTGTGAAATGAACACTGAACTGAAAAAGCCTTTGCAAAGCAGCTGCTTTAGAGCCCTAGGAGCACAACCATGTTAAATTTCTGGTGTAAGGCCAGCAAAATTGTGGAGGTTAGTGAAAGCACCTGGAATGAACACATACACCAGGAGACAGTGAAGAAACTGGACTGGTCACTGTTTCAGGGAGTAGATTAAGAGTCTTGAGAGTGAGTACAGAAAAAACCCAGGACTACAGCTGTACGCTGGGCAACTCACCAACATCATGCCAGTTTTATGAGGTGTTTGACTGGTGCTGCAAATTGCAGTGATCCCAGCATGGTGCATGACACCCTGGTCAGCCAGGATGGTGCCCTGCTGACTCCAGAAGCCAGCATGGGGACAGATGAGAGCCAGCAGCAGACACTGAGTGAGTATGATGAATTCACTGTGAATGTTTATTAATACAGTAATATCTAATGACAATGAGCAGCTGGCCAGGGCAACTTTGCTCTATAATTGCCCCCCTGCTGTGCATGGCAGATGGAAAATGGGGGCCAAGGCTATGCAACAGTAATAGGTTTCTGTCTTGTACATGGTTTCACTGTTCACACTTGTTCGATGCACTCAATTTTATAGAAGTTCTGTTATTACTGGCATTTTAGGGTGGTAATGGCAGCTATAAAGATTTTAATTTTATCAAGGAAGTAATAAACACACAATTGGGGCCATGAGGACTTTCTATGCAAATTATTACATCCCTCCATGCTTCAGTCACTACCTTACATCAATCCATATTGTGTCCTGCTCCCCTTTGATATGTGATCTTGTTATTCAAAAACACACTGCATGGCAATCAACCCACACCCCCAGCAAGGACTGAAACCTCCCACAGTCACTAAGTGCCACCCTTCCTACCCCAAAAGGACAGTCATAGAGATGCTATTCCCTGTATTCCAATGAACCATGCAAGTCCATAACAGGGGAGCACTAAGCATCCCTGACTTGTGTTGCCTGAGTGCATCCAGCTCCAGCTGTGGTAGAGACACTTTTTGAGCATACCAATCATCGATCCATTCAGGGGGAAACAGCTCACGTCTGGCTTCAATGAGATTGTGACATGCACAGCAAGTCACAGTAACATGGAGAACACTAATGACACCGTATTGACCTGGGTCTGTAAGCATCTCCAAGGGGAGTTCAATCTGCCAAAAGCACAATCATCAGCTACTCTATACCTGCTGAGTGTGTAATTAAAGTCTCTTCTCTTCAGAACTGCTGAACTCTATGTAGATTTTCATAAACTAAGGCAAAAGGGAGGTTGCAGAGTTCCCCAGAATAATGGTGGGGATAGTGTCAAAGAAAACACCTGAATCCAACTTGAGTGCAAAAACCAACAGCTAATTGTTTATTCTAAAATAAACACACTGCAGCAGGGAGAGCAGATAAGATGCTGGTCTCCTCCCCTGAGATGCATTACAGAAACTTTTATAGCTTAACAGCTACATTAACATACATGCATATCCATAGGTAGAGGTAACAAGACCTAATTGGTACAAACTAATATCAGTTCCCTAAAAGGAATCAGGGTCAAAAGGGAAAAAATCTCATATAACAGTCAAGAGAAACAGTGTTAAAAGTTAGCACAATCTAGGCAAGTTTAATAAACAATAAGTCAAGGATGTCAGCACAACATGTGGAGAGGGAAAAACAAGGACATGGTAGGCTGGCACAGAGAGGTATTGATTACATTGTTTAGGTCTGCAGTTCTTTCCCATATCTCTAATGGCACTGTTATTTGTCTTAGAGTGCATTCCTTCTAAATCCTCTCTCTTTCAGGCCTATTAAGCCATTCATGTCTCAACCTGGTCAGTTCTCAGTTAAGGGATTCTTTCACAATAGTAACCCAGTTTATGACAATGTCATTTGGTGGGAATAGAATCACAGCTTGTCTATGTTTATAGACGCCTGAAAGATAAAAAACCCTATTATTATAAACTTTCCCAGTGCAGCCCACGCTGACAATCACAAATTGTCATCTATAAGGGCCTGTGTTACTAGAAGTAGTAATCTTTCCAGGAGTAGTAACCTTTGCAGCTTATGTGCTCCTTAAGGAGTGAAAACCTGGACACATGGGTCTCATCAATGGCCCCAGTGCAGTTTCAAAACCCCATTCTCACAAAGCTAACAGTTACCTCAGGAATATCTTTTACGCCAGCCACCTTGAAGATAAACCACACACTGGAGTGCCTCAGAAAGCTCTGCTGACACTTTACAGTGAACATCCAACACCAACCTGGTTGGCAATGGACTGGTAGCAGTCTGGGTTAGCCAGCTTCCAGGCAGTTACAGCAACCTGCTTTTGGACCACTATAGTTGCCCATGCATGTGTCTTTATGTTGGGGTGCTGGAGAAAGCAATTCACAAAAACTCCAGAAATGTAATTAATTAATTTCCTCATGCAAAAGTTCTGGAACCACTGCTGGTCATCCCAGGTCTACACGACAATGTGATTGCATCAGTCTGTGCTTATGGTCCTCTGTTGGTCAACATATGCGTATCAATAGATATACTGGCTGTGTTCACACAGCCTCCTTAGTTCGAAACAACAGAGGTTGTTTCGAAATAAGGTTTCAGCTGTTCACACGACGCACGGTTGTTTCGAAACAAGTAAAACCTAGTCCGTGGGCGAAACAATGTTGTTTCGCCACGGATGTTTCAAAACAACGCTGTGCGAACGTGTTGTTTTGGAACAAGATGTTCCGAAACAACAGTTCAAGGCTTGCCCCCCTCAGCACCCTGGCCAGGGAACCCCGCTGGTGCGTGCAGCCCCGCTGTGCAGGCACCAGCGGGCAGCAGCGCTGGGCAGCGCTGAACCCTGCCGGTGTCTGCAGCCCCCTGCGGAAGTGAAATAGCAAGTTCACAGTATGAACCTGCTATTTCGTTTCCCGCCTTTTTCCCTTATTTCGAATTAACATTTTGTTAATTCGAAATAAGTTGTTTCGAAATAAGCGTTATTTCGATATATGGTTGTTGCGAAACAACCATATCGAAATAACTGGCTGTGTGAGAACACAGCCTCTGAGTGTCATGAGCAGCATCAGTCAGCGTGAGTTTACCATGTCCAGGTCCTCCACTGGCTCTAGCATAAGCTCTGTCACATACATTCAACGGGTCATAAAATGCCCTGAAATATCAATCAGCATTTGTCTGAAGTTCTGCCTATTTCCTGACATGGGAATGAAAGTGCAAGCAAGAGAAGGTCTTCAAAAGACACCTCCTCCACGTTGCTGGTTCCTGTAAATGAGAGTCTGCTGATCAAAATGACTGAGCATCAGGCCGCATTGAGGGCTGTTCAGACTTCCTGTAATGTGCAAGGTGGACATCAGGTTCTCCCACAGTTCACCAAGTAAAGGGCTAAAGAGGCCATATTTCAGGAGGCAGCTAGGGTAAGTGGGATATGTCTGGCTTGATTCAGGTCTGAGTGCTGCAAGTGGCTGCCTGAGAGCTGGGCTTGAGCCAGGGTTAGAACAGTCTTAAATCAGTGTTAACAATCAATGTAGACACTCAAGCCACAGGTTCTCTAACCCAGAAACACTTGAGTTTCACTAACTTGGGTTTACTTTACTGTGTAGACGTATCCCTCAATTCATTGTGATTGCCTCAGCCAGTCTGCCATCAGTTCAGCACCCGCAGTTCTGTTCTCTAAAGGCAATTGCAGGCTAATTTGTTGGCCAGCCAGCTGTCAGAAATCAGGGTATTATTTATTTGGAACAGTAGCATTTCAGCGAAAACAGATCTGATGAGAGGAGCCTAGAAGACCGGGGCTTCTTCAGTGTAGCAAAACGAAAACTGACAAGGGATATAATCACTCTCTATAAATACATTAGAGGGAAAAGACCAGGGAGCGTGAATAGCTAGTTAAGCTAATAATAATGTTGGCTGAAGAATAAATGCCTACTAATTGGTCATGAACAAACTCAGGCTGGAGAATACAAGGTTTCTAACCACCAAAGAGGTGAAGTTCTGAAATAACCTACTATTAGGAGTTGTGGGGGCTGACAACTTAATTGGGTTTTAAGAGAGTGCTGGACAAATATATGAATGGTATTGTATGACAGGGTTGTATGTGATCATGGGAGGTCAGGGCTCAGTGGTGCTGTAGCTCACTTCTAGTTTATGTTTTATGTTCCCAAAAGCTCAGGCTTCAGAGTTTTAGCTGGTCACTTGCTTGGAGACAATAGTCCACCCCCCCCATGTATTTTTTAAAAAAATAATCTTCCTTTGAAGTTTCAGGGATGGCAACAGCTGGAGACAAGACCAGTGCTCCCTCTAAGCTGCAAGCATGCACAGCAACCATGAGTCTCTGGTGCATGCCTCACTGCGGGCTGCGCAGGGCCTGCGGCTCTGGCTCCTCGCAGGCCCCGAACACATGTTCTTCTGGCCAGCAGATAGCCATTCTGGGGAGTTTAAAATCTCCCTTCCTGAACATGCTCAGGGGGGGAGATTTTCAACTTCCCAGCACAGCTTTCTGCTGGCCGGAAGAATGGCTGCACTGAGGAGTGTGCTCAGTGTGGGAGCAGCTCCAGTGGCCAGGTGAGTGGCTTGAAGGAGTCGGGGATGGGGAGCTGGGGGACTTGGGGAAACTGGCCATTGGGTGCGTGGGGAAGGTGCCTGGCTGTGGGACCCCAGGAAGCCACTTGGCCCACTGGGGAAGCTGCTCAGGCGGGGCAAGAAGTTTTCCCAGGACTTGAATTTACGGGGTGTGTGTGTGGTAGGGGGTGCTCATGAAATTGGTATAATACTGTTACTAGTGGACAACTGCGGGGGGGGGTGTTGGGAAATTCAGGGGGGGTGTAGGAGGTTTTTAGGGAAATCCCTGAGTGGGCTGCAATCCAAGAACCTTAGGATTTGTTTTTCACTGTTAACTGTCTTGGTGGGTGACCTTTGGCAATGCTCCATCCCTCTCTTATTGCCTGGGGTAGCTCTAGCTCCCATTGCAGCATGGGCTGGGAAGGCAGGAAGACAGGCTCAGACGCTGGGTGTCCCCATTTGTAGAATACCCTCAGAGTCTTGGATGAAGTGCTCAAGTGCTACATAAGTGTGAATGGCTAGAAGAGGAAGCAGCCCCCCCCATCTAACGGGGCAGCCATGTTTGTCTAGTTCAGTAAAACAAACAAACAAGGAGTCCTGCAGCACTTAAAGACTAGTGAATATATTTATTGTATGAGTTTCCGAAGGAGAAAAATCTCGCTTCATCAGAAATCCCACTTCTTCAAAGTGTCTGATGAAGGGGGATTTTCTCCCTCAAAATCTACTGGCGTGGCCTGTATGCTCTCTGCCCAAGATGTAGCTGCATCTTTGTACTTCCACCCCCTGTTGAGAAACTCCAGCCATGCATGGGCCTGTGACCCTGCTGCCACATGCCTCTCAGGCACCCGTGCCCATGGGAGGGCCTCTGCAGCCCCCAGTCCCATGCTCTGCCTGTCCCTGTGCTGTGCCCCCCTCGGTTCCCATGATCTGGGCAGGCTCAGCACTGCCTGCATGTAGGGGAGAGGAACACTCACCAACAGGTGCTCCAGATGTCTGTCTGGATATCCCTTCCTCGAGCTCTGACTCCATGGGGATTGGCATCTCTGTATGCTGCTCTTCCTCCTCAGGGGTGGCAGTCCCCTCCTCCCGGACAGGGAAGAGCTCTGGACTCCTCGGTGCAGCCTCCAGTGGTAGTGCTGTGATAGCAGGCTGGCAGGTATCACTGACGTCCAAGGATGCGTCTGTGTTGCTGTCACCTCCCTCGGGGGGTGAGCCCCTGGAGGGGGGCTGGCCAGAGTTGATGGCCTGAGCTGGGAGGCCACTGGGCTCTGCCTCCAGGAACTCATGGAGCACCTCAAAAAATGGGCAGGTGGCACTGCTACCTGCCCCCTGGAGCTGGCATGCCTCCATGGTGAGGACATGGTCCTGGTGAAGGGCCTTGAATTTGGAGCCCACCTGCTCCATTGTGCATGCGTGGCCCTGGACGGACAGCTCTGCAGCTACGGCCACGTAGACATCCCGGTTCCTGTGCCTGGTATGGAACCGGGCAAGGATGTCCTGCCTCCTCCATATGTGGAGGAGACAGAGGACCTCCTCGTTCATCCACAGGGGGGTGCAGCGTCTCCCCTGTGTGGAATCTGGGCCATGTGCTGCCATGCTGCCTTATGGCTGTGAGCACGCTGTCTTGCAGGGGCGGAGGATGGCACTTCCTCCTTCCTGGTGTCATGCACCCTTGGAGGAAGAAGGTCAAATCAGGTTAAACTGAAATATCAGTTATTTTGAAATAACATGTCTGAACAGCATTATTTCGAAATAACTTTCGATTTAACAGACAATTCGATTTAAACTAGGTTAAAGCTATTTCGATTCAATGTCTCTTGAATCAAAATGATGGAACTCGTCATTTCAGTTCAAAATAACATCATGTGGACTTAATATTTTTTAAAATCAAAATAATGGTGGTTATTTTGATTTAAAACCTATATGTGGACATACCCTATGACAAACAATATGTAGGTTATATGCATGCCTAATTTATGAGGTACTCTGTCATATTCCAGAAGGGGATATTGGTAGGTCTAAAATATTTCAAGTCATTGTGACTCAGGTACCACTTGTACCAACTGGCAGAGGACACAGGAGGGACATGAGGTTTTACAGGGATACCCCGAAACAAATCTACGCATAATAGTTCACTGTAGGGTGGCATGTGAGGTCTCTACTGAGATTCATTTGCCAACTGGTCATTTCATTATGAAATGTATGTACAGATAATCATTCATATACCTTCTTTAACATAATACAGCTTCTTTAATATTATGTTTTTTTTAGGTCTTGGCGTTAAGCCAGGCCACCAGTAACCAAGATGCTCTGAACAACAAACTGAAAACATATTAGCGAGGTATGAGAAGAACCAAGAGAGAAATGAGTCATAAAAAGCAAGATAGACAAGATACCAAGAAGAAGAGGTAGTCCAAAACAGTGAAATTGGTCAATGGGTCAAGGAGGGTGAGGACAGGGTATGGTCCCTGAGCTTGGGCCAGGAAGAGGTCATGAGAGGTTTTACTGAGAACCATTTCAGTGGCACACCCAGACAGAGTATGACACAATACAGGTGAGCTTTTCAAAGCAAACTAGGAGATTTAGAAACGTATTTGATTTTCCCTTACATTCCCTAAAGTCTGCTTTGAAAATCTTAATCTGAGCATAACAACCAACAGTAAACAAGTGCATAGCTCCACTGACTTTAAGAGCATGCTAATCTACACCAGCAATCTGACGCTCAATCGTTTAACTATGTGACAAAAAGCGTGACTAAACAAATATCAGATAAAGGGAATCTAAGAATGAATGATAACAATCTCCTGAGGTCAGAGTGAAAAAGAAAGCTAAATGGGGTGGGACAAAAACCACTGAAATTCAGAATGGCTGTAATATGATAGGCTGTCTAGTTTCTTAACTCGTGCTCATAATGGGCAGGGCCGACTCTACTGTGAGGCAAGAGACAGACATGGCTTCAGGTGACAGTTCTTAGTTCCCCCTGAAGATCAGGCTGGCTCCCGCCTCTTCAACTCTTTCCTAGCAGCTCAGGCATTGTTAGTTAACCTGCAGCTTAAGTCATGTAGGCAGAGTGCACTTGAAATCCCTCTGCAGGCAGACACTGGAGATTTATGCACTTTGGAAAATCGTTTTCAACCTCCCTGAATGAGATGGGGGGGAGCACCAAATCAAAATTTGGCTTGGGGTGCCACAACCCCTTGAGCCAGCCCTGATAATAAGTAAGTCTGAAATTCAAGAATGGCAGGGCTGGATTAAGGTAGGGGCTTTAGAGGATGCAGCTGTAGGCCCTGGAGCTAAAGAGACGCCGGCCATCCTGCAATATCTGGCCCCACTGAGCCCAGCACAGTGCCAGCTGAGCCTCTGTAGCTCAGGCTGGCTTGGCAGGTCTCCTCTGCCAGGCCCTCGGGGCCGAGGCCACAGTGCGGTGACTTGACAGAGCACCTGGCCTGAAGGGCTGTGTTCACACAGCACTCTTATTTCGAAACAACAGAGGTTGTTTCGAAATAAGAAATACCCTGTTCACACAACACACAGGTGTTTTGAAACAATGGCACCCATTGTTTCGAAACAATGGCGTTGTTTCGAAACAACTTAAACCCCATGTGGGGATGAAACAATGTTGTTTTGAAACGATTGTTTCGAAACAATGCCGTCCGAACATGTTGTTTTGAAACAGTGACTTGTTTTGAAATAACTGTTGCCTGAAACTGCTATTTCGCTTTGAGCTTTTTTCCTTAATTCGAATTAACAAACTGTTAATTCGAATTAAATTATTTCGAAATAAGGCATTATTTTGATACAATTTATTTTGACACAACTTGTATCGAAATAATGCCTGTGTGTGAACACAGCCAAGGAGTGCCACTGGAAGCTGAACCACACATCAGCTGGCCTCACCCCCATCCCTGAAGTGCTGCTGCCACGTGCTGGGAAGCGCTGTGGAGTGCAGCCTCTGTCCACAGGGGCCTGCCCCCTCACCCAGTGCCATCAGCCTGACCCCCCCACCCTCCAGCAGTGAGTGCTGACCTGTCCCACATGGCTGGGGGATCTGCTGGGTGGCCCCAGGGCTCGTGTGCCTCAGTTCTACCCCACCACAGTGCTGGCCACTGCCACATTGGAGGTGGGGTCAGATCCCAGACAATACGAGGGCCCATGAAAGAGAGCACTCCAAGGTCCCCAGGCACCTTATACAGACCTGTACAATGGCCTGCAGTATAGAGCCAACCAAGCTTCTGGCTTAAGTCACTTTTAAAGTGTGGATTTAAAATGATGCTTTAAAGTAAACATTCTTAGAGTTAACATGCACCAAAATGCATAGGCTGTTCATATAGCATGACTCAAACTGTACAATGGCACATCATTAATGTGAAATATTCCTCCTGTACAATTTTGCACAATGTAATGCAAACCACTTGTGCTCCTCAGTGGTTGTTTCACCATTCGTCTAAAGTAATGATTGTAAAGATCTTGAGGGTTCATTAAAGACGATACTACAGAATGAGTAAGGAATAGAACTTTAATCAAGCAGACAGGTATCCAGGTGTGTACCTGGGAGCAGCCATGTTAGATCTTCTGTGGGGAGTGTCTCTCAATTTACACAACACTGGCCCATGCTAGGGAGTGTCTCTAAATTCACAACCTTCTACAAGCATATCACTACAATGATTGTTTTTATACTTATATTTAGTATATTGGTGAAAAGAACAAAGAAAACTTTGTGCATGCTATAGCTCATTACAGGAATGTACAACAACCATGTAGACATTAACAACACTGGGTCACGGATAGGAGAACCAAAAGAGATTAGAGCTACATTCTAATCTGAGTTACAGAGGAGTAATCATGGCTTCACTAAAGTTACCCTGAATCTATACTGCACTTGCAGTGACTGGTTCTACCCAGGTTATGGTTCTGTCTCCCCTCCATGCAGTCTTAAAGCATAGCTTAAAAATAATAATGACTACAATTACCTCTTTCTTTTTTTCCCTTCTGCTGATGAGATGCAGGCTTGGTGTATGGGCTGCCTTCCCCAAACATACAGCCCCGTTTTAAGGCACATGAAGGGAAATGATAAAAAATCTCTGCTGAGTAGTCTGCGTGACAGGTAACCTCTGTTCTCCATGCACTATGGCATTAGTGGGGCTGGATATTAGCAGGTATGTGGCCAAAAATAAAAAAGCCTCAATCAATAAAGGAATAAAAACAAAATATCTTTCATCTGCGAATTGCAGAGGCTGGGGCTCCTAGGCCCACTTCCACAGTTCTCTGTCCAGATTGCAGGATCTCTTTCTCTTCATACGCTGCCCATTCCATTGCCTCCTAACAATGGTAACAGCTCTAGACTGCATGCCATACTGACGGCAATCTGTGTGTATCATTCTGTGACCCTTGTGGTGGACTTTGGTTGAGTTTAACTTTCCTGCAAGCATCTCTTCAGATACCCACCACACTTACAAAACATCTAGTAACTATTTCAATCTACTGTGTTACTTCATATTCATTTACTTTACAAAGTAAAGAAAAATGCCTCATGAATCTCCCTAGGCTCCTAATGCAAGGAACAGAAGCAGCACTGTAAGCTGAATAACCAAGTTTAAAAAAAAAACACCCAAGAAAACTGAGTATATCCTCTTATTTTGGATGACTAGTGCTTTACTTTAACAACATTGGGATAATTGCCACCTCAGTAAGATTATTATTATGCTGAGTTGTAGACTTGGGCTTCTTTGCCAGAGTGAGGGACCATATATCATAAATACCTGTTGAGTTTCCATTCCTTTTGCTTAATGAAGCAGTGTGGCCAGGGCTGGTACAACGTGGTAAGCCTGGCAAGTGGTGCAGGCAGGTGCCAATGTTCGAGGGGCACCAAAATGGGGACCACATCGTTGCGCTGTGCTATGACATCACTCATCTGTGCTGGCGTCTGCTGAGCTGCAGGGGGGCTCCAGAAACACTAGCACCATTTCTGAGTGTGGCAGAAAAAGCAGAAAGTCTGTACTTCAGATTTCACAGGCTCTGGAATGGAATTTTCAGCATTAATTATATTTTAAAATTGCCATCTTCATTTTTCCACTTGAGATTTTACAAACAAGTATTGACTGAAATGTTTAGATAGCTACATAGGTGACAAACCTGAACTGGTAGGAACGGGAACAGCGTCCCAAAGAATGTGGAGGACTGCTCCCTAGTGGTGGTGCTCGAACACATTGATTGCAGGCAATTTGTAAATGATTACATATAACAAAACACCTGAAAATTTTGTGCAGAGGGCAGCCTATTCATAGACTATGTCATGAACATCAACATATTTTCTTTTCTTAATTTATCAGGCATTTAGATATCATGATGGTAACTGACAACAAATCCCAGATAGTGTGTATTACCTCATGCTCAGACTTTGAAAGGTGCTGATCATTTGCTGTTCCCATTGATGTCAGTAGGACTGGTGGATACACGTAGCATATCTGAAAATCAGGGTCCCTTTGGACTTGCAGGCACACACTATATATTCTTAATTTTGTTTATTTGAACTCAGGCCTATTTATCCACTTGTAACATGTTTCGTTCAGTGGTAAGGAATCCTATTCAGTGGAAATTTTATGAAGGTTTCCTTGATGTCACTTTCATCGACAGTTATTTTAATCTACATTCATCAAGACTTCTTAGTACTGCTCTTATTCTGGGATGCTGGGTTAAATCATCATTTCACGTCAGTCACAATAAAGCTTCTCGCTACTATCTACAGCCTTCAAAGCTGAAGAGACAGCTATTTAGACACTGTTGGATGAGAATTAAGCTCTGCAGGCCAGACTTTCAGTTAGTGTAACTCAGCATAGCTCCATTGACTTTAAGAGCATGCTAATCTACAAGCAATCTGATCCCTAAGGCTTTGTCTATGCTAGGAAAAGTTAGTATGAATTTGTTAATTCGAACTTATAAATTCGAGTTTAGTTCAAACTAAACTTGAACTTATTAGTTTGAATTAACAGCATGGACTAATTTGAATTAACATTAATTCGAATTAGTCCACTTTGTTAATTTGAACTAATTGCCCTTAGTTCAAACTTAAGTTCGAACTAAGGGTTAATCTTTGTTTACATTGTCCTTAGTTCAAAGTAACCATCAATCTAAGGGCTTAGTTTGAACTAACCAGCAAGTCATACTAGTTCAAACTAAGCTTTCATTAGTTCAAATTAACAAATTCCTTAGTTCGAACTAATGAAAGCCTAGTATAGACAGGTACTAAAACAGTTTGAATTAAGCCTCCTTAATTTGAACCAGCTTGCAAGTTTAAGAGACTAAATGTGTTCATGCTTGCTGGCTGCTACTGCCTCTATTTCTGGATGTCAATTCAAGTGGCATTAGTGATATAGCAGGGGTGTCAAACATGAGATCCGTGGGTCGAATGTGGCCCATGAACATCTTCTATCTGGCTTGTTACTGCAGTTGGCGGGACCAAGCTCTCTCCATAACAAGAAGAACAGTGTGATCTCATATACCCAGCACTCTGCAATGCTGTGAGAGTGTCAGGTATCACGACATCAGAGACCTGCGTATGCAAAACTGCATGCTGTGAGACTGCCCTCATCTAAACAGAAAGAGAGACAGAGTGGTACTGTGGAGCGCAATTTCGCATACAAAGCACTCCACAGTGCTACAAGAGTGCTGCAGTATTTTGATTTATGGTATGCATAGCCTACTTTAAGGACATTTAAATGCAGAAGGTCCTGGGTTCAATTCCCAGGGGGTTGGACTCGATCTCATGAGGTCCCTTCCAGCCCTATGATTTGATTGATTGATTGAAATCTAGCTTTCCACTGCAAATGAGTTTGATGCCCCTGTATGCCAGTTTCAACCAGGCTCATGTTATACAGGAGTTTGGTTCAGATGGTCACAATGGTTCCTTTGGACTTTAAAATGTATGACTCTAACCAAAGAAATAATTGATGGCAGAATACATGAAGGGCATTTCATTGGTAACTACAGCAAAATGAAAGCCACATCATTAAACAGGAAAATTCATATGTAAGTTTTCTTCCTCTATCCCTAAGCATCTTGATACTACTATGGCACTTGTACTATACATAACTAAGCAATCCTTGACTGAGTGATCCTTAGAACACCACCTCATGAAATAGAAAATCTGCATGTGCAAGGATGGACATTTTCACTAGTTGCCATGAGGATTTACAAGTTTAGTCATAGGTGAAATGTCACAATTTTCCATGAACATGCTTTGTAGTGTAGCTTACAGGACTAGCCTGCTTGTTTATACATCTTTTATTGTTAGTTTGCTTGTTGTTGGCTTTAGTATAATAGGGCTTGTAGATTTCTGGTAGAGTGTTTTTTGGTGTAACACAAGGAACCTACAGGCCACATCCATACTGAGTTAAGGCAAGTTAGCTTCTCTATACTTGGGACCTTTAGATTAGATAAGCTGTGATGAGCTAACGCATAAATATGTTTGTGATCTTTAGCATAGCTAAGTAAGGATGCATTAAAACAAGTTGGTATAGGTACAGGGCTACCTAAGTTCTTGAACTCTATAAACTTAAAAGGTGCACCACAAAGAAATAACTGGAAATAAGTACCGTAGTCAGACCAGAAACAACAGATGTGAGACTGAGCTAATAGTCATTAATAGATATGAGTATATCATTAAATTGTATGATCATGCCAGCCGCTAGGGTAAATGGACCCTGCTATTTTGTGGGTGAGAAAATTGAGTTTGGACAAGGGACCAGAGCACATAATGTATAGGCTTTATAAGAGGGGCAATCTACCATGCTAAATTAGTTCATTCATTAGTAGTGTCTTAATTGTTGGTTCTTAATTGTTAGTTAGTTGAGGCAAACTCTAAATTAGTTTTTATAGTCTTTCTATAGCTTCAGCACTCTAGTTTCTCTTAAGTTCTTCACCACCCACCAAAGCCATAACTATGGTGGAGCAAGTGGGTCTTTGCTCCAGGTGCGCTGGAGTGGCTCCACTGAGCTGCTCCATTAAAGGGTGTGTTCCCTGCTGATTGCTCCAGGCACTGGCTATTGTAAGGGGCGCATTCTGATCAGCTTGTGCCCCAAGTGCCAGATTCTGTAGCTACAGCTGTGCCTCCTATTCAAGAACTGAGGAACCTGGACTCCTGGCATTCCAGGGGTAAGACTGGTCCTATGTCTCTTACCAGAATTCTGCATTCCAGCTGCTCCTGCTATTTTTAGGGGGACCCCTGGAACTCTGCATTCCAGTGCTTTCCTCTATTTTAGGGGGGCCAGAAGGCTGCCTGCCTAAAAATAGGGGTCCCCAGAACTGTGTTCTGCTGCCTTCCACCTTACTTTAACCCCTACCTTTTCCCAGATCTGCACAGCCCACATGGCTGGGCCAAGCAGGGAGGGAACTTTAACTCCAGCTCTCAGGGATGCTCAAATCTATGTCAGAATTCCAATTCTACACTGTCTCTTGGAGGGTTTTGATTTGTTATCCATTTGTTTGAGCACAGCTATTAACAAATCATCACTGGAGTGAGCAGGGAGATGAGCAGCTGAATGTGCCCTTGATGTAGTAGCTGGTTTGAATAGGTCTTATGACTGTGTCTTTTGTGCAAATATGTGGGCAAAGTTGGCAGTGTTGTTTGTTGCAGGATTATGTGCCTGCTTTAACGGCTCTGTTGTTAGGCCTGTAGTTGCTGGTGAATATCTGCTTAAGCCTGGGGACTGCCTGTTAGCAAGGTGAGGTCTGTCTCCCAAGGCCTGAGGAAGTGAAGGTGTGACCCAAGCCTCCTGGGTTAACCTCCTGAATGTGCCAAAATCAGGGGAAGACGCACGAGCTGGGGCCAAACCCCCAAACCACTGACAGGTGGCACTTAAACCAGTCTCCCAGTCAGTAACAAAACATACTTCTGATTCCTCACTCTGGTCATCACCAAGCATAACAAAATAGAAACAGCCCCCTTTATTGCACATCAGCTTCTCTGGTCCCCTTCACCCACTGGGTTTCTTAAGGAAATAGGTTCTCCAGACCCCAAAGGGTCAGCCACATCACCCAGAACAAAATAAGATTGGATCTTACCCAAATCACCACATTGCCAGCCAATCCTTTGCTAACTACAACTAAAGGTTTAATATAAAGGAAAATGAACAAAATGTGAGAGATGTTAAAAGGGTCAAAGTGAATCACATATGTACAAATGATTTAGAGTCCATAGAAGGCTAGTTCTTGAAGTATCTGTAATCTGCAGGTTAGTCCAACTCCTCTGATATGCACCCAGCCCCTGGGTGGGTCTCAGTCCTTTGTTCAGTCCCAGAAGAATAGTTCCAGAGGAAAGTGTTGATTGCAGGTTGCAGACGGAAGACAAGACAAGATGGAGATGGGGCTTCAGCCTTTTGTCACCCTTTGGCCCTCCCCATGCTTTCAGGTTCCTTGCCAAATCAAAATGGAGTTGTCACATGGTCAGTCTGCGTGACTGGCCAAACAGGTTTCCTTCTAGGCCCACAACTGAGAGTTCCCTTGATGAGCCATCAGGGGGTTATTGTTTTTGCAGACACCCAGTTTGGGAATGCCTTAAAATCAAATCACTTGGAACACACATAAAAACAAATAGATTTCTAATTTCTAATACAGGCATGATACTGACATATAAACATATAATCATCCTTAGCAGATTATAGCCTTTCTATTGACACTAAACATGGTATATCACATATAGATTATTGCAAATATGAAATATTAATATGAAAGATAACCATAAACAGTCCCCTAGACCCAGACAGTATCACAGAAGGATCGTCTTGTAGGCTGTAGATCCTTGGTGATATGTTTTAGAGGTCTGACTTGGGGATGGTAGGTGAATACCAGTGGTATTCTGTTGTTTTCTTTCTTGGGCTTCTCCTGTCACATTTAACTTCTGTGTACCCATCTGGCTCTGTCAGTCTGGTTCTTCACTTCCATAGCTGTGTATTGTACTTCTAAGAATGCTTGACAGAGATCCTGACAGTGTCTGTCTCTGTCTGAGGGATTTAAGAACATGCAGTTATATTTTAGGGCTTGGCTGTAGACAATGAATTGTGGTGTTTTGGACTGCCTAGGGTCACTGGGGTTGTCATAGTGATAAACGGGAGGGTCGTTTAGGTCCTAGGGAAACCTCTCTGTCGGGTCCTCTATGACAACCCCAATGACCCCAGGTAGTCCAAAACACCACATGAATCATGTGGTATGTCTTGAATGAAAGCTCCAAAGATGTAGGTAAGTACAGCAATCAGTAGGTTTTCTGTATAGGGTTATGTTTATGTGTCCATCACTAATTTGCACTGTAGTGTCCATAAAGTGGATCTCCACCCTGTGTGGAGTGTTCCAGTCCACATTTGATAGTGGGGTGGAAACTGTTGAAATCTGTGGAAATCTTCAACGGCTTCCTTACCATGGGTCCAGATGATGAAGATGTCATCAACATAGTGAAGTAGAGGAGTGGTGATTTGGTACAAAACTTGAGGAAGCATTGTTCTGATACTATGACTTATACTTCCTTTCACTTATTTTCCTCCCATTCTGTAAATTCCCCATCTTCAAGCATCTGACAAAGTGGAATTTTCTCCCACAAGATCTCATAGTGAAAAGAAGCATGTCCGCATCTTCCACAGCGATCTGGGTCAAAGATAGAACTAAGATGTCCAACGTTAAGGAAGAGGCTTTATTTTTTAAAATATACTCAAAGGGGGTCAATCTGTGAAGACCTGCAACAAATCCACGTCCATCAACCACCAAGAGAAAATATTTGATGAACATGATACTTAAAACATGCAGTAAAAGACCTTCTGTCATGCTGATACCAGAGCAGGTCAGAGTCTCAGGACAATTCTCTTTTGTGTGACTGTCAAAGAAGTGTTCGGTATATTAATTCACTGTGTGTTGATAGAATTCAGGCGTGGCCAAACTGCGGCTCAGGAGCCGCATGTGGCTCTTGAATGAAAACGCGTGACTCACGGAAGAAAGCCAAAGGAAAGCAGCCCCAGCCTAGGAGTTTTAAATCTCCTGCCCTGAGCATGTCACACTCAGAGGAGAGCCCCAGCCTGTGCCTAGCTGCCAGAGCAGCCATATTGGATGATCAGCCCAGGCAGGGGTAAAAGACAGGGGAGAGAGCCCCAGATTGTGCCTAACCACCAGAGCAGCCAGGTAAGGGGGCCCTGGGACGGAGGGGGTTGGTCTGGGGGACCCAGAATCAGGGCCTGGGAGTTAAGGAGGCGGTTGGGACAGCGGGGAGAAGCAGTGGCATAGTCGGGGAGGGTGGGGAGAAGCTAATTTTTTACTGTATAGGTAGGCCTCCTTTTCATGGTAACCTTAAGTAATTAGGAGAATCTGACATTAATAGGTTCAATATTTGCCATCTTTTTATGATAAAATTAAAGTGTGCATGAATTCTAAACTTAGTAATTTTGGAGTAGGTAAAATATGCCTACATGCCTCAGTGCGGCTCTTGAAGGTTTAATAAACAACTTGTGTGGCTCTTGAGTTCCATAAGTTTGGCCACCTCTGATATAATTCAAAGGAAAATAATATTATTATATTTCTCTCTCTGTATCCTGTGATTGCTGTTCCAGTGCTGAATTAGTCTTGGTGCGGAGGTGTTTGAGGTGTAAACTGCAGGGTAACTAATGAAGGATTGTTTCTGCCTATCACATTGTTTCTGTAAGCTAATGAAAGATTGTTTGAATGGCTGTAACTAAATGCCTTAACTCTGAACTGCCCTTAAATGGGACTGTAGCCTAACAACTACAGATGGAGATTAACATGTTAACTTTGAAGCAGGAGTCAGTGGAAAAACTGCGTTTGTCAACATTTACTCAAAAAAGCAAAGCCCATGCTGTGCTGCGAACACTTGTAGAAAGATTCTAACAGGGGAAATCCTGAGCGATTGGCTAGAAGTCCCCAAAATCATCTTGGGTAACCATGAAGCAGGGCAAGTTCTTCAATAGAGGTGACCTAGGCAGTCACTTACGGCTCCAACAATTTGGGGGTGCCAACGGCTGGGCTGGGGCTATTCCACTCCCCACCCACAGCTGGAACCCCCCCCCTGCAGCACCGCCCCCATCTGGGGTCAGACACCCACCTGCAGCTGGACCCTGGCAGCAGTACCGCTCCCCAACCACAGCAGGATCTCTGGCTGGGGCCGGAGCCTGGCGGTGTTGGTGTTCCCCACCTGTGGCTGGATCCTGGCAGCAGCAGCACTTCACCAGTGGCCGGGGCAGGAGTGGGGAGGGGTAAAATCTCTGCTCGCCTAGGACAGCAAAGACCCTTGGGCTGGCCCTGCATGTTTAGACTTATGGAAACTAGCAGACATTACATCTGCGCTACCAAGTGAGTTGATGAACTCTGACTCATCTGTTTATATGTTTGACCTGAATTAATCACTCTTATTGCTTTTCCTTAGTAATACATCTGTAGATTAGCTTACTAAAGAAACTGGCTGTCAGTGTTGTTTCTGATGTAAGATCAGGAGCATCCATTGGCTTGGGGTAAGTGACCAGCTCTTTGGGGAAGAATCTAATGTGTGGTGAATTTTGGGTTAAATAACCTTTCATCATAAAGTCCAGTTTGTGTGGTTGATAAAGAATTGCTGGAGAGCTTACAGGGACTGTTCCATGGTAATACTAATATAGTAGTTCAGGAGTTTACCTTTGCTCCTGGCTTGGTGAGATCTACTTATAGGATATACCACTAGTTTTGGGAGTCAGTCCAGCATCCTGACAGTCTGCCCTGAGACTGGCACTCATCACTGTAATCCATGTGAGACAGTAGGACACTTTAATATACCTATTAAAGGCCAGGTTAATTAATTGGATGCTATATTATATATTGTTTTCAATTTAGTTATTTTTATCATAACACAAAAACGTCCAAGACAGCCAGAGATATTCTATGCTACTCAAAAATACAAACTCGAGTCATCAGCTGCAGCCGCAATATGCCATGCAGCCAGATGGCTGTATGTCATCACTGCAATTTAAAACTTGTGGTTGGCCCCTCCCAGATGGCTTAGGCTCACATGGGTCAAGCTGAGGGGCTGTTTCATTGCATTGTAGACAAGCCATCTTGAACTGCATGATGCGCTCTAAGACCCTTCCACCTTGCAGAATGTTAGCTCCCAAGCTCCAATCTAAGACTAGCTGTCTACATTACCATTAAACATCCCCTTTACCCAAGCCCCATGAGCCTGAGTCTGCTGGTATGGGCCAGCCATGAGATTTTAACTGCATGGTAGTCATATTCTTAGTGCTCCTCTGAGCCTAGGGCAGCTGTATGTCAGGGTGGGGCCTTGGTCTGCACAAGAGCAATTTAAAGGCTGCTCTAAAATGTGACAGCTACTAATAGCCTCAAATGGCCAATATGGCAGTTAGGAGCCCCTTGGACATTGGGAACTTGGTCTTATCCCTTTTTCTTCACTCACATCCTTTACAGCAGCTTCAAGGATGTTGTGGTATAACAGCTTTTAAGACAGCTCTATGTTGTGGGCACTGGGGTGATTTTCTTTTGACCAGCTAGGGCAAATTTATAACTGCTTTATGCCCATGGTGTGGTGCTAAATGGCTGCAGAGCAACCCACTGCTGGTTGGATAGCCATTAGCCACCCATAACAATGATACATTCAGCTGCTCATCCACCAATGAGATTTATGCCATCATATGCCAGAAAGCATCAGCCTTTATAGTCTCCTCTCTCCTGTACCCTTTATCTGCTGTGAACTGTGATGTGTGAAAACCAGGCAGTCAAAAGGTCATAATGGAAGTGTTAAACACAAAGCAGTAAACATAGGGCAGTAGAACAGCTATATCACACGCCTTCTGATGAAAAATACAAACTGTGGGGGTTTTTGCCATCTTAAGTTTACTTACAAAAGTTGGTGTCTCATAATGTCCACACTCTGTCATTTCCTGTTACCCTGGGCTGCAGAAATCTTACTCTGTAGAAACATCCTCCTGTGCATTGCTTTGCCCCTCATGACATCATTTACACGTGTGCAATATGACTACAAAATGCACAGGTGTAATGGTGACACAAGAAGAGAGCAGTTTGGAATCAGGCCCTCAAATTCCACTAAACAACTCCAAAAACTAAAACACCATCCAGGTCCCAAGGGCTCTGTCTTGTACATGTAGTACTGGCTTTGTCTTTTATGAAATTCAGTGGCTGCAGATTGCATCCCTGTTTTTGTACATTTTGCCTCCATCACAGAATCCCATAACTAGTTATCCCACTCTGCTTGGTCACCTAGGCTATGTCCACGCACAGGCAGTCAAATCAATTTAACTTAAATCGATCCAATAAAATCGAAATAAAAATCATTAATTCAGTTGAAGTTAAATTGATTTAACAGGTCCACACCAAAAAAACCAAAATCAAAATAGCATGTCCAGACACAGGACTTGCTATTTCGATTCAGGAGAGGGGCACCATAGGAGGTGTGGCAACATGGCCCCCTCACTGGACCATGCCCCCACCCAACATATAGAAAAAGGAAAGCACCTGGGAAGGAGAAGGGCAAAAAGTGTTAAATTGATTGAACAGTTAAATCAAAATAACATGTCCGAACAGTGTTATTTCAAAATAACAATTTCGATTTAACTGTCATATCGATATAATACTAGGTTTTACTATATCAATATAACTTTCCCTATATTGAAATGAGGGAGCTCCTTATTTTGAAATAAGGGAACGTCATGTGGACCTACCATTTTTTAAATAGTGTGTGTGGACATACCCCTACAGATGTAGTGGGAATAAAGGGTGAGTTAGTGCTGCATATAGTCTGGGAAGAACAACTCTTTGAACATTTCCTGATTTGAAGATACAGCAGATAAAAGAGTAAAAAAGTAAAAGCCAAGTCTCTCCCTCAGCTGGATGATGTAGAAGGAATAGAAGGGAAAGTATTGAGGTTCAAATGGGACTCAGCAATATATCATTCACAGATTCATATATTCCAAGACTAGACAGGACCATCGTGTAGTGTGATCTCATGTATATCGAAAACCACAGAATATCCCCAAAATAATTTATAGCACACATAGTTTAGAAAAACATCCAATCTTGCTTTAAAAATTGGGAGGGGTGGTGAATCCAACATAGTTCCAATGGTTAATTACTTTCAACATTAAAAACATATACCTTATTTCCAGTCTGATTTGACTAGCTTCAACTTCCAGTTATCAGACTGAAGAGCCTATTGTTATTTGAGTAGTTACTTGTATACTGTGGTCAAGTCACCCCCTATCCTCCCTGAAAGCAAAAAATATTGAGCTCATTGACTCTATCATTATGGCTATATCTACACTTACACTTTAAATCAAAATAAAGATGATGAAATTGATTTAAAGTAGTGCATGGCCACACTAACTTCTTTAGATCGAACTAAGGACGTCCCTCAGTGCAAAATAAGGAAAGGTTAAATTGAAATGGTAAAACCTGCCTTAAAATCGAAACAAGGGTTATTTCAGCCTTATGTAGTTTGAAATAACCCAGTGTAGCTGTGTTAAATCCTTCTCCTTCCCAGGGTGCCTTTCTCTTTCTATATATTGGGGGGGGCATGGCCCTTTTTGAGGGCTGTCTTGCCACATCTCCCATGGTGCTCCTCTCCTAAATCAAACTAGCAAGTCCTGTCCATGGATATGCTAGTTCGATTTGGGTTTCTAGTGTGGCTATGTCACATCAGTTTAACTTAATTTGATTTAATGATTTTTATCTTTATTTAATTAGATCAATTTACATGAAATCAATTTAACAACCTAAGTGTAGACAGAGCCTATGAACAATGTTTCCTGTAAGCTGCGTGGCTGTGCAGCTGCGCAGCCCCCTGCCGTTGCCCAGCACAGGGGACACTGCTACCTGCTGACAGCCAGCAGCCAGAGTCCCTACCTGGCTAGAAGACTGTCTTCTAGCTGGCTGAGAGCTCCTCCGGAGCTGGGATTCTTTGAAACTCCCGCCCAGAGAAGCTCTGAGCCCTGGCTCAGCCACGCCGCTCCAGCAGCTGGATAAGGGTGCAGAGAGTTGGGGTTCTGGCTGGCTGTGGGGTTAGGGTGGGAAGAGGGGATCAGGCTGGCTCGGGGGGGCTGACTGGGAGAGTGGGAGGGAGGATTGGGCCCTCAGGGGAACAGGATCAGGCCCATGGCGGGGAGGCCAACACAGTGAGAAACATATGTTGCTCAGCTGCCTCAAGGCTTTAGAGGGAACATTGACGGCATGTATTTTAATCCTTTAATAGTTCTCGTGGCTCTTCACTAAACCTTCTCTGATTTATCTATAACCTTGTTGACATGGCTCACAGAACTGGATGCAGTATTACAGCAGCAGTTGAACCAGTGCCTCATACAGAGGTAAAATAACCAATCAATGCCTACATTAGCTCTTATCCCCTCCCTCTTTCCTGCAGAAGAGAGAAAAAATGCTCACTGGTGTCCCATCTCCACTAGTATTATCCATATTTGCATTATGGTTGCTCCAAGAAGTCCTAACCAGGCCTGGGGGCCCCACGGTGCAAGACACTAGACACAGAGATTAGAAGACAATCTCTGCCCCAAAGATCTCATCCTACAAATTGTAGCAATATGGGTTTAGGTTGAGCACCATAGAAACGTATACCTAATTAATACACATATCAAAACAGCACCTGCAAGTTCTATTGAATTGATGTAGCACCATATAGGACTAGCCTCATCAAACTCACCACTCTTATTTGCTTGATGACAACAAAATGTATCTAAAACCATATTTACACTATATTCTTTTCACTCTGCTAAAGCTTGTAGGAGTTAGTCAGCAGTCAATCCATTTGCAGCATAGTAAGAAATAATTCTCATCTGTTTAGTAGCTGTCTAATTGGTTTCATTTTGTATTGCTAGCCCACAGAAGGTTTACAGGAAATTTCAACTGGTAAATAGTAAATTTACCGTAATAGTGTATTAGCATCTCATACAGCTGACCACAGACTCAGTTCAGAAAAAAAAGGTGTTCATACTAGCTGGGCAATGAATGACAGGAAACAAACCTGTCTGATTATACCACACGTTTTTAAGTCTGTGACTCTCAGAAAAACCTATATGGTACCCCGAGAGAGCATTCAACAGGCGAATGACATTCCCACACGAAAAAATACTCATGCTAGAAAGGCACTGCAGGAAGCAATGGTGTTATTCTATTAACCTTCCGTGGTTGAAGAAAATCCCGTTACTGGCATACAAGCAGACAGATGCACAATAGGAAATCCCCCACTTGCAGGTGTTAAGAGGTGCTGTTACCTAATAGATTGGATAGGCTTTATTAACATGGGCTAGCAATGATATGCTGGAGAACCAAGTTCTGCTGTAGAAGTATGCCTGAAATCAGGCCTCAGATCTAAAACCTATGTTCTAAATTTGAAGTTGGACTAGGAATCCAGATCCAGATTTAGATGGTATAGATCAGTGGTTTTCAAACTTTTGTCCTCAGGACCCAGTTGAAAAAACTCATTTATGCTCACAACTAAACAATTTCATCTTTGAGCAATGCATTCTAGTCTTTCAGCAGCAGCAGGGGGTGCCATGACCCAGTACTGGATCTCGATCTGTGATTTGAAAACTACTGGCATAGATGGCTCCTCTTAAAGGTACATAATGGGCTAAAACAAAACCTAAGATTTAAATAGCCCAGGCTTTAGAGGAGTAGAGTGGTTGAAATCAAGATCTGAACATTGCATTTCAGGCTTGTCTCATGCTGCTGGTCTGAAGCATGCTATTCTACCAATTCAGTGATTATATCACTCCTTTCCCATCACCAGTCTTCTGAACCAAATTCATACTCTCCATTATTGCCTTCAGGGCTCTTTAGTGAATCAACATCTTGAAACATTTCTTCTACCCTGCTACTCACCCCTATGTGTGCTCCCTTCATCTAATACCACTTGTCTTAATATTCCCTTTCTCCTTCTCTCACTTTGCCCCCTTATGCCTGGGACACTCTGTCTGCATGTGTACTTATTTCTCATTATCCTTCTAAGCACAACTCAAAACTCATTGCTAATGGCTAGTTTTTCCAACATTAACCTCCACCATTCTCCATCATCAATCCCCTATTTGACCACAATTGGTTTATTAATGGCTAGGCAATGGGCACATCATGACAGCTGCTTATTATGCCAGATATGATACTTTCACTCTCACTTTGTCTCTCTCCCCCATACGCTTTTGTTTCTTTCCACCTGTTATGCCTCATCATATGTTTAGTTGGAAATTCTTAAGACTGTATTTGTGTAGAGCCCCAAGATCAATAGGGCTCTAATCTCAGAGCCTCTAGGCACTATCACAATACAGATAAATACTATTAATTTGGGAGAAATGTAACACAAAGTAACACAAAGATCCTAGCTGTGAAAAACCAATATTACTCATAAAATGTTCTCCTCACTCTTTCTTCGGCCATGTCTACACTAGAAAACTGTTCTGCAATAAGTCTTTGTGCTATAAGAAATGCACTGAATTTATAGTGCAATTGCATGTTCACACTGTGCTCCTTATAACACAGAGGACTATCCATACTGTTCTTTGTGTTTTCACAAGAATGAGCATTGAATTGTAGGCACCTATCCCACTGTGCCACACATCAGCTTCCAGCACTAGGAACCCTCAGTAGAAAGAGAGGAGCACTGAGCACTGTGGGTAAATTTACAAGGTCCCCTGGGATGCTGTGTTTCCTTGTCATCATTCACTGTGGCTACTAGCAACTGGTGCCTCCTTTTAATGTTTCCCTAGGGAAAAAAATCAAAAGTTCCCAGGACTCACAGGAGGGAGGGGCTAGTTGCAACAGAGCTGTGGCATCGAAGTGGAAGACCAGAGTGGTCAGGCTTGGAATTCTGGGACATTTCTAGAGGCCGCTTACTGAGGAAGAAAATTCTGTCAGTGTTCACACACACCTTATAGTGCAAGAGCTGTTTTGCAATAAGAATTATGACTCTTGCACAGGTGGTATTATTTATGTGCTATAACAGAGCACTTGTAATGCAACAAGGAGTGTTCAGATGTGTACAGTGGGCTTGCTTTTCTGCAATAAGACGACTTAGTCTGTAATAACTCTCTAGTGTGTACAAGGCCATCATTTCTCACCTGTTTTTGTCACCCCCTAATGTCCCACCCTTCAAGTCTGACACTACCTGTTCTCATGTTATTCTATTTACATTAGACTGTAAAGTCTTCAGGACAGAGACCTAGGTTTATTTTGTGCCATATACACCTGTACTATAGCAGTAATAAGCTTTACTAATGAAATACAACAAACACTATAAAAAAAATAAAAACTAACTTGCTAGTCAGGGGGCTTGGTACCTCAGCCCAGCAGTACTGACTAGTGGCAAGGGTTTATTATTTTACCACCTACTGGTGAAAATTAGGGGCTAAGATAGGGGACCCAGCCCTCTCAGCTCCAGTGTGTTCCAGCCCAAGGTCCAGTAAATAGTAATGTGAAATGTGAGGCCTAGGGTGTGGATACTCCTGTGCCAGCACCCTGGGCCACTTCCTAGCCTAGCTTCTGTTCTTTTATTGATGCCAGTGGTTTACTTTGGAGTCCCCCCTGTAGTTCTCTCTGGTCACTTGCCATAGGATCTTCCTCGCTCCTTCACGGCTTATCAGTGTTGCCCACCACAGCTGTCATAAGGTTACCATGTTTATTGCTGAAAACTCGGGTGGTATAGTCAACTATCACTAATAGATGAGGATGTCCCAAAGTGCTCTGCTTCAGAGAACCCATTAGAGCAGTGTTTCTCAGCCTTTAGTGGACAGGAGAACACCTAAAGGTATTAATTATTTTATGCAGAACACCTGACGAAAACGTTCTTGAGAAAGCTGGTAACAGGAGCAAGAGAGGTGTGTGTCAATGTCCGCCACCACTATACACCTGGACTCTCTGCTGTGGCTGGGCATTAAATTGCTCCTTTCCCCTCCCCACTCAGCCGTCCTGATGGGGAGGGATCAGGGTGGGTCACTGAATGCCTGCACTATGTCTGAGGAGCAGCAGTGTTCCACAGAACGCCAGTCTAGAAATGTTGCCTTAGACCAGGGGTCTCAAACACGCAGCCTGTGGGCCGCATGCGGTCCCTAAAGCCATTTCCTGTGGCCCGCAACATCACGATCATTACTGATATTTGCTATATCATTGTATGAAAAGGTTTCAGTGGTGAGGCCCTCAGGCTAACATACTAGTCCTCATGCAGCCCTCTAGTAGTTCTCATGCGGCCCTCATGGTGATTTGAGTTTGCGACGCCTGCCTTACAGCCATCGCTATTTGTTAGAAGGGTGTGCCCACCACTGGAACTGGAATCAGGGGGCCTTTTGGGATTCCTTTGGCATCTGCTAACTGGCATTTGGGGCACAAGACACTGAAGTAATAAACCTCTTGGTGGATCTCTGGCTAAAAATAACTGACGCCCACTCTCTCCAATGTGCCCCGTGCACAATAGTAAGCAGGCCAGGTGGAACCTCTGGCAGAACTTTCTGGGAACCAAAAGCTGGTAACCTCTCAGGTTTGTCACCCCAGAAAGCAGCAGTTCCCAAATTTTCTGGCCCCAGGACCACAGATGTAATCTTTATAACACTGAAGGGCTGGCCACCATTCTCTGTCAGCAGGCCTCCCCTCACTGCAGCCAGGTGGAAGGACTTCAACAAGGATGCTGCCTCCTCATTGATTTCCCATCTCCCCAGCTGCAGTAGGGAAACTGCACCTGTCCTGGAGTCTTGGGCATGCCACCTGGGTTCCTAGGCGGTAGCTCCCTTCTGCAGACAGGGGGACAGAAGATCAGTACTCCCCTCCCTCTGGCTCCAGCAAGGCCCCAGTGCTTGTGGATCCAGGCAGAGCATTTTGCTGTGCTCCTTGCTACAGTTGAGGGCAGGAGTCCTGGTCTTCTATTCCTCTGGCTACAGCAATGAACTTGCACCACTCTTTCAGCCCTGCAGAAATGTGCTGCACTTGGGTCCTTAGGCAGCAGCTCCCTTTTGCAGCTAGCAGGAGGGTAGCCACTGGCCACTTTGAAAGCCTCTGTGGGCAACTTTTAGCCCCCAGGCTAGAGCCTGCCACAGAGCCACTCTTTCTGCAGCTTGAAGTGGGGCCACTACTTTGACAATTAGGTTTTGCCCTTCTCCTTGTCAGCGACAATGACTAGGTTCAAAAGGCTGGCTCAGAATCTGGTCCTCTTACTATTGCTGTACAAAGTCCTCATCTTCTGGTAGCCAGCCAGGGCTAATTTCTTAGGTATTTCTGAGCTACCATGTTGTCAAGTTGGCATTCCTGTCTGGCCTGAGAGTGCCCTCCACTTTACCCTAACTCATAAGCCCCTCGTTTGCAGGTCTGAGTTGTTCTTGATCAGAAATCTTTGTTCCACTGCTGCGGGAGCTCCCCAAACCATTGCTAATCCCTTCCTTGTATTCATAGGTAGGCCAGAGCAGCTGCTAATTTGACTTGGCAAGTCTCAGCATAGCTTCCTACTTCCAGCTACACTTTTGTTGCATGTTCCCGTAGATGCACTGGAGGGTACAGCCGGTTTAGCTTCCCTCACGTTCCTCCCCTAACCCGGCCCTCAGTTGCATTTGGTGTTTTCATGCCTGGAGCCCCTGATCTTGTGGTCAGCCAGGATGGACCCTTTGCTGCCATGTAGAGTTCATCAGGATCATGGCCTCCACTAGGGTCAATGGTGCTTCACTCACTTGTGAGCTGGGAGACTCTGGGGCTGTGTTCTCACACAGCCAGTTATTTCGATATGGCTGTTGCGAAACAACTTGTATCGAAATAACGCTCGTTGCGAAACAACTTATTTCGAATTAACAAAATGTTAATTCGAAATAAGGCAAAACCAGGTCATCGAAATAGCAAGTTCACACTGTGAACTT